>CM056993.1:297595358-298072659 GCA_029891345.1 Dryococelus australis | reverse complement strand
ATCCAATAAATGTGGAAGGTGGTGTAAAGAAAAGAGCAAAGGGTGTGAAAAACACTACAGTCAGAAATGAGAATAGTTTTGGTGACTACAAAAAGTGTTTGTTTGATAAAAAAAAATTGCTGTACAAAAGTATGCATCTTATTTAAAGTAAGAAACATGAACTCTATACGATTGAGATGCGAAAAAAAGCATTAAGTCCCGAAGATGATAAAAGATTTATTCTTAAAGACCGCATTAATACACTACCGTGGGGGCACTACGAAATTCCAATAGCGATGTTTTAGCGCTACAGGAAAACATACATCCTCATACAACATTTATCAACGAACCAGGTTTATATTCTTTAGTGATGAAATCAAAGATGGTGTTTGCAGGGGATTTTCAAGATTGGGTCTTTGAAGAAGTGTTGCCATCCATTCGAAAGCATGGCGCATATATATTGGAGCAACCAATGATGGAAGATCTAAATAAAAATTTCGACATTGCGGTAGATATTATCGATAAATGTGCTCTGCAATTTACTAGCGACTTGTACAAGCATCACGTATTTGTTTTGATATATCTTGGAGACAACAATTATTATGTTATTCGATGCCAAAAACATAAATTAAATACAAGAATCGATGCTGTGCGGGAAGAGTATCCCGATATGGAAATAATATTAAAATTTATGAATGTTAACCCAATAACATTGTACAATCTGATGCAAGAGCGGATGGGTATCACTGCAATATGCAATTGCTTTAGCTGTGCACTTCCGCAAGACAATCTCATTACTGAAATTGTAACAATTAAAGAAGATTTGACGAATAATAATTTTTAAAGATGAAAAAAATCAAGATGATTCTCTAAATAATATTTTTTTTAAAGATGGAGTAAGCTCCATCTTTAAACAGAAATTTAGTGTTAATTTCTAATTGTTCACTAAATTCGATCATAATTTTTTTTTATTGTAAATGTAGTACCATGGTGTCTATTATCGATATTGTTAACAACAAACTTATATACAATGATAAAACTGTGTACGTGATTATCGCAAAGAAGGCAATTCGTGGAAATTTTAGGATATGAATATACTCGGAAAGCTGTTCATGATCACGTTACAAAAAAAAATATTGTAGGTCATATGATGATTTAAAGGGCCACGTTTCAGGGCTCTTGGAAACAATGCATCCACACACTGTATTTAATTCAGTTCCCATTTAAAACACTCTTATAGGGCTATTATAGAACAGTAAATGTTTTTAATGGATAACCATTAATTAAAAACTAATAACCATACATGTTTGCACACTATTGGACTTTGGTAATTCTTTCACTTTTAACATCATAAATAAGGTTTCTTTGGCTTACGAGTACCACATTACATATAGTTGAAGCCGATATTGGTTTATTAAAATCAACTGTAAGTTTCAGATTAGTTCGATCTTTTACAATAGCGGTTTTTCTGTAAGAACAATCAATAACATACAATGGTCTTCTCCTAATAAATGCTGCAGAGTTGAAGCGCAGTTCATTATTACGATAAAGGGTATCTAGTTTAGTCTTTGAATTTCTAAAATCATTGTAAGCAATATACATCTTATCGGAAAATTTATCATCAATGTTTAAATTCAAATTCTCTTTGGGAAACACTTCATTCCGTCCATTCTTAATAGAAATATTTTTGACAAAATAAGAGTCAAACATTGAACCATGTATGAATTGCCCAGGATCTTATTTTCTGCTATGCTGAAAACCAACAATGACAAAGTCTGGCATATCGAATTGGATTGAATTGAACTGATCTTTTATATCAAACTGGGCTGAGTTTGCATTAGTAGGTGCTGGATTTTCAAGACTTTGCCAATAATTAAAACTAATTGGAATTCTGGGGTGTTTGTATAATTTTCTTTAATTTCGTCTCCATAAATAGGATCGTATTCAAAAATTGGCCACAGAATTTCCAATTTCTCAATAACAATTTTAACAGCATCTGGTATATTATCTGCATTATCAGATCCATCTGCTTACTTTGGGGGTCTTCTGTAAAGCGAAACATCATCATTAGAATTTCGAATGAATGTGATCTTTTACCCACCTTTCCAGAATATATCATTGCAGTCTCTCATAAACCCAAACAAATATCTTAATGGATAGGTAATTTCAGTAAGCTTATCTTTCCTAACATATTTACCTAGTTCTATCCCCGACATTTGGAAGTATGCTGATTCTTATTCCAAACCTATAAATGTATGCATCATTGTTGAAGTGATGCCAGGGTTGTCAATACTTTCGATTATACAACCATGTTTAGAGATCTCTATTCTTGAGAACTGGAATGGGAAGAAATTCTCGCAAAGATCAATAGTTGAAGTTTTTTCATAATCTGTATTTGTATCTCTTTTAGTTAGCTTATACTGTTGGTGTACATAAGCTTCATTCAGATGTGAAAATGCATCGCCAATAGAAATATGAAACCCAATGTGCTTGTTGTATTCATTCAAATTATTTTTTGTTTGGTCGTTTGGCGGAAACGACTGACACTCATAACTTTGAATTTTTTGTTGATTCATTTATTATACAGAAAAACAATTCTTAAATAACTACACTTTTCTTATCAACCCAAGAATTATGACTACTATCAAAACCTAACCTTTGAATTAGCAGCTTATTTCCTTTTCTTTGCAAAACTTTTTCCACTAAGTAGTCTTTTTATATTTGGTCTTAAGCAGCTCTGGCTCATAAAAAAATACCTTTAATAATGTCATTTTTTAAATTGTTTATTCTGTATGTCATGGGGTTTGTGTGCAATACTTCACACACCTCAAATACTTCAAATGGACCAATTTGGTGTATATCCTTTTTCAAACAAATTTTTACTTTTACTTATACGAACTTTATCTCCTATTCCATACTTTGGTTTAGCCATTTTTCTTTCTCCTCCATACATGTTGATCAGAATAGATCTTTCATTCTTTGCATTTACATTGGTGGGTTTAATTCCAATTCTACTGTGAACAGTGTTATTGTATTCACTTATTGATTTAGGTAATAAAGCCACCCATTTATAGTTTCCCTGCATTGTAAATATCGTCCACATTCCCTCCTTCAATTAAATCTTTCTGCAACACTAGCTTTCTTTACACTGTTTGTTGAATAGTGTGTTATGTTATTATTGGCCATTAATGCCTTAAATGATTTATTGTAAAATTCTTTCCCTTTGTCTGTTTGTAAATGCATGGGTTTGCAATCATTCAAAATAGTTTTAAATGCTAATGTAACATTTTCACCAGTTTTATCTTTGATTGGTATTGCCCATGCATATTTGGAAAAAACATCTATCACGGTTAACATATATTTAAACCCTTTGTTAATTCTGTGTATACCTTTTAAAGATCCAGAATTCATCTCAACTAAATCAGCTTGCCAAAGATCATCGATACCAAAAGATAGAACAGTTCTTCTGGGGAAGTTTTTTTCTATTGGTTTATGAATTTCATTTACAATATCGTTTTTTATACCCCCACCAGTGAATAGCGACATTTTAGTGCTATAGGAAAACATACATCTACAAACACATTTAATTCTTACTTTGTTTTTTATTTGTAAGTTCATATGAACTTAATGTATTTTTTACTTATTTGAGACAGTATACATATAAGTTATCATTGTTCATTTTATGTATTTATATAATAAATGAGACAACAAAAAATTGTAGACAATATAGAGAAGAATATAGAGAGAAGACAGCTAATTGAAAAGTTTAAAACTTATAGAAAATTTCGTCAAGATGAATATGATAAAAATAAAAGACACGATCAACCATTGATAGATACGATAGAAGATTTGGGGCAAAAAATTGGACACATAACAAATGAGAATAAGAACTTAATAAAAGAACTTGTTCCATTTGCTGTTAAGAATTTAGACTACCCACAGACACCAACAGAAACATCTTTTGAAAGAAAACTGTTTGGTAAAACAGGCACCGATGAATGAATGCTATGATGATGACATTAAACGAATTGGTGATGACGATGAACGCTATGGTTATGAATGCTATGGCGATGAATGCAATAACGATGGCATTAAACAAATTGACGATGATGACAAACACTATGATGAAGCATTGGGGTGTTTGAAAACTGATATCTTACAGTTAACTAACTACAAAACAACATTTATTGATAAGAAAGTGGCCGATTTCTTAATTGACTGCAAAGACAATGTTTTTGGACTAAAGGCTGATAAAGGTAGATTGTATATTGGTGACAGCAAAGTAACATTCATCAATGAAAAATTTACTGTAAAAGGTCGGACATACACTGGAACTGATGGTTTGATGAAGTTACTAACTAGTAAGAAAGTAACAGAAAGCTATTACACTGCAACCGACTATGAACACTATAGTCGTATCCTTGCACATACAAATGCAGTTTTTTAAAACAATGATCAAAAGATGGGAACGCCAAAATCGAGTAAAGGGAATAAATGGAAAATTATTGTTAAACCTATTTACAATTCGATTAAAAAGAAATGTCCCTCACCTAAAAAGGGGAAAGGTATAAAGAAATATACAGACTATCCTAAAGAATACATATGGATGGATGATGTTAGGATGCTTATTGATCGACTTCTCACTATTTATGATGAAGAGAATGCTGGAAATGATAACTATTACAAAAAAAAGTTGGAATAATGAATATGCTGAACAGCAAGTTTAGTGACTTTGTTGTGAATAATCCAAAAGGTATACCATATCTGATACGAGTGTTAAACACAGTACCACATACTTTTTGGGAGTCAGAACATCATGGAAAAGGGTTACTCAATGACATAATAAATTCGCTACCTTTTGAGTTGCATGCACCTGGTTATCAGTACTTAGACCCAGGTACCAGACTAAAAGAGAGAATTGAGCGTGGTGATAAACCCATTAATCCACTAGATGCAGCTGCAATGGAACATGATATAGGTTATCATCATAATAAAGATCTAGTTGAAAGACATGTAGCTGACAAAGAACTAGAAAAGAAAGCATTCAAAAGATTGTTAAGTTCAGATGCTGATCTCAATGAGAGGTTGTGGGCTGGTGTTACTGGATCTGTGATGCATATTAAAAGTAAGCTTGGCTGGGGAATTAAAATGAAATGATAAAATATTTGTTATAATAAATGAAAGTAAAAAACATTGTATTTCAAGTTCCTAACGATGAGTTGAAGGGTTTAAATATTGATTCTTTCCTAACGAAATACCAACTGGATTGTAAAAACAAGAAATTAAAGGAGGACAAAGGGATGACTGTCACAATTTCAGTACCACAGCTTAAGAAAATGTCCAAAGAAATGAAAACTGGAAATGGTTTGACAGTTCACAAGGGTGGATTTTTACCCTTCATTTTCACAGTATTGGGAGCTCTAGGAGCGTTAGTTGGCATTGCATCATCTATCGCTACATCAGTAATTAATGCTAAGAAGAAAACCCAAGAATTGGAAGAATAACACAGACATAATTTAGCTATGGAGGAATACGGCAAGGGATTGAAGAAAGTTAAGTGGGGTAAGAATGTAAAAAAAAAGTAACTCCACTCAGTAACTTTGATATTGATAAAATGGTTCAAAAATTAAACATAAAAAATTTTTGGGGTGTATTTATCATCAATGAGCTACTTAACACGCCACTAGAATGTGGGATTATTAATTTAGATGTTTCAACAAACTCTGGTACACACTGGGTATGCTATTTGAAAAAAGCAAACAACAAATATTATTTTGATTCATTTGCTGGAAATCAACCCCGACAATTAATAGCATATCTCAGAAGTAATATTTTTTATAACGATGATAGAATTCAAAATTTCAATCAAGTAACTTGTGGTCATTTGTGTGTAATTGTGCTAAATCACTTTTCTCATAATTTTAAATTTCCAAAAATTATTTCACTATTAATAAACAATGGATATATGTGGAAATGCATTAATGAGCTCTTGGATTGAAGATCAAATTATAGAACATGCAAACAATGATACAACTACTGAGAAGATCAGTCCTAATGATTTTGTTTCCAACACACAGTTCAAAGACTTTATAGTCACACTGACAAGAAATAAAAGATCATTGGATAAAGATTATTATCTACTTACTTCCAAATAAGTAGATAATAATATCGATTTTGAACAAAAAAGACTAAGACATGTGGGAGATCCCATTGCACCGATGGATGCAATCAATTTAGAGTACTATCAGAAAAACAGAATTAACATTATTCGTTTAGTTGGGAAATACAGTTCAAAAGAAAAAATATTTTACTTTGATAATCGAGAGAACATTTTTTTATGAGAGATGGAACTATAGTTGAAATAATAATAAAACCAGAAAAATATAAAAGTGTTATCAACAAATATCATCAACGGAAAAAAACTGACACGTACAAAACTTTCGAAGTATACCCTGATGATATGATGTATTTTAAAATGCCAAAAGCCCACAATGTACCTGAAGGTACAATTTTGTTTATTGAAATAGTTATGGTATATGAATAAATTTAAAAAGATCAGATTATGTTAGTTTTTAATGGAAACACTTCCATTAAAAACAAAACTTACATATAATCTAGGAATTTAAAAAGTCTTTAATTTTATTACGGTACTTGCCATTATTTAATTTACATGTCATATCTATTGTAACAAAACCATATTCATTATTCCAACATCTTGAACAAGTCTTCCTAAATTTCTCAAATGATATATCACCACCAACAAAATCACTATGAATATGTTTAAAAATTTGTATTGTCTTGTCTGAATATGCAAAGAAAATTAGCATTGTCTCTTATAAGCTGCTTAGGTACTTTTGAGTATGTCGGGGCTAAATACAAACAATCCATTTCTTTGTGTCTACCAATAGTAAAGTAATCCCTTACCATATTTTGGTTTTCAAGTATGATATCATCGAAAACAACTACAGACTCTTTATGACATTAATTAACATCAACCATTTCTTCATTTGATGGAAAGAAGTATGCTATTGGTTCATTAAATAATTTTGATGCTACAGCTATATCTTTCTTTAAATTGATATATTTTGGTTGGTCCAGGCTTTTTGAACATACATAAAGAGTACCAAAGACCAACCATCCCTGAGCATATATAAAATTATCTATCATAAGTGTAGTTTTTCCACAGTTACTAGGACCCACTATCAAACATCTAATATTAGGTAATAATTCTCCATGACGTTTTGTCGATATAGTCTCGTCTGGTATTCTTATTTTAATATCCCAGTCTACATGTTTCTTGCACATTTATTAATAGATTTTTTTAAATAATATAATAAATAAGTAAAGTATTCAAACTAACAGATAACAAATCAGCATTGAAGAAGAGACTACATTACCCTTTAGAGATAGAGGGACACTCATTGGCTTTAGTTCAGTTCTATACTACTTATCTAACACATAACATTATCTCTGGAAGAAATAAGCTATATTTTGTGGGTCAGAATGATATGGAATCAACTATTGATATTCCAGTTGGTCAATATAGCTTAAAAAATCTTGAAAAAACTATAAAAGCAATTTTTTCAGTTAGTGTAGATTCAATGGGTGGGAAAGAAAATGATATATCTTTCGAGCTGGATAAAATAACAAACAGAGTGAAAGTGAAATTTACGCTTAAATTACAGTTTGGAAAACGAAGTTCAATAGGAAACTTTTGGATTTCGTAGAAAATAAAACTTGAAAGCAAATGTGGACCATTATGGCGAAACAATTCCAAAATTTTCTCTATTTGAAACAATAAATATACACTGTAATATAGTAAATGGTATGATATTAAAACATGATGAAAATAATCATAGGGAAACTAGCATAATTGTCACTTTTAAACCAAGAACAACATTTGGATTTGGTGACACTATCTATTACGAACCAGCTTATCCATTATTTTTTCCAGTGCAAACAAATCAAGTTAATGAAATAATAGTTGAAATTAAGGATGAAAAAGGTAAGTTAATTAACTTTGATTTGTCTGAAAGAACAGTGGTATTAGAGATGAGGCTGTAGATTTGTTTTAGGTTGGAAGTAGTCATATTCTATAATAATGTTAATAGTTTTTAAAATATCAAAGTTGCATGTGATAAAGATGAATAATATTTCTCTAGAAAGTACAATGAAAGATTTAGAAAAAGAATTCAATGTTTCGGCTACTTTAATATGTTGAATTTGGAGATGTGTATCTAAATTTTTAATTAGATTGTGCTGTAGCACATTGCCGAAGTCAGAGCGATAATTGTGTTTTAATGATTGGATAACCATTAAAACTTTATAGAGATATGAGCACAAATAAAAATCAACTGATGTCTAATTATACGGCGACGATCATTTACTCTTTAAAAAACCGAATAGAATGCATTTGTTTAACACCACAATCCGCCATTCCATCATATGCAAAACTTATACCTCCACGATTAACATCATCTAAAACTTTTTCATTGAAAATCTGAACATATCTGTCTGGTAAGGTTACTTTAAAATTTCCAGAAGTAATTACTACTTTGTATCCATACCATGTATCATTTATTTCAGCATGATCTATGGGATATAACTGTCCAATTGTAAGTTTGGAAACTTTCTTAAATTATTTGGTTCCGTTTAATACATTTAGCAACTGATCCATCTTTATTATATACATTTTATTTTTTCGTGTTCAAATTTTTTGAGCTGCTCTTTTTTTTCTAATGACTGCGATCTATCCAAACACAACTTCTGAGCCACTATTTTTTGCAACTGCTCCCAAACTTAACTTTTTATGCGTATTTTTGCTGATGCACCCAAACGCAACTTTTTGAGCCACTTTTTTGCAACTACTCCCAAATGCAACTTTTTACGCGTATTTTTTGCGGTTACACCCAAACGCAACTTTTTGAGTCATTTTTTTGCCATTGCGCTCGAATCAGCATGTGATGTTTTGGATCAGAAAATTAAGAGGAATTTTTTTCTGATAGTTTTCTGATGGCTCGAGCATTTAATTTACCGTTGTTTTTCTGATAACTGGTGGCTGCGCTCGAATCGGCATTTTTATGCTACTCCTATTAAACATTTCAACAAAATTCAACGAAATTTTGCATGTTAGCAGTATTCATTAAAAGTATCATTTATGCGTGCACAAATGCAATTTTGCCGACCTTTCTTTAGAATTGTGCTGATGAGAAAATTCAACATTTTGCCATATTTCCGGAATCATTCCGTTTTCACCACCAAATTTCGCACCACAGTAGTGGTTAGTGATTTATGACCAGTCAGACAATGATTTTCAAAGTGGCGGTGATATTAATTTAGATATGTGTTTCATGTCTATTAAACAGTTTAACCAAATTAAACCAAACGTTGTATGCCAACAGTATATATTACAAGCATAGAATACAGAACCTGTTTTAAAGGTAATTTTTTTGCAAAAGCAATAAATAAGAAAATAAAGCTGTTTTGCCATAGCTCGAGAAACAATCAACTGATTTGCACCAAATTCTTCACACGAGTAGTACTAAGGCAGGCCATGTAAACTTGCGTGAGTTAAGTGGGTTGCACATAGAGATTAGCTAAACCAGTATTTCTAAAGAACAGACCGTATCTGTTCCTGTTCCCAGTCGATACCTGTTGCTGATACCTGTTATGGATAAGCTGTATTCTAGGTCGCGTTGTTCCCATAGACTAAAGATGAGGTAGACCTCTTATTCGTCTTTTGTGCATTTACCCAACATTGACCTACCCCAATCCTACACAGCTGTCAAAGTCACATTGTCAACAGTGATGAACGTGTTTGTTAACATCTTAATTTTTAAATGACAAGTGCTATTATATTAATAAAATACCATTACCATTTTTTATTTAATCAAAAAACATTACAAACTGGCTAGAGGAAGTATAAAAACATCTCTAAGCACTTATTTAAAAACCAGTTTTCTAACCTAAATTCAAACCACGCCGTTTTCGCTAGACGTGTTTGCAGAAAAGCAGTTCAATGTTGGGACACGGAGATTGGTTCTGCGCAGCCAGTGATATCGTTCTACCTCATCTTTAGTCTATGGTTGTTCCACTATCTCACCGTGTTCTCGAGTACCTGTTATTAGCCATGTACTGGGCTGATATTTATCGCTACGTCTATGTAGCGCTTACCCTCTTGGTAGATGGATTCTTTCAACTACCTTCTTAAAATATAAAAAAAAAAAAATGATTTTAAAGTCAGCAGTGTTTTAAAAATATTAATAAAAAACACAAGACTGCAGAGAAAGTAAATGTCGGGCATTATGATTGTCCTACCAGGGAAACATGAAAAACGAGGCGGAGGTATGAGGAGATATACCTCCTCTCATCTCATATTCTCCTGGTAGGACAGTGACAATAGGTAGCAGTTTCCCAGTCGTGTTAAGGGGGGGGGCAGGGGGATATTCTCGCCCGTAAATATTATTGGTATTCAGTCTTCGATTCTGATATCAGACGGTAGGAACAGGTACGAAAAGATATTGCATGAGTGTCGAGTAACCAGCTAGTTCCAGTGATGATTGTTCCTGCTTCGTGATACAAGTATCAGTTAAAAAAACAGGCAGGAGGGATGGTAACAGGTATTTCCAGAAGCTAGCAACAGACTATACCTGTTCCTTATCAAAATACCTGTAACTGATATAACAGGTATTTAAAATATCCCCATCTCTAGTCACGCACTTATTTTGAAAATGACGTCCCTGTAAATATTTCAGGTTATAGGGTGACAGGCTACAAACGGACCTTCTAGTGAGCAGGCGCAAGTTCTCGGGAACCGGTTAGTGTCGGTAGGGGTGGTGACTCCTCCCTTTTCCCTGGTCCCAACTTACACGAGCACGGTTGTGGTACCGTACACAGCTACAAAATAAACTCTGCATGAACAACATAGCTGTCGGCCCGCGTGTAATACTCGTGGCAGCTAATATTGACTTTTATTGAACGACCTTCTGTCAATTAAACTAAGACCAACGTTTTAAAGTTCACGCGAGATGAAATATTAACGTTCCACAGTTTCCATGCTTGAAGGCTTATGACCTAACTTACACGACGTAACGTAAAATTGACACCAGTGCCTTGCACTGGATTCTAACCCAGAACCTCCCGAACCGTAGACCGCAACTCCAAACGACTGCGCCGAGGTTGTACCACATTACGTATATAACAGTATAGGCAGTCTTATTCTGAAGCATAAAGAACCGTGATATTTATTCTGGTTTAAGAGATATTCGGTACTCCTTGAAAACACATTTTAAGTCTTTTCGTCTCTTCATGAGTTGACAGGTGAAAAACCCTGAAATTACGTTTTATGTATTTACGTAAGCATCATTATGAAGCAAAAAACACCTCGACATTTCAAATGGTTCGATATGATTAACCGAAAACACATTTTACGTATTTTCATCCTCTTAAAATGTATAATTTCTAAACATCCTTAACTTTACTTTTTAGGCATTTTCGTAAACATCCTTCTGATGTAAAAAGCATTTCGATATATTCATTATATTACCACAAACAATGTTACTATATAGTCAATTCGCGGTAATGTGAGCACTTTTTAAATCAATGTTTCTGAAAAAAACACGGTTTTTGTTCCCTGACATAACACAAACGTTGGTTTGTTTGTTTCTAGTAAAGTTGGCAGTGAATTAGGTAAAGTAGTTCAAAGTTGGAACGTACTATTACGTGTACAGTGTTGAAATTAGTGGCATGCTAAGTGCTCACTTTGCCGTTAATGGACTATAATCAAATACGATTTGTAATATACTCACCTATTACGAGCCCGAGCCGGAGTTGAAACTGTCAGCTGTTTCTGTGTCACTTGACCCCATGTCAGCTGAGGAATTTTCGTCAGAAGATATGTCATGACTCACAATTACCTTGTCTATTTCGATGTCCACTATTGCATCGTTCTTGAAATATTAGGCTTCTATGTTTTTCACGTGGTTGCAGTACTTTTTCCACTGTTCCACCGTAAACGAACCAAATAATTTTTCACACAGCTTTCGTTTATCTTCCAGAGATGATATCTCTTCGCAGATTTTTGCTTTGATATTCCCCCACACTAGTTCAATTGGATTCTAATCGCAATGGTATGGAGGAAAACGAATTACGCCATGGCCACATTCCTCGATTATTTGGTCCACTTAGAATGTTTTTGTGCTGTGATGGGTTTTTACCAAACGAAGCAAATCTGCTTTGGACATGTGAGAAGAGTGTTGTTGGCTTTTAACCAGTCTTGGATGCCAGATTTCACAGTAGCGGATGTAGGCTTTCTATTAACTTGAGCATTGTGGTAGCTGGCGTTGTCTAGAACTATGGCACTATTTTCAGGTAAATTTGGAAGTAACTTCTTTTTCACCCAGGCGGAAAAATTTTTGGTAGTTCATATCATTATGATATTCGCCAGACTTTTGCTTTGATTTATAAATCAATAAAGCATTTGGAACAAAACCTTCTTCTCCCCCAGCAAGCACGATTATCAAACGTGGCCCCTTGCCAATCGATTCTATTACACCTACTTCAGTGCTCGACTGCCAGCAGGAATTAACGCTATGTGTTCCATGTACGTACGTTTCGTCAACATACGCGATATTTCTACCAGCATTTCGATACTCACGATTTTCCCGTATATACTGCACCCTCCACGTAGCAATTTCCGGTTTTCCTAACAAAATTTTTCCTTTAGATTGGCATTTCTTCCACCTAAACCCTAAACTTTTCAACAAATTCCGCAAGAACCCTCTACTGCAATTTAAAACTCCGTCCTCTCATAATGCCCTGGTCAATTTCTTTAATGTTGGAACTGTATTCCTAATGGTGTAAAACTCGTGAATTTTCCGCTGTGCAGTTCCGCGCGTAAAGTCATCAACTTCGATTCGTTTTTTTCCGCTCCTTATTCTTCTCCGTGGGTGTAGAAAAACTTAAAACTATTTTTGTTTTTAAATTTTACCTTCTGCCACAATTCTTTTCACCGTTGTCTCAGAAACTCCTGTTGCAGCACTTGTCGCTTCGGCAATGTTATACTTCAAATTGTGTAATCGCTTCTGTTATTTCACATATGTGGCCACATTGTAAACGATTCCCCGTGCATGTCCCCGCAACGGCGTGCTGCATGAAATCCGTGACTTATGTCCCGACGTCAATGCCATACGTAGCGTTGGATCGTGTAACCAGGACCGATGTTTCCAGGAAGCGGGTGACAGCTCGACTGCCCCCCGCCCCTGCTGCAAGCGTCGGCCACGTGTCCGCTCCCTCCCTCCTTAGCGCCGCGGAGGTCGCTTTGTAACTTGTCGACCTATAGGAAACCCTATCTTTCACAGTACTTCACAAGTCCTGAACTTTAAAATTCCGCGCTGATAAAATCAATTAACTTCACCACTCTCTTTTATCCCTTACAGGCAGGGAAAAAGAGAGTAAAATTCAGTTTTGGAAACAGCTCCCAGGCGCTACCCTGGGAATCCTGTACAATAATGCTAGCTTTGCAGCAAAAATATGTTTGATGGATGCGGAGGGGGGAGGGGGTTAGCTTCTCCTCGCCTCCACAATCTAACTGACAACCAACTGGGTGGCCAAGGTCCCTCACAAGGGACCGATCTACCCCCGCGCTGAGGGAGTAGCGTCCCAGTGATGTAAAATGGCGGACCCTATCTTTCACCTCACACAGTCAGACTCGAGATCGTGTTTTCGACGAGTGAGGACGTGTCTTCAAGGAGTGAGAAGTTCGGCCTGCCACTGTAGGTTTGTATAGCTTTCGCGACTTTTGAGTGTCTGCTCGTCGGCTGTTGGGTCTAAAAACCTGACAGCCATCTCGAGCCTAGCCCCTTGGGGGTCAGCGGTGACAGACTCTCTTGCAGCGAATAGGCATACTTAATTCTTTCTCCTTACCGTTGCTTTCCTAGTACACTTCTCCCTTTTTTTTTTCGGGTCCTGGACGGGCGTAGCTCTGTGGAAGGGGTTGGGCCCCCCAATGAATCCCATGATAATATTCATCATGTAAAAAACACAGCACCCGGTGCAGAATTTTATGAACCCAACCTGAACAATAGGTCTTTTGTTTTTTCGAGCCGGGAAGTAAATTCTAGTTTTCCCCTCTCTTCCTCAGACATGGAATTTGAATTCGAGCTTCAGGGTAGCAACCTGAAAAGGCGCAACTCCAATGAGAACTCGGAGGATGCCAGATCCGTTCTTCGTACCCAACTGAGCAAAAGACAAGCAAAAGAAAACATAGAGTACGAACAGCAAACCCTGGTTGAGTCCAGGCAACAGGCACAATGTGCCCCTGGCACGGCACTGGACGTGCAGCCGAACATTCCGGTTCGAAACCGGTACGCAATTTTGAGGGAGCAAGTGGCTTCCACCTCGATCACCGACTCTTCAAGCCAACCACCAAACGTGAACCTGAACCTGCGCAACAATGCGAAACACAGAAAGCCAACTTTCCGCCTCGTGGTGCGTGACACAGGCAGGTACTCTTTCCTCGTTCGACAGCTCCGAACCATCCATCCCTCAGGCTTTACCATCAGCATGGCCAGGAACGGTCTGCACATCGTTGCAACCGACCTGCAAAAATATGAGGCCGCGACAAACATGCTGAAAAACACTGGCATTCCATACTTCACTTATAGTACAAATATCGATCCACCTCAGAAGGTCGTGTTTGATCTGCCGGCAGACACGGACCCTAATACCATCGCAGAGGAGCTCACACAGCGCGGGTACCAGGTGACTGAAGTGTATCAGTTTAAGTACCGAAAACAAAACGATCTAAACCCCTCCCAATACCAGCTCGTACCACAGAACCGCTTCTGCGTCACTGCAGCAAAGAATGACTCTCTCGACCCTCTTATCTCTGTAACCTGGCTAAACATGACAATTTTTCATCCCCGCCATTACCAGAGGAAGCTCAGTGACGTTGCTAAATGTAAGCTCTGCCAGGCCCTGGACCACACAAAGAATTACTGTAAACTGAACGTAGTCTGCCCACACTGCACCGGGTCACACACTCTGGATGCCTGTCCCCAGATAGCTGCTGCACCTAAATGTGTTAACTGCAATGGCGACCACCTTGCCAACTCGAAAGATTGTCCCAAAGTAATCGCAATCGTACAGCAGCGACAGCAAACGGCCCTCAAAAAAATGCAATCTAGAATGCAACCGTAAATGGCAACGACGTCTGCCCCACAAGTTCCAGCTAGGGATATCTCGCAATATCCAAAACTCCTTGATGCAAAATCTCTTCCCCCGCAAGCCTCCTACGCACAGGCAGCCAGAGGCCCCGTCCGCCACGTTTCAATCCCAACACACGCCACGCAGGTGCCCCTAGACCACGAAACCTTACAGATGCCAACCGCCCCACCCCGCCGGCAAACCCCCGCACCAGTCCACAACTCCGCCCCATCGGCTCCTGGCGACCTAGGAAGCACGATGAAGGACCTCATGGACCTCATGAGGTTCCTAAAAGAGGCTAATTTCCGGGCCATCATGAGCCATTTCCGCGGCTACATGATAGTAGCAAACACCCACCCAGACCCACAAACCAAATCCATGCTCCTCATTGAGGCGCTCATGACTTTTGCGGAGCAGATGCCCTAAATGGACCCACAATCCCTGCAAGCTTCCGGATCCCTATCCCTGTTATACTGGAACAGTAACGGTATTTTCCCACAGCTTTATGAGTTGGAGCGAGTGCTGGAGACGTACGGGATAGAAATCGCGTTAATACTAGAAACTAGACTGAAACCACGCCGTCGTTTTGCCATTAAAAACTACACTACATACCGTACGGACAGAGTACGAGCAGGCGGAGGTACCTTAATACTAGTTCATAACAAAATTCAACATCACGTAAATAAGGACCCCGACTGTGAAAACATAGAAACCACTACAATCAATATAAACACAAACTCCGGCCATATAACCGTCATCTCAGCCTACATAGCGCCCCGAGCGAAATTAAAAACCACGGATCTCGATAAATTAATAAACCAGCCCTACCCCTTCATAATTGCAGGTGACTTAAACGCAAAACATACCGATTGGCACAGTAGAATTAATAATGCTAGTGGTAACATATTACAAAACCACGCGCAGCTCCACAGCTATACTATTCAGGCCCCCGACTCACCTACCTTCTTTCCTGCAAATTGCAGACATAATCCGGATGTGCTTGACATAGTTATTACTAACCTACCAAATTTATTTACAGAACTTACAACCCTAACCGAACTAGACTCAGATCACATGCCAGTTCTATGCAAAATCAGCACAAAATCACTTCAACACCCAGAAACCATCTTAGCAAAAATCCCGGTAACTAACAGGGAAGGTTTTAAAACTGAACTGGCGGAAATCTTTACAGAACAACACTTAACGATTCGCGACAAAAATGATATCGATCCAGCCATAGAAATACTGGAAAATACTTTAAAAAACCAACTAGCAAAACACACAAAATTTTTTAACAGGCGAGAATTTTTAAAGCAAAATTTCCCAGACATAGACATGCTACTTGCCGAAAAACGACAAGCTAGACATGTATTCCAACGAAACAGGACAGAATCAAACAAAGCTAAATACAACAAGCTGAAAAAACAATTAAAAATCAAATTAGAAACACAAAAAATAACAAAATGGGAAAATTTTGTTACAGAACTTTCAGACAACATAAAACATTTCTGGCGGATATCCAGAGTGCTCCGAGGTACTAGCAATAAAACTCAATCTACACCTATCCTTTCCCCAACAGGACTAGCTTACGACCCCCAAACTAAAGCAGAAACTATAGCAAATTCTTTGGAAAACCAATTCACTCCGAATGAGGACCTCGGAGACATAAATTTTACCAGAGATGTAATAACAAACACACAGAAATTTCTAAATAGAAAACCAAAAAAGGAACCGGAATTAATAACCATGCCAGAATTAATAGCTACGATTAAAAACCTACGCCCTAAAAAAGTGCCAGGCCCAGACAAAATAAACAACCAAACTATTAAAAACCTCCCATACGAAGCCCTCTGTCTTTTACTGGATATCCTAAACGCCATACTAAAATTCAACTACTTCCCTCCTGCATGGAAATTGGCAAAAGTGATCACTCTCCCTAAACCAGGCAAGGACCCACAATTACCTGTAAACCGGAGGCCCATATCGCTACTCAGCTCTCTAAGCAAAGTTTTTGAAAGAATTCTCTTAGCTAGATTAAACTCACATGCAATTAGAAAACGCATTATTCCGCAAAGGCAGTTCGGTTTTAAAGCAGGCCACTCCACAACTCACGCTCTAACCACTTTTGTTACAGAAGTGATAAAAACTTCCCGCATAAATAAACAATATTCAATAGCTGTATTCCTGGATGTGGCTAAAGCTTTCGACAAGGTTTGGATACCTGGCCTCATTCAAAAACTCATAAATTTTAAATTTCCCGATTGCTACATCCACCTCATAAATAACTACTTCTCCAACAGAAAATTCTTTGTAAATTTAGAAGGCGCAAACTCCTCCCACCGTCCCCTAACTGCAGGAGTACCTCAAGGCTCCGCAATATCTCCATTTTATATAATATTTACACTGCCGATATCCTCAGCACTTACTGCACTTTGCAGATGTATGCAGACGTCACCCTCTTCTATTCAAAAGATAAACATATAAAATATGCATATTTGTTTGCACAGTGTCAACTAGACGAGCTGAGTCAGTGGTATAACCGATGGAAAATTAAAATTAATGCAGAAAAAAGTCAAGCACTCATTATCACGCGCAGGAAACAGCCAGAAATTAAACCATTAAAATACAATAATGTAGACATTCCCTACTCAGACACAGCTAAATATTTAGGCTTAACAATAGATAATAAATTAAAATGGTCCGCACACACAAACGAAACAAGGAAAAAAGCTCTAGGAAAAATCCCCTTAATTTACCCTCTACTAAAATCTCCTCGGCTTCCTAAACGGCTAAAACTTTTAATATATACTTCTCAAATCCGCTCAGCCATGATGTATGGAAATGAAGTATGGGGAACCGCGTCTAAAACATTAATTAAATCACTTCAAGTCGTCCAGAACAAATATTTAAAAATAATCACAAACGCACCGCCGCGTACACGCATTTCCGACATTCACGACGCACTTAAACTACCTTATATAGGCAATAAATTTCATTCCCAAAACAATAAATTCTATGATAAATTATTAACACACTCAAACCCCGTACTCAAAAGGATAGGGCAGTATCAACCAGACACGCGTAACCACTTAAAAAGACCTAAAATGCCGAAATTAACACAGTAAACGAAACTGCAAATAACACATTAAAACCTCGGCAGAGTGAGGAAATTCTCTGATCAGTCCGGGACGGAAATTCGCAAACTTTTAATAAAACTACTTCCCTGTGGCTGTTTCCAGTGCACTTCTCAATCCTCATCGGAGCTGCGCACATCTCCCCACCCCACCAAAAACATAACAACACGCCTCCAGCATTTGCTCTTTCTCATTCAGCTGCAATTTGCGCCTATTTTTCGCGCCGATTATTATAATTAACTTATTAATTTTCTCCATAATGGGAATATCTAAATTTAAAATCACTAAATACCATCTCACGCTTCACCCTACAATTTCGTAATCATGGCAAGCAGAACTCACAAACCTTGAAATTAACTTCACGGGACTCTTGGCTTAATTAATAACTTCAAAATATATGTATATATATATATATATTACATATATCTACTGCAGGCATATGGATTCTTCGAAACCATATGCCAGCTTTGTTAATATTTAATTTCACAAGACCTGTATTTTCAAAATTGATACCGTTACTGAAATACAAACTTGGGCACTCAGTTAAATGTTTGCCACCCACCTCCCCCCCCTCCCCCCCGCAGGCAGGGAAGGACAGGGTTAGGGAACCGCGGCTTTGCTGGTCTGACTGGCGGGCTGTCTGAGTTGCGCCGGGACGTGCAGGGCGTCCTGACCTCTGGGCTATGTGTTCTTTGCGGTCTGGTGAGGGAAACTTCCTCAGCCCGCAGAGAGATACAAATGCTGCAACCGTCTGGGTGGTATAAGGGCCCTCACAAGGGCCCGAGCACACCCCCGCTCTGAGCTTCGGCAATGATTAGAAATGGCAGCGGCCTCACACAGTGTTGTCTTCGCCTCCGACTAAGGAGAGTGCGTCTCTGATTTTTATCGCTGTATACGACAAATAGCTTCGCGGCACACACCCTGTACACTGTGATCGGCCTGGAAACAGGTCATCTCGAGCCTAGCCCCTAGTGGGTCAGCGGTCACAGTGGACAGCACCGATTTAGGTACTTTCCTAACAACAATTTCTCGCAAATTGCAAACAACACCACATCGAGAGTCGCTCCACGCAGAGCCTCTCCCTCCCCCACCTCCCTCACGGGTCATGGCGGCGGGCGGGGAACCGACTGAGCCGTCGTGGATGACGGGAACTGGCCCGTACAGCCTGCAGTACCTCCGGGAATACAAGCGATAGATAGAACTGGCAAAGAGACGACCTAACCACCAAACTGTTTCCGGCATTTTTCCTCAAGGCATCCCAGACCACATTGTCCTCCTCCTGGCTACTCTCTCGGCTCCGACGACACCAACAATCACCACACCAACTTCCTCCCGACCAACAACACCGGCGGTAGGAAATGAAAAATTGGAAATGGAAGCCGACTTCCAGATTGTAAAAAGAAAAGGGGACAGAACAACCACGCAGGAGAACAAGCGTCTCCATTCTGTGTCGTCTGAGGCACAAACAAACATCATTCCTATACAAAATAGGTTTTCCCCGCTTAAGGTCGTCACTGAAAAAACCTCAACAGTTAACAACCCCTGCTCTTCAAGCATTTCCACCCACCAAACACAACCGGCTGCACCTCAAACACGACAGAAAAAACAAAACCAGTTCAGATTAGTGGTTCCTGACGCCACTAAATACAACTTACTTGTTCAGAAATTGCGAGCTATTAGTAGGGACGGGTTCTCCCTTATCCCCACAGCTCAGGGAACGCAAATCCTCACTAAAAACCTCGATTCTTACACAGCTGCTCGCACAATGCTCGAAGCAAATTACATCCATTATTTTAGATTTTGCCAAGCTTCCGAGCTCCCACAGAAAGTAATTTTTGACCTCCACCCCACAACTGACATTGCGGACATCAAGGCAGAACTGGAATGCTCCGGTTACTCAATCCAGCACATCTATCAATTTAAAAAACGTATCACAGACCAAACAGACCCGAACAAATTCACGTTGGAGCCGCAACGTTTTTTCTGTGTCACGGCGGCGCAGAACACTTCTCTCCCTCCTCTGCTCTCTGTCAAGAGGATAAACATGACAATTGTTCATCCCCGACAATACCAGAAACGGCCGACAGACGTGGCACTATACCGTAACTGTCTCGCCCTAGGCCACACCAAAAATCACTGTTCAATGCCGACAAAATGCCCTCACTGCGCCGGCCCTCACCCCGAGAGTGCTTGCAAAATAAACGAAACCAACTCCAAGCCCACATGCAGCAATTGCGCAGGCGAACACACAGCTCTTTCAAAAGCCTGCCCCAAGTTCCTGGACTTGGTGCAGAAAAGAACTACTGCTGCGAAAATAACACCAAAAACTGCAAAACAACCTCCTGCCCCGTCCAGGTTCACGGTCAGGACATTACAGCCCGGTAAAACGTATTCGCAGGCACTCTCTGCGCCTATTCACAAACCAGCTCCCACACTTGACACCCCTGCAATGCCAAACACACCACCTCAATCCCGCCCTCGCCAGCGAAATTCGCCAGGAGAGATGCGAGGCGTTATGCAGGATTTCCATGAACTCATGGAATTCCTTAGAGCATGCGACTTCGCCTCGCTCATGGCACATTTCCACCCCTACATCCTAAAACTCCGCAACATCACAGAGAAACAAGAGAGAACCTGGCTACTTCTCGAAGCCATGGCGTCATTTGCGGCCCCCTAGCCCGTCAACTAGACCCGCAAATACCAATTTCCCCTACTCTGTACTGGAGCGACTCCGAAACACATTACATAAATATTAATCACTGTGACGAGCGAAAAAAAAAATCGCGTATATTTTCTAGTCGTAACCAACTGAACATTTTAAGTTTTGCAGCACTAATTATTTATTTAAGACGATTTAATAACTTTAATTACAACCGCTGTAATATATTTAAATTTTTCCGTGTCAAAAAAGCTGTGGACGGTAAAATAACGACCGTGCTGCCACCTCTCGAGCAACTTCGTAAGCCCCGCCCCACCAAGTTCTCTCGGCCAGTCAGAGCCCTCTGGCCAATATTACTGTTTAGCTTCACTCACGCGACGTGTTTTCATGGCTCTGCTTTCGAATTTTACAATTCTTAATAATAATCAACACGGAATATAGTTCAAAACAACTTTAAAAATATAAATTCACGCCTTCAGCGCAATTATACCGCCCGTTTTCATTGAAATAAGGCCCCGAAACTGGCCGGAATTTTCCGATCGGTCCGGGACAAAAATCGACCACGTTTAACAAAACTATTTGGCGCTAGCATCGCGCCTGTCATATCGCTCTCGGACTTCCCCGAGTTAACATGTTTTACTTGATTTTTAGTCGCTCGTCACAGTACATTCAGACATGCATTTACACACCAATCAGATTATTTAATGGTTTTTAACAATAACTCATAAGATATGAAGTAAATTACTGAAGCAACTACACTGATTTAAATTCTCGCGCAACTTAAATTCACCACTACAATATACATATAATTAATTTAATTATATAAACCCTTGCCACTCCAGTCATGGGAAAGCTACTTATATCGATAATTTAACTTCATTTGGCTATTAACCTCCGCTTTTTATACCAAACTGTCGCTAGCTCTCTCACAGGGAGCTTGTGACAGTACATCACAAGTCCTGAACTTTAAAATTCCGCGCTGATAAATTCAATTAACTTCACCACTCTCTTTTATCCCGTACAGGCAGGGAAAAAGAGAGTAAAACTCAGCTATGGAAACAGCTCCCAGGCGCTACCCTGGGAATCCTGTAAAAGAATGCTAGCTTTGCAGCATAAAGTAAGTTTGATAGGTGCGGAGGGGGGGAGGGGGTTAGCTTCTCCTCGCCTCCACAAGCCAACTGAGAACTAACTGGGTGGCCAAGGTCCCTCACAAGGGACCGATCTACCCCCGCGCTGAGGGAGTAGCGTCCCAGTGATGTAAAATGGCGGACCCTATCTTTCAAAACATTAAAACTGGTTACATCCGAAGTTGGTGCTCCGAACCTTACTTCCGCAATGCGGTTAGTCGCACACTAGCTTATATTACGAGGTTTTCTGGGTTCGACTCCTGGGTAAGGCACGTGTGTATTTGATGTAATTGTCTCACTACTGTTGCTTATGTTTCTGGTTCAGTCTCTAATGATGTTGCTTTCAACGAATCTTCAAGGCCTACCTAACATCCAAGCTTTTAGGAACTGCATTAAAAGTTATCTGCACCCATGTAGAGGAAAGTAAGCTCATTAGTTATATCAGATCTTCTTGTTAATTTTATGTCTCTCTCTCTCTCTCTCTCTCTCTCTCTCTCTCTCTCTCTCTCTCTGTCGAAAAAAAAGTTATCTTTCCTTGTGAGAGTGCCCGCGTGCACAGGTGTCTACTTACACTACTGAAGCGATTCTTTTGTTAAGCTTATATATTTTAGCACCATCTTCCTTCCTCCCCGACCAATTCCATTAAGCCACACAGCGATAATAGTTTTGATATCGCCTTTTGAAAGAACGATGTAGTTAGTAATTATTTATTATTATTTATTTATTTTAATAGTCGCTTGCCCGACAATTGGTGGTCCGCGTCAGGTAGATTTGTCCTTTTGGTAGAGTTTCCAGTTGGATTTTAACTGGATTTACTGGTTATTTAAATTTTTACATTCCTCTAGGACAGGAGAAAAAGTTCGGGACGTAACTGTAACAGATTCTGGGTGATTTATAGTTTAGGTATTCCAGGGAATTGGAAAATGTCAAAAGAAAACTAATTAAACTTCTAAAACATAATTAAGGATAATTTAAGTAATAGTTTTATTTATTAAGGGTTTTTCACATTTTATTATTTTTAAGCCAAATGTAAACGTATTATTTCATAAGAAGATACTGTAATTGTGTTTCATTTTGTTTAAGTATTTTAATAGTTTTCCCTTAGTATTAAATTATATTTTATTCTTTTATGTTTTACGAGTAATGGAAATAGAACAGTGAGACCAGCCCATGTTCTGAAAATTAATAGTAAATTTATTGAAATGAGACCCTGTGTGAATTTTGAATAAAATTTTGACTTGTATCTCTGAAGGAATTCGTTGGGAATGACAAGGGAAGATAAGACAGTTCTGTGGGCATGGAGCCCTGATTGTACGTTGTTTTAGCACGGACTTGTGCTGGTATACGGTATGGCCGTAGTATCAGTTTTGCAGCTAAGACTGCATGTCACAAAGGGGATTGTTTGGATTAGATTCATAAGCTCTTTAGCTATATTACCGCTGTAATCATGTGAAGAGTTTAATAGCGAAGTGACAGGGTGACAGGCACAGTAATCATAGTTTGTTGTAGGCCGGTGCCTGAAGCAAAAAGACGGCCTTGCCCTCAGTAGAGGGGTGTGATCGATAAAAAAAAAAAACAATTTGGGAATGAATTGAACTGGCGTACATGGATGGGTAAGGAGAAATAAAATCTCACTGTTGAAAAATTTTAACAACTTGTTGGTAGGGTTTTTATATTTAATGTAACCAGGTTAAATGAGCTGTTCTTAAGTTTTTATTTTGCAGGTATGGTGAAGGGTTATGTCATCGCTTGATTTTGAGTTAATTAATAAGGGGCGTGCAAGTCGTAAGAATGACGACAGAGTGGTGAGAATCTTCCTCCTGGACGTACGTTTTGGGGGAATCCTATGCCGGGATGTGGACGATTGTTAGCCAGGACCTGGGCGAGAGAAAAAAAAAATCCAAGTAGAAATTTTACCTAGTTGTTAAAGTTGTTTTGGTTTGTTGCTTGTCCTTTTTTTTTTTTTTTTCAGAAGCAATTTTTCAGTGCTCATGCTAGTTTTTGTCTTAAGGAGATTTGAAGATTTCAGGTTGGTGTAGTTACTGGTACTCATGTAAAAAAAAATCCCTGATCATTTTAAGGAAGTGTCTGACCTAGGTTATTGTAGGAGCTCGCTGAGAGAGGGGAAGACAGTAGTTCAGACTCAGACCATTAGGTCAAAGAAATAAAGATTTTAGAACAGGCTGAGGAGATTGTTTAATGGATTGATTTTATTTTTTGTTTCACTATTTTTGGCTGGTCAGATGTTTGAAAAATGCGCAGTGAGGAATCAAGTTAGTTTATGTTTTTCCTTGTAGGAAAGGAGATTAACTTGTTTTTTTCTTTTAAATGTATGCAGTTAGATGTCTGAAGATGGCTCATTGCATTGAGGAAAAATGATGTCTTGAGAGAATATAAATTTGTAGTATAGTTTTACAGTAAAATTTTTCCAAGAACAATGGTAAAGGAATTAAGTTTTTTAATTGTTCTTCTTGAGACAGGGAAGAGTGTTAAATTGTATCTAGCAGCAATGAAGTTTAAATGGTTGTTTCAAAATTTATTATTTTTTAAAAATCGAGAACTGAAATTTATAATTTTGCAGTACTGGAAATAATGTTACTTAATGTGAAGTGATTTTCTTAATATCTTGTTCCAGGTTTTTGTATGTGTGAGTGTTTTAAGGCTGACCAGCAGGTGCTGGCAAGGAAACCACTTTTCTGGATTGCCAAGGTAATAATTTGTAAATTGTTTTAATTAAGGCTAGGATTTATTTGTTTGATTTTCGGGGTTAAAGTTAATTTTTATCGGAGATACTTAGGTTGTTTTGCTTTCGTTTAGGTTTTTTATTGTTGTGGGTGGGTAGTAGTGACCAGTGGTGCGTGCTATAATTCCATGGGCAAGCTACTGTGTGCAGGGGACCCCTCTCCCCAATAAAGGACGAGGGAGGAAATTTGGATTTCAAGGTGAAAAATGGTGCTATTTAAACATATTTTCGTGCCTAAATATTAAATACACCGCTTGTAAAAATATTAATATTTTTTTAACATAAAATTTGCCAGAGTGAAAATATTACAAAGATACCTTCATCAAACCCGGAAACTTGTCCACTCAAAATCAATATTATTTTAATACCCGCCAACAGTGAGGTATTTACATACGGAGCAATTTTGTTTGTATAGAAGCGTAGACACGAAAAATGATTATTCGTTTGTGTAAAGATGGAAAGCAGTCAACTCTATTTTTACCAAATTCTTTAAGAGACAAAACGAATTTATGTGAACTTCAGAACACTCGTGTTTTTTTTTTTAACAGCATTGCACAAATTGTTAAGGTCACAATACCCAGTTGCAGTTCATGTGTTAACATCCTTTAAAAACAATCAATATAGCCAGCAAAACAATTTTGTTTAGACTGTTACATCCAGCTAACCACGAGTGTTTCTGATAAACATTTTTTTTGGAAATTACGTACAAAATTATCTTTCTTGCGCGTTGTCGAGATCGTAAGTTCAGGTGTTGGCCTACCCTCTTTTATGATGTCACACCATTCCTGAAAAGTGAAAGCACTGCTGGAAAAATGCTTCACTCGTAATCCACACACACCACTCTTACATCCACAGTTTCTGTTGTACTCATTATATCTATACAGTTCTCAGTCTAACACTGTAATTTTATCATTTTTATGTAGGGTATACATCTCTTACGAATATGTATAACATTCTCAGAACCAAAACTAAATTAAATAAAAACATTACGATTCGTGTTGTGTGCATGAGCTTGCCCATGCATCGATCTAGTTACTGTAAACTACACGACGTCAACTGCCTGCAGCTAGACCAGCTTCCGCTATGTCCGCTTCACTTCGGTGAAGAAAGCACTACCATCGTAGCGTAAAGGTTGATGCAAACCATAACCCCCCGCCCCTCGTCGGGCGGTCTTCCTACCCCTGCCATCCCTCCATCAGCTGGGAAACCATTGCTACCGCCTACCTGCTGAAAGCATTATTTGCAGCTCTTCCAAACATCTTCGTTTTGCTAGCCAACGAGCGAGTTGTTTTCTTATAATGTGCAGTATTGTTTCCCGAGTAGAATGTGTACCACATGAGTGAAAAGTTACCTTAAAGTAAATATAAGTTAGAATTTAATATTTATTTTAAATATAACATTGTCAGGAAACTGTCTGGGCAAGCACTGCTTGCCTTGCTTGCCCTAACGAGATGCCACTGCTTTGCGGGATTAAGCCCTTCTTCACACGATCCGAGCCTCCCTACGCATCGATGGAAATTGTGTTATAAATTAATTATTCTTCTTCTTACAACAGCGAAATTTAATTTTCCCAGGGAAGTGAAACTTGTGTTTAAAATTTGGATAAGTTTTTCTCATTACTAGTTTGCCTTTGTTTAATAAATGTGCTTCCATCTATGCAGGATTTCACGTGGGCGGTAAACGAGTTTTCATTTTGATATGTAAATTTTTTTTCTATTAATTCGTGTGAAAATTCAAGTACATGAGTCATATTCAGAATTTTTCTATAGCTATAACCTCAGTCGCCTAGTGACCACGATGCACGTATCTAGTCATTCCTTCACTGGCCTCGCAGCCGACCAGACGTGTTTCTCCTGCTTGTACGATTTCATTACGTGTTTTTTAAAATCGTTGTTAGTTTAAGTAGTGTAATTTATATATTGATACGTGTTTTCATTTACGACTTATCACACATATAATCTGAAAGAACGGTGTAGTTACGTTCTAGATTTCATTTTACATAAAATATATTGTCTTTCCTAATAATTTCATTTCGCAGAAATACGCCGCTACAGCTCACTCTCCTGCCAATCGGCGCTCGGAACGGACGTCTCTTAACAGCTTATAAGTCTCTGCAAATCGCATACTTGCGTCATTCATGCAGTAACCTCCCGATCGATCATAGGTATATTAAAGTAATTTAAGGTACGTGTAGAACTGAGAGGGGTGTGCGTAATTTACATATTTTCGCTTCGTTGTAGGAAGAACTCGTTACTTAATTTCTTTCCATACATGGAGTCCCTCATTTGTTTAGTGATAATCATGTTCGTTATACTTCTCGGGTGTAATTTATATTGATAGCTATAACTTGTTACTTAATATCTTTCCATAGCTGGGCTACATTTACAGACGCCTAAATGTCTCTTGTGTATTACGTCAGTGCTGTTATTCATTTGAAATAATCGTTTACACCTAAGTTCTTCTGTTTGTCATTACTAACATACACCACGTAAATCGTATTTTTCACAGTCGCCTATCTCCCATCGCCGTCTGCAAGCAATATCCATCCAAAAAAAAAAAAAATTTATGCCACTCGTGCATAAAACTCAACACATATCCCACCTCAGTACAACGCCGGAACTCCGAGGGTGAACATCGCTCCCCTGTATACATCCCTTCCCAAACACACAACCATCTCAGTACGACAGAGCTCCGAGCGTCAACATCTACCAGAGCTGCTCCCAGCCCAAAAAATAGTGCCCAAACTATACACTTATAAAATATTACAGAAAAAAATTCCATCAAAGGGATTTGATCAAACTTTTTCCATCGAAATTTTTTTGATCAAAGAAATTTGATCAAACAATCATTTTATCGGATTAAGTTTAAGGATTAGTGGATAAACGAAATTTTTTGATCGGATTAAGGATTAATCCAATTAATTTGATATCAAATCGATAATCCGATTAATAAAAAGTGAGGGAGAACCGGCCCGTCCCTATTAAAAATTTCCCTCGATTTTGCATTTCTGAAATTCCTGTTTTTACTGGATAATTCAAGCCGTAACTGCAACGCGCATATTTGTTATTTACAAAATTAGTCCCGCTCGGCACTGTCACACTATACATTCGTTTTGGTGTCTATGTTTACAGCTGTTTTGTTTATTAGTACAGATTACGCGCGTATTATGCCGATAAATTATTATTCTTATTCTTCCATGAAAGACCAGAGGACCTGGGACACGCGAGGACAAAAAATTAAAAATTGACCAATCTGCTGGTGACCGGGGACAGATGATAAGAGGGACATGGCTCAGGACACATGATCATGTGGGCCAATCAGTGCTCGCGACGTCAGAGAGGACCGAGGACATCCTAGGACAGGAGACACGGCAATTGTAGCAGGGCCCTAACCGAGTGAGGTGGCGCATTGGTAAATATTCGGCTCCGTTCGATTCCCGGTCCAGCCATTTTATGGTATGCTGTGACAAGAACGTGATTTAATCATATTAGAACTCATAAAGTACAACTATATACAGAGGCACACACACTCATTCTTCTTACAGTTACAATTTGACGTTCTTTTGGACTATTTTAAATAACTATTCACCTCTCCTCTTCCATCCTCGTAGACATTTTCAATACAGTCGTAACATTTTGAAATTTTTGCGGTACTGGTACCAAGAGGTAAAGTTACGGCACGCGTACCAGAATTCCGGCATGTTTGGCGCGACTACCGGCCGTGCGCGGGTGATTGGTAACAGCCGACGCGACGATGTGAACTTCCCCTCCGCGACGTCTGGATGCGCTTTCTCCCGCGCATGCGCCTGGGGCGTCGACTTTCCCCTCCACTCCAGACAGACTCCACCACCTTCATCAACCGAGAGCAAGCAAAGAGGAAAGATTCCACAGGCCCTGGACAACCATAACCTGCTAGGCAGCCGGCAAGTGAGTGCGGTTGTATAGGAGCGCAGAAGAAAAGGGCCATTGTCCATCCACAATCCGCTTAGAGACGAGCCGTCGCGTCTACAGAATATATCCAGAGAATGCTGGTGAGTCCTACAGCACAATGTCATAGTCTCTTCACGGTAATCTGAGCACTTTTGAATCCATCCCTTGAAAAATGTCACTACCTGTTTAAAACAGGCACGTTGAGGCCGTGTTCGAATTCCTTTTCCAGTTCGTTTTTTTTTTTTTTGTTCTTTGGCTTTAGCATTTTGTAAAGCATAAGTCGGGAAACTAAAGCATTTTAGCATGCCATACTTTCTTGTTGATAAACAATGTCATGATTTCAAAATTAAAATCCCGTTAAGTGTAAAAATAAATTGTACTATATTTACTGAGGTCTCTTATAGAGTGCCGTTTCAAAATTTTAATCGGCAAAATTAAATAATCACGACTTGAAATAGTTTCTAAACAAGAATTGCGTCATGAGAAAATTGCCTATCTCAGGAATAATTATGCGACTTGCACTGTGAAATTATTATTTCGCCAGTAAGATGCAAATTTTTTTTATTCCAGTAAGTAACCTTGCCTGTATTTGTATTTAAACGTTTCATACAAACCTAAATAATAAGGCGGTGATTTTGGTGTTTTGAAATTTGTCGGCTTGGAATTTGACAAAACGCAGATGACGAAAATACGTCCGACTTTGTAGACCGGGTCACGTGACCATTTTATTGACAAAAAGGGCCAACTGGAACACTACTCGCAGTGATCAGGCTTATGATAACGTTAATTTTATGTATGGTGGAAGAATACACATTGTGCATACAAGTCGACCTTGAGCAGGTCTTTAAAAATTAAATTCCTGATTTTGTAATTTTTCGTTTCATAAGTCCCAATTCGGACGTTGTCGGCAATCTGTTTTAACACTCGCGGCGCCGCATTTTACATTAAACAGTGACATTTTAAAAAATCTAAAATCAGTGCTTCAAATGGGTGTAATATTTCTACAATCATCACTGGATGCTGCTAATATGTAATTAATAAAATAATTTATGCAATAACGACTTTAAACTTCGCCCTCATCACCACACACCTGCCGCACGCGATGCTTAGTCTTCACTCAACATATTCATTATGATCTTTTGGCAATCGATTGGTGTAGTTGAATTTTGAACGTTGACGATAGAACCGGAACTGCAATGCCAAACTGTTTCCCCCCATTTTATCGTCATCTGATTTTCTAGGTTGCCTCCCACTGTGGTTGCAAATTTAAAGACGTATTCACGTAAAAAAAATTGTTGCGAAATATACAAACAAGGCTCAACACTTTACTTGCTTTTTGAAACATGTCTATAATATATTTTATGAACAGTTAGTAGTTTAAAAAAAAACGTTTTAATTACGCATTCGCGTACGTTTTTTGGCCAAAACCAACATGGCACTGATTTTGTCATCTTGTATTTTTTTTGCTAACATCCGCTAGATACAAAATACCAAATGTCACCATTTTGTATACAAAATCGGCCATTCCTGACACGGCCTCAGGCCGTGTCTCAATTAATGAATACTCTCCAGAGAGCACTCTTTCACACAACCTGGTGAGAGCACTGCTTCGCGCTCTCTCGTGCTCTCGCTCTGGGAATTGAGACAACCACTCTCTCGTTTCTCACCGATGTCAGGCAAACAGGTGATACCAAAAGGCGGGAATTAATGTTAAGCTAAAATCGCGGTCATAGATATTGTAAGTATTTTGGTGTAAATTGTCTGTAACAGTGAACAAACCCAAAAGTTTACATGCCTTTATGTGCCTTTTTAAGCAATTTTATCTTCTCGTGTAGCGAAGTTTACTATATGCGAGGAAAATTATCTTAAAACAAACAGCAACTTCATTCTCTGAGATAAATCACTTCTGTGGAAACATAGCAGTGACGTCAGTGTACTGAGTGGTGTACGTGTTGACAGTACATCCTGCCTGTGTACTACAAGTAGTATATTTTGTTTTGATATAAAGCGCAGACATGTTACACATTTTGTTTTCAGCTGTGTGTGTACAGCGTGTATTCTCAATGAAAGAATTTATTTATTTATCTTTCACTCCGGAGATCCCATACATTGTCTCGAGGACAGCAGGGATATGAAGCATGTCAATACAGTAGTTTATAGTTTTAAACAAATTTACATCTGACACTTTTAATAGCATATAATATATACCAACAAGATAATACAATAAAACGGTAGGTCTGTATGTACGGCTTCGTTTAGCGAGCATATTAAAAGTTTTTTTTTTTTTTTTAATGAATTTGGATGGCCAACAGCAAATACGCCCACGGCCAAAAGCAACGATTTGAAACGAACAATATACCTATCAATAGTAGTGGAAGCGAGGAGGTTCTGGCTCACTTGACATTGACCTTGACCTAGATATGAATGAACTCGTGACCTACTTTTAATCGGATTAATCAATTGGATTATCAGATTTGGATTAAATTGGCGCTAATCCGATGTCTCAGTTTAAGTGTTAATCCCCTTTTAAAGTTTTTAATTGTTTAATTGGTGTTGAAACTGTCAAGAGTTATTGTGGGAGAGCAGCATAGATCTTCACCCCTGGACGTCTGGCAGGCGGATGAGCTCTGAGGTATCTGGGCAGCAGCATATATGCATTGACCTTGGTACAAGCATGGCATAAGGGTCATTTGGGGCAAGAGTACCATAAAAGTAAATTTATGTCCGTTGTTGGTGGAGTTGAGAGAGTGCTAAGGGCGGTGACTGGGAGAGGGGATGTCGAAAGCATAAGAGGACCACCAAGACATTTCCAATCACTTCTGAGGTCGGTGGAGGAATGAGCTGGGATGTTGGGGAGTGAGAGGGAGGGGGGTGTCGGGAGCAGCCACATGTCCACCTTGATTGCTGTCTGAAAGAAGACTGAGCTATACATATGTGAAATGGTTATCGATTGATGTGGGAAATGCATATTTAGATAATTTTAATAAATCAGTGTTTTAAAATAACGAAGTATATCATTTGAACCAACTACTAGCACCGAAACATGAAATAATTATAAATCCCGCGATATCGAATGGTTACCAAACACTAAATGTTTGCGTTCTACGTTCAATGTAAGAGAAAATAAATAGAAAATCAATAAATGACAAACCGACCCATTTACTTATCACATACGAGATGTAAAATTTCAACTACGTGTATCAAAATAAATATAAATGAAATATTAACCACAGACAAAGTTAGTTTACACACCCTGCCTTGTTTCCCTACCAATATAAGCATCATAACATTTACTAAACACACGCAACAAATACTGATTAAAATACAAGCACGATAAAATACTAATCATGCGCATAGAAACATAATTTATGAAAAACAACAAATAAATTAAAATCCAGAAATGTACTAACAGGCAACAAGGTGACTTTTCATTTAATTATGTGAAACAAGTACGAGACACAAAACTGAGTTAATACAATTACACTAAACACCTACAACAACAGGCAACGAAATAACAGCCTACTGTTCGTGAGGGCGCTTGGGGGACTCTAGAATATTGCGACTGGTGGGACATGGACTGAACTGAGGTGAGACTGAATGGAAGTGTAATACTGATTTTATTGTAAATATTTTGTCAAATATAGTTTGATACAGTGTACATTGGGACCGATCTTTAATTATTTAATTTCATTAATTTCTTTGTCGTAATTATATATTTTATTAATTGGTGTCAATTGTGAACAGTAAGTGATATCAATTTATTGCGAGATTTTCAGTTCAAAGAATTTTGCTGTAGTTATTGTAAATAAAAATAAGGAAATTATAATTAATTCTTTTATTTGATTAAGACCTCCATCCCTTACCGAACTTGTTACAGCCCACTTGATTTCTAGAGAGAAATTGTAACTATCATTGCAAGTAAAGAAATATAATGTATAAAATATAGCAACGATCTAAACAAATATGATTAATCTCGCACACTGTACCATACCTCATGGCAAATACTCCAAAACATGTCCTTTTTGGTAATCCATAGCTGGTGTTACTAAATAAAATATTATACATTCTAATGGACTGCGCTGTTCACCCTCAACACTCTGTTGCAATGACCTACACATTGTGTTTTAAAATACGCAGTTGCCGTTGTTCTAGTAAAAGTGTGTGTGTGTGTTAACCATTTAAAAGTAGTGTAATGTAATGTAAATTGAATGATATCCAAAAAGTGTTTTCCAACTGTCAGAGGGTGCGGTATTACGTAACCTTTTCCACCTTCACGCGGAGCAATTGTTAGTCTTGTTTAAAATATTATATGCATCTGCTAAGTAACATATATGTTAAATTTATTAAATATTTCACATTGTGTTACGTAACTCTTAGATTTGCCATTACTATAACGTGTAATATGATTACGTCAGTTTGAAAGTATGCTACACAAGTGTTACATGTCCAGATGCGTATTTGTCAAACGAAAACCCACATTATACAGAATGTGTTTAAATTTCTATTACACAGTGTAAGGGCTTGTAGTGGGGACAGATACGGTTACGTTTTGCATAAGAACTTGTGTGGAAACGTACCGTTTCCCCGCGACAAACAAAACACCACCACATCACATGTTGACCTCTCCCACGTCTGCAACATACTGTACGCTGTTTTTCTTCTGGGTCCACTTATAAGAAGGGCTCGATGTGACGACCAGCGACGACTACACAAACACTATACTGGTACACACGATCACCAATATCTGTAAGTCCAAGATCCGCCGCAGCCATAATCCGCGCCAGAAGGTGGTCTTCTAATTCCACAGGGGTCTCGTAAATTAAGCCCTTCATGTGGCCCCGGCCCCACAGGAAGTAGTCTAGCGGAGTCAAGTCGGGTGAACGTGCAGGCCAAGCAATCAGGCCACCTCGACACGAACTGAAAAATCTACCACATTTATCTTGAAATTAAAAATACAGATATACTCTGTTAAGAAGTTCCCACCTGCTTAAGTTGAATAATCTTGCACCTTGTCTATATGCAAATGTGTAATTGGACCATTTTAAGAAGTTTTCCTGGTTAATAAGAATGATTTTTTTTCAGCCCCTTAAAAAAGTCTTAGTAGAGTTTTACTAGTTTTATTTTTAAAAATCAAATCTGTATGTACCATTTGGCGGCGTAGGCAAACGTGTAAGCTATGATACAAGTTTTATTAGCACAGCAGTGATTTAATAGCTGGGGTGAATTACGTTGCAGTTATTTTTCACGTCATGTAAATGGAGTTTTAAGTGTGATGGGGGAAAAAAATATTCGAAAAGAATGACAGAAAATGCCAACGTATGCGATAATATTCTTCAGGTGTACTTGGCGATTTGCTTTTCATAAATGAATTCTCAGAATTGGCAACATGTTATGCGAAGAAGCTAGCTGCATTAAAGACTGTATATAGGCGGTTCACGGTAAATTGGGCATTTTTGAAATCAATCTTTGAACTATACCACTGCCCCTACCTGCATATATTGTAACGGGCGCAGAGAGAGAGAGAGAGAGGTAGGTGTGTGTGTGTGTGTTTCACTTCTTAACGTTGAATAATAAGTGTGAGGTAAGCATATTGTGAACACTGAAATTATTTATTTTGCTGTGTTTTATTAGTGCATATTAGAGTAAAAATGAAGGAATTTGTAAAATAGTACACTGTTATAGTGATTTCAGTGTTTCACTTGACCGGCGCATGAATAAAGTGATGATACCCGTGGAAATGTTAAATTTACTCTTGGCTGAAGAATACATAATGAATGTGCGTGCAAGTAGATCTTGAGAAGGGCTTGTGAGATTTTAACAAAGCTGTTGAAACAGGAACAATTTGTAACGTTGTTCTAATCAGTTAAAGGAATCTAACTTACGATTATTTGAAAGAAAATATTACTGAAGATATATACATTTTTTAAATTAATAAATGGAGGATGTAAACGATTCTCCGTGCGTCAGGTATAATCATCGTAGACTGCGGTTTACCGTTTTAATTGTCGGGGCAATCAAGCCTTGGAGGCCAGGCTGCCAGAGCCAGACAGGTCGGCAGAACAAAAGCTAGCGGCTCGTGGCTGGAGTTGCAGTGACACTAGCACTAGGCCACAGCCCCGACAAGACGGGGAATTTGATACCATCCACGGTTACTTCCCATCTTTTCTGAAGCCCTGCTAAAGTTATACTTCCAGAATATTCCTCCACCTCATGCAAACAAAGCTTAACCGAGTCTGGAAAATCGCACGAAAAGGACAACGCACCGCATTCGTGCGCACTCGGTGGAATATTATTTTGCTTAAGAACTATTTCTTACTATGTGTTACCAACATACATAAAATCTCTCCACGTTTTTATTAACTGTAATTATGGTAAACGAAATATTATAATAGATAAGAGTAAATGAAAGTAGAAACTCATTTATACCAGAAAAGTATAAAACACTTGGAATTATTTATTTAGAAAACAACCAAACGCGTCATGCATGAGACGATTATTCAAAAGTTTGATTCAAAACCTGTGAAGAATTCGTTAATAGACTATAACTTTGCTTATACGTTTTTGAAAGTGTCACCACCCCGCGCTTATATGCAATGAAGTAAGAGTTAAATTTAATTTACAAAATGTAGTTTTAAAACTTGTTGTAAAGTTGAACTCTCAAATCGTTGTGTAATACTCGCTTGTTACATGATATATAAACTATCACGGTAAAGTGAACACTTTTGAAAGCACTTTCATTTGGAATAATAGCCAATAAGTATACTTTAGTTTAGCTTTAGACGTAAACTACCGAGTGCGGTGGAATATATACTCGGGTGTTTATTACTTAAATGGCAATATTTATTTAAAAAGGTGGTTAAAGGATAAGAAATTGCTGAAAGGAAAAAGTAACTAGGGTCTCAAATGTGCTCACTTTACAGTGAACAGCCTATATATATATATAGGTATTCAAAGAGGGAGCCACTTATTGACAGACTCGACTTGGCTAAACTTAACCAGCGGTTAAAATAAGTTCTAAAATTGACCAAGTAGAAACGATTAAATGGAATCAAAAACACGCTGTATTAGCTAGAGAGATTTTCGTGATTATAGAAAGTAATTGAGGAAAAATAGCTTAACCACACTAAAACTGTTGAATTAGCTTAGATTAAAGCATCATCTTTAGACTATGTGATTTAATCATGCTATTAAACAAATGCAGGGACATAAAATCCACGATAAAATTTTGCACGGCCATCAAGTAAATATATATAGGTGATTTTGAAAGAGAATACATGGAATATAAATAGGAACAAGCCTGCCACGTCCAGGTGTCAATACTTGCCTAGAAAGAAAGAAAGAAAGAAAAAAAAAAAAAGTAGCGTGGAGGCAGTACTTCAGAAAACACCACAAAGTTCATTTTCCACATAACCGATAGGAAGCAAGACCAGCCTGACAATCGCAGAAAGACAGTACGACAGAAATAATGCTTTTATACTTGATTTATCTGGTTATTCGGGGTACAAAAAGAAGAAAAGTACGACATTACAAAAAAATAATTTATTGCACATTTTTCTATTGTAGTAAATTAAAATATTAATTTGGCTCCAAACTCACCTTTCGCTTTGATTTCAAACTTGTTTTCGTTCCACTCCACTCGTTCGTTTTCACATAGGCGGCGAAAATAATTAGCGAGTCTCGATTAAACTAGGAAGACATTCTAAGTAAACCCCTCTGTGGAAGTTGCGCACATCCACTTTCATCCTGCGTACCAATGTATCACCCAGTATGATGTAAGATATTAATTGGTTTGGTATTTCGTGTACATAATTTCCCACGCAGGTGAAAGACCCTCTGATTGTATCTGATCAGAGACTTCAGTTTAGCCCTTACTCGTCATGTTAAATTACTGGTTTCCAGCTTTTTAAATGTTCAGTGATACTTATTTTGAAACTACAACTTTTACTTCTCTGGTAACATACATTACGGTGTAGAATAAAGATAAAGATTATGAATGACGTAATTAGTGCATCATTTTAAAATTATCAATAGATTCTTGCTGTTTCGCAATCACTAAATAACGCGTTGATGAAATTTGGCGACTGCATTTGAAGACCTTTGTGAAATGTAAACGTGCTATTTTAAGAAACATTTAGTTATTTCAATACAAAGAAAGTCATGGCACTTAAATGGAGAACTCAACATGGAGGGTGATACAGAGTCGTTAAACTTTGACAGCATAGTTTTCCATTACTAAAAAAGCAAACAAGAAAATTGCAGGGGGACGAAAAAGCATTTTTGGCATATACACGGTAAGCTTTTCGAGTAACAAATACACTTAGTATAGTGCAGGTAAAATTAGTTTAAAAAATATTACCGTAGCAGGGTTTACTTTGTGACAAGGTGGAAGTGCTTTGCGACAAAGAATTTTTCACTATTATTTAAATTTACTTTCATTTCTCAGAGCTTATTTCAAACTGTCAGTGGTTAAATTTGTACCGTTAAATATCGAAAACTTCTCATTGAAATGTGGGGAAATTTTGACACAGTTAAAGCGTGTTACAAAGTCGCCACACCCGGTTATAGGCTGTTCATGTTAAAGTGAGCATGTTTGAAAGCCCTCTCATTTGGAATAATAGTCAATAAATATAATATTATATTTTAGCCTTGGACGTTTACTTCAGAGTGTGGTGGAATATACACACTGTGTTTACTTCTTACATGACAATATTTATTTAGAAAGGTGGTTAAAGGATAAAAAATTGACTGAAAGTAAAAAGTAGTTGGGGCCCGCTTACTACCTGAACACAGTTAATTGTTCTCCAGTTCTTTTATGCCTTGAACGCGACGAAACAATATCCTTGTTACATTTGGGGACTAGTAAGATTACATATGTGTATGTATACACATACATAAATTGTTTAAAAATAATTACTTGTATAGTAGGGTCGGAACTTTAACCATTACTGTCGCGTATGCTATCAAAACAATATTGCCTTCGTGGTACAGGGTTTATCAATTTTTTTTTTCAATTCGTGTTTTTAGAAACACTACGGTCGACAAAAATGCACGTGCATCAGAAAGTATACGTGTTGTGCTTGTGGAATGATGAGCGCACAGTGTACATAAGTAGCGTGGTTTTTGAACTCTGGACAATGAGTGTAAAATACTCTTCTTATTCCAAGGTGATACTTGATCCGTCTGCCTATAATAATAGCACGGAGGAGATGCTGTTAAATCATTATGTTCAGCGACTTGTATTCTCAGTTGCAATGGTTTTTAAAGATCCCATTGTAATTCAGCTAAACCGTATCTATGGTATGTCAAATAACGTAACGTCTGCGAGGTAGACTATTGGTAATAAATTCCGAAATAATTCGGTTTTATTGAACCTTCCAGTCGCCTCAAATTATTTGTCGTGATGTTTTTGTGAGGGTGCATCACAGTTGGTGCAGTAGGTAAACAAATACTACAAACTAACAAGTTTGCAGGATCTTATTACTAATGACTAACAACAGCGCTCAATTAAATTTCAAGTAAAAACCCGTTTATTTAAAACAATCATATGACACGTTAACAATCTGGAGAAGATTACACAATTAATAATAAAAAGTCTCGGGTACAAGTAAATATTCTGAATAAGAATCGTAAAGCTCACAAAAATGACTAGAAAACACTTGTATATCGTTTCACAAATGTACCTTTGACAGGTAGACACAAACTTCAACAGAGCGCGATCCCACAAAAATTAACTAAGGCTCGTTCACGCCGCTACAGATTGCTACATTAAAAGTGCCACAACTGGCCTTAGCAAGAGTTCGTAAACGTTGTCCATAAACAATATTGGTGAACAAGCTAGGGCTTTAACAAGGTGCCTTCAAAAGGCTATTCAAAATAGATTTTAACTCACAATGGTTCAAGGATTTTGTTGTGGTGTCGCCGTTCGTAGACGGTGTTATGTGCCATCCCTTCGACTTGCCGAGACCTGCAAGGTGCTCGCGCTGCCGACCGACCACCTGGGCTGGCTTACAGATTCCCGAGATGTTGGTTGATCGCACGACGTCGTCCGAGTCGCATGTGTTCCGCTGCTATTGTTGGGAGTGTTACTGTACTCTGAATGTGATGGTTTAGTTTCAGTCGGTTCGTGCAGAAGTCTTTTACTATTCTGTTGTACTAACCAGGACGGCCTGGTCTTGTCGAGCATCTTTTAACACGGCGTATTAGCACACGACACTTGTGTAATATGTGATTGTGATGGTTTTTAATTGCTTATAACTATTTTCCCTTTACATGTTATTTTTATATCTGTATGCATAAGTGTGTAGAAGTTTTGTCCTTATCGCACAGGTTGTTAGTTAAATGCTCATAGCTATTTGCTTTTATAATTATTTATTTATGTTTGCTTCAGCGCGTAGCAGTGACGTCTCTCTTGCGCGACGAATGGTTTAAATGTATGTTATTTTGTGGCAAGCGAAGGAACACAGTACTTAAAAGTTACGTAATGTGTATCGCACTTGACGCATTGTAGTCATTTTTGAGGTTAGCCCTTGTGATTATTCGTTCTTTCTCACGTCGGCGTGCATTCTAGCTTTTTACCAAAGTTCATGGTGCACTGTTAACATTGATATCACTATTACGGTCTGCAGAACCAATACGTATTTTTTTTTTCTATAGTAGCATGACCAATGTTTCATGTGCAGGAATGTTTCATATCTTGTACATGCGGTTCCCGCAGAACCTCTTCTAGACCGACGGTGTTTATTGTTATTAACTCTTACATATTTTAATATAATCGGTGACTACCTATAACCTTGCTCTAGTGCAATTATATACCCCTTTGTTTTTTTTTCCCAAAGTGTGGGCGGTTGTTGTTTTTAAGGATTAATAATGCTGTCGAGATCTCGAGATACTGGCCCATATGTCGGGCTCACTGTGATCTTACCCGGTAACATTTATTTATGTATATGCATAACACTTGTGGTAGTACACTAAGAGCGTGGTGGTGGGTAATTGATGAAAAGTGCACGGGCCAGCACGTATGTGTGCTATTTCAGGCCCCTCTACACTCTAACATGCATAGATAACTGCTAACTGCTACCACGACATGTTTGCAATGCAATTGTATGTATACCTACCTTTTATTTTCTTTAATTGTGTGGCTGACTGTTACATATTAGCCGAACTTAAATAGTACCGATATGACGTCGTCCTATGCTTATAACAGAGCTTAGGATCCTAATTATCCTTACCATATTGATTGCATCTAGGAATGATACCAGTGATACGAATTTGGCTGTCGTAGCTTACGCAGATAGAAAATGACTGGCAACTATGTTTATAAGTAGGTTTAATGCATAACTTACCCTGCTGGACTCTTATATGTTGGGAGCAATGTGTATGATTTAAATTTTATGACTATATATTAAACAATTAAACATCCTATTTTTTTGTGATGAGTTTATTGCTTGGTGAGTGCATAGTGGGATACGAGTACTTACTTAATTTCTTCCCCTAATCACGCGATGGCGATTTATATTATATATATATATACATATATAGGCCCTATATAACATCGGGGGTCTGTACAAATGCAAGGGATAGTAACAACTATATATATATATGTATATATAATGTGTGTGTATATGTATTCGTTGTTAAACATCCTACTTTTCTAGATGTTGCAGTGGTCTTGTAGGCAAGACGCTCGACTGTCGACCCTAGGGTTCTGGAGCGATCCTGCATGCCTTGGCATTTTTTTAAATTCCGAAACGACTACCAGCTAAAAATAATTTCTAACACTCCTGGCGGTCATCTTTTAAACAACACTCCTCGATGCTAGCGCACCCCTGCAGGGGACGAGCGAACCAACGCACACAAAATGGCTGAGATAATATCGATGCTCCTAGCCTCGGAACTGTAGAATTTCAAACACACTGGTGGCGAGCATGGGAATCAAAGATTGCCGCCTACAGCAGCCAACTGGCAGCAGATGCGGGAATTAAAAAGACTGCTTAGCACACTGTGGTGGTGGATGCTGGAATCAAAGATGGCTGCCTACAGCAGACGATGCGGGCAGCAGTCATGGAATTTAAAAAATAGCTTAGCACACACTGTGGCCGGGGGGGGGGGATCAGGGATGGCCTTACAGCCGACGACTGGTGGCAGGCACGGGAATTAAACATGGAGGTCGTAAATAGGAAGAGAGAATATAGAGATTATAAGTAATTTGAGAAAGCCAGGTTGGAATGACAGAGCATAAGGCTCGTCCCCGCCAGGACACTAGGTTAAAGATGACAAGAAGGAATATGAGAAAACCAAGGCGGAATGACAGAGCATGAGACTCGTCCCCACTAGAGCGTCAGGTGAAAGGAGGCCAGAAGGAACATGAAAAAAAAACAAGGTTAAATTACAGAGTATGAGACTCGTCCCCGCCAGGAACGAGCTTCTACACACAGGCCACAACACAGTACTAGGTTGCTAACTTCCTCGGCTGTACTTACAACTATGGAAGCAAGACTGTCCAATGTGACGACCACGCTAACTTCATTAGTGCTCGTATCAAGTTTAAGAAAACCACGCCTGTTTATTTTTCCTACGTTACCGTCCATTTTATTTTATAGTTGTGTTCTGAAATATCTCTCGTGGCTTGTTAAGGTCGCCAAGGTTTTCCATTTCCTATTGCAAAGGTCTAGGTTTGAATCCCTTCTCTGATAAGCCTTGGATGAAAGTAGTTTTTAGATGTCCTAGTATAAGATGACAAGATGCGCATATTTTAGTCATATTGCCCTCGGCGTTTATCTAGTAGGATAATTTATCTCATCCGCCTCCAACCAGTATACTTGCCTTATCCCGCTGTTTTCCTGTGCATACTCGTTCTCTGCAGTGGTGGACGAGAGACGACGCTTATGTACGAGTACGTGTGCGCGCGTGCGTGTGTGTGCATATATGCAGTGTGTATACAGACATGGACGTAAGTATTCGTACAGCCACTAGGAAACAACCGAAGTATATATTTGTAGAACCCGCAATACAAACAAATGTAAACACTTGTGAAATACATAAAGATATCTAATCACTTGAACGTATGAACATAGTAATGATACAATTGTTACGTTCTTCATACACAAAAATACGTATATTTCTTTTCTCAATACGAGTTTTACGCCGAGCAAAAGTATTCGTACACTCACGCAACAGTAATCGCCTCGAACGAAAAACAATGGTGACTTCAGTCCCTCAGTACTTGGTGTGGCTTACCTCGTCTGTGTATCACCTCTCTTAGTCTCTTGCTCATACTGTGCGTCAGATTTACAGTTGTTTCTGCCCCGATATTATGCTATCCCTTCAGAAGTGATTCTTTTAGCTGAGATTCACTAGAGATGTGGTGTTTTCGTGCTCTTCTTTCCAGTTCACTCCAGAGGTGATCTATAGGATTGAGATCGGGGGACTGTGGTGGGGTTTTTAGGGCGTGGTGCGTATTATAAAGCACCCATAGTCAGACAATATTGGCTGTATGCTTGGAGTCGGTGTCGTGCTGGAAGTAGTAATCGTTTCCCAAACCCAGTTTCTCTACACTCTTCTTCAAATTTACCTTCAGAATACGTAAATAAGCAAATGTGCCCATAGTTCCCTCAATGAAAACCAGTTCCTCGACACAAGACGCGTTCGTACACCCCCAGACCATAACACCACCTCCGCCATGCTTCACGGTAGCTTGAAGATTCTGGATGTCAAAAGTAGTATTGGGCCTCCTCCAAACCAAAACACGACCATCGTTATTAAACAGGTTGAATTACTTTTGTCCGAGAAAACAATGCTGTTCAAAAAATCGATGTCCTTTCCTACACACTCGTTTGCGAACTCTAATCTGCTCTTCCGATTCTTGTTGCTTGTGTAGGGCTTCTTTGTTGGTATCCTAGCTCTGTATCCTGCACGATTGATGAGACACCTTATTCCTCGGGATGTCACCTGCTTTCCGAACTGTTCTGTAACATAAGCAGCTATCGCACTAGATGTAGATTTTGGGTCCTTCTTGATCATTTGCATCACGTGCCTCTCTTCCCTGGTGGTCAGTTTTTTTGTGGGCGACCAACTCTTTCTTTGTTTATTAGCAAATTCGTTTGTTTGTATCGCTTAGTTATGCTCGGCACAGTCAAACGACTTCTCCCAACGATGTTTGCAATTTCGGACTACAATTTCCCTTTACGAGATAATGAGACAATAAGCCGCCTCATTTTCAATGTTTCCTTTCCTTTGCGACCCATTTAATTCACTTGTATCCCACCAGTCACTCAATACAGCTTGTTTAACATGCAGTTAACACCTGAGAGAGACTGGGAGTGGTAGACAACTAGTCTGTCTATTGTTTCCCTGTTCACAGCGTAGTGAACGAATACTTCTGTCCGGGAAGAATTGAACATTACGACGTAAAAATTTCTCGTTTTCACACACACATATGGTCTTACACGTGTGTCTGATCTGTGGTATTAAGAGATATCTCATACATGTTACCCAAGAGGAATAGCGTATGCACACAAGTAATTACTCTAGTAATACATCGCTTACTGTGACATGTTTTACTGTACGAATACTTCGCCCATGTCTATATATATAAAATGGGAAGGTGTGTTACGTACTCCAGAAAGTTCACCCCCAGGTTTAGTAGTAATGCCTTATAAATCAAAACGATAAAGAAGACCCAGTAGAATATCTCTCTCTTCTACATTCCTGACTTTCTGACATCGTGTCATCTTCCTTATCATAATTGGCGCTAACTATATTGCGAAACACTTTATTAGGACGATAACGTCTCTTTCTAATATTATATTTATTTTTCCTTAAATAATGTTCACACCTAACCTGGCAAAGTGTCTAAAATATCACCTACATAAAAAAGTGAGCATGTATATTTTACTCTTTGTTCTCATGTTGGCATTACCGTAGAAGCTACTACACATGTGTGCTCCCCGCGCCAGACCACAGAGCAAGTAAAGTAGAGGTGACATCCCCATATACTGCATCGAGCTCTTATTTTGAGGTACAAAATCTAAACAGCTCGCAAGTTTATTGCCAACGTAACAACGTTAGTCAAATCCCATGAGTAGGATGAATGCAGATATTGGTTACCCTAATGAGACAGTCTAGGGAACCACCTTCGTCAAGGTAAACTTTGTTTAGGTAAAGACTTTTAATTTTTTTTCTACTACCGTTCATCTAGTTCGAATCTGGTGTACATTATTTTGGGGGTTGACTTTAATACTTCCTATAATCAGGCAATGAAGACTGGTAACTCACCATTTTCTCAAGCATTTTTGTATTTTCAGGGTGACTAGCATTAGGAAAAACCTGGGAAAGTCAGGGAATTTTACATTTTTAGAAAAGTCAGGGAAATCTCTGTGAAGGGTAATTTAAATTAATTTTAAAATGTATTAAATAAGAAAATAAACTTTACATTCTAACTATTCTGCTACATGCCATCTTATGAAACTGTTGCTTAGTTTATTCCACCTTCATACGATGATTTATAAGCCTGGGGAAAAGTTTGTTGTATCTTTAATTGTAACTATTATAGATTGCACATATCTTCTTGACTGACTGATTTGTTTTATTTCGCTAAAATAATCAGTCACTCTTTTAGTGGTTATCATTGAATAGATACATTGTATTGTCTCTTGTCTTTGTATTGTGACTTTCTTCGGGTTCTGAGAGGATGCTAGTATTTAAACGCCGTGTCACGTTTATCCATTTGCCATCTTTGTTGTTACGTCCATTTTTGTTTTGATAAGTATTTATTTTTACATAAGGAGGCATGTGTAAAAGAAGGCTATGTTATTGTTAATTGTTACCCATTAAAATTTTTGTAATTTATTTTCGGGAAAACATAAAAATATTTCTAATATTTGCCGTTTAAGTTGGTCAGGGAATTTGCTGTAAGGATGCTGCTAGTCACCCTGATTTTAAACATCCTTCTAACAAATCAAATCGTAAATAAACGACCTAGTCACAATAAACATAACATAGACAAGTCGCAAAGCATCAAGTGAAACAGTGCAGCAGCTGTGCACTATCGAGTGAAGTTTCAGAATTATAGTTGTTATTTACTATATATTAAAAGAGAAATCAAAGTATCTCCTTTGACGGCACCGGTTTGGATGGAACACTGGTATCCGCAGTTTCTATACGTACGCTAGACCGGTCTAACAAGTTTCCAGTTCTCATTCGTGCAAGAGATGCTTTTCAAGTCAATATACCGTGGTAAGTTGATGTCCATTGCCTCTGTAGCAGTATTTTGTAATTTGTAACGTTTGCAACTTTTTTTATTTGCAGAATATGTGCTAGTCAAACTTCCTAACCTAGCAGACATGCTCACCTGCCTAGACCGACGGCCATATTCGTCGTTGAGTGGGGCTTGCTCGTTTTTTTTATCTTAACCAGCATGCTTGCGTCGCCTTAGATGGTGATTCTTTTCCGACCCGAACGCAGGTCAAGGTAAGAGTGTCATCAAGTGGAGTTCTGCATCCGTTCGTGTAAGCAGAACTCATTAAAACTACTACATACTATAGGCTATTCACGCTAAAGTGAGCACTTTTGAAAGCCCTCTTATTTGGATACGTATCCAGTAAATATGTCATTTTATCATTAGACGTTAACTTTTGAGTATTGTGAAATACATACACTGTGTGTATTACTTACTTGTCAATATTTATTTAGGATGAAAAGTAGTTGAAAGGAAAAAGTAACTAGGGCCTCAAAAGTGCTCACTTTACAGTGAACAGCTTATACAAAAATTGTCAGAAAAGTACGCAGTATGTTGCATATGAAAGAGGAATGCATATATTTTGTAACCTTTAAAATATTTTGCTACTATATAGTTATTTAAATGTTTAATAAAAGGTTTTTTTTTTAAATAAATTTTCAGCGTGTTGTTATTCTAGGTGCTTCAGAAAGCACGGTTCGCAAGAAAACCTTCAAGCAGGACCATCAGAATAATTAGTCTAACTGTATGTAATAAAAAAAAAATTAATAATATACACCAATATTTTCAATAATTGATTTTATGCATATCCATTTCAGCCACGACAGTTGATATTCTTATAACTTAATGTGCATAAATTATTTACTAAAATGTATTTGTAAACATTGTTCCAAATTTTTTATTACAATCCAATTAATTTTAATGGTCTTGCTTGGTTTTTTTTTTGCAAAATGTGCTTTATGAAGTATCCTGAATATAAATATGCATACGTTTTAACTATAAGACTCGTTGATTTTTTAAACAGTAAAATAAGAGCATATTCTAACAAAATATTGTGCAGTATTTAAATGTTTGTAAGCGTCGTTCATACGCAACATGTATCCAATTTTTCTCATAGATGCGGTATTGCGTACTACTTGTTATAGTCTGTTCACGGTAAAGAGAGCATCTTTGAAATCCCTCTCATTTGGAATAATATTCAATAAATATATTTTATTTTCGCCTTGGACGTTAACTTCGAGTGCACTGGAGTATAAACATTCCGTTAATCACCTTCCTTGCAATGTTTCATTAAATAGGTAGTTAAAGGATAAGAAATGGCTGAAATGAAAAAGTAACTTGGTATTCGAAAGTACTCACTTTACCGTGAACAGCCTGTAATGCATTGTACTTGTTGTACTGTCGGGTGCAATGTTTCATCGTACACTGCGCTGCAGAGGCAGCTCTGTTTACGCCACGCATAATCGAAACACAATGTCAGGGTGACCCTAGGTGGGGAATGTCTTAGGCACAGGACGCCCAGCAGTGGCGCGAGCTGATGCAGACTATTCACGGTAAAGTGAGCACTTTTTAAGGCTCAGCTAAATTTTTCCTTGTGTAAAATGTTTAGCTTTCCGCCACTTGCTAATATAAGCATTGCCATGTGACTAATAAACATAGTGTATACTCTCACTTATATCAGAAGTTAATGTCTGAAGCTGCAATAGAATACAGTTATTAGCGGTTTATATCTGTTGAAAGGGCCTTAAAAAGTGCTCACTTAACTGTGAACAGCCTATAGTTAACAGTACGAGCATGACACGCGTGCGGGACTCGCAAATTTAACAAGCAAACAAAGATGTAAAGGAGGGGGAAAAGCAAGTAGTTGGCAGACACAATCGGCACCTGCACTGTGGCGCTGTGGACATTTTGTACTGCACCTTTCGAAGTGTAATATTGTGTGTTGTCGCTGGGGATTGTGGACGCTTATTCGCGGTGTTATGCCCGTGTCCATAACTGTGTTAACAAGTAGCAAAAACGGCTTTTTTTTTCCTATTGTATAATGTGCTTGCAAAGTTTTTTCGTGTACATTTCACGGACTTTCTGTTTTGCCCATGTACACAACATAAACATTACAAATCAATGGAGGTGTCTGCATTGTCTGAAGGCTATATTTTAATGCATTTTATATTATTTTGGCGAGATTATATTTCTTTACATACATTTTTAAGCATATCGCGCAATGTAACAAAACATTTTTAGTTTGGAATTTAAATAAAAAAAAATATTGAACACTATACATGTATATATTACCGTATCGAGAGAGAATATATCTATAATCCCGCTTAATACGTGAGGTTTCGACCCTACTGCTGTGTGTTACTTGTCATTACAAAGACTGCATTGAGGGAGTGAGAAGGGGTGCATGTTTTAGGTCCTGTTTATACAAATTAAAATTGCATATACCTACAAACATATTGACATATTGCTATAGGCTTTTCACTGTAAAGTGAGCACTTTTGAGGCTTTAGTAACTTTTTTCCTTTCAGCCATTTTTTATCCTTTAACCACCTTTTAAAATAAATATTTTCGTGGTAATAAACAGTGTGTATATTCCACCGCACTCGGATGTTAATGTCTAAAACTAAACTAAAATATATTTATCGACAATTATTCAAAATGGGAGAGCTTTCAAAATGCTCACTTTACCTAGAATAGCCTATAACGTGCTGCAGCTCGCACCGACCGCGAGCTTCCGTTATGCGTGGTCCGGCTCTGTGGGGAGTGACCTATCTCGTCCCTCCCCTTCTCAAGGCATAACCCCCCCCCCCCGGCAGCCATGGGAATGCCTGGCAGCGGTGACATAGCTGGCGTCACAGCCCCCCTTTTTTTTTCTTAATAATCCGACAAATGTAGAGGAAGAGCAAGAATATTCTGGAAATTAAAATAGTACCCTCGGCGCAACGCCACTTTCAAGAGAGATTTCTGGGCGACTCTATAAATACAAGCCACAACTGGACTGTCGGCAGCAACGAGCATTATCCCTCCGGGAAGAGAGGACACTCAATGTTATAAATTGGGCCCTGAAAGATTCTCATTTGTCTCTGCGCAGTGGCGCTGCATTCTAACCACAGCGGACAGTGGAAACACAATCGAGCGCTATGCGCGTGTGCAGTTTTTTTTTACTCTTCCGCCGTGACGTATGCATTGTTTTGTTTTCTTGAATGGAAAATAATAATACGGGCACGGCAACTTTGGGAAGTTACGAATACTTTAAAAAGTAAATAAACTCAACTATACTGTAGTATATTACTTCTTTATTCCAGCTGTTCTATGGATGCTGCTTTGCGAGCTGCGAGGTAAAACATGTAACCTACAAAGTCGATGCAAAACGTGAAAGCTCTTATGGTGCATTTCTAAACACATTTGAAAATTAATTCCTTAAAATATTATAAATGTGCGTAAGTCGATAAATACACGCGGAAATTTTGTTACAATTAAGGTAGGCTGTCAATCGAAACGATTAAACGTAACAATACAAATCCACAACATCCCTTGCTGCCATTAAACATAATTTAATATAAACAAGGGCAGGAGGATGTCGGGTACATGCGACAGTTCTGCTGCAATTTAGCTACGGACATTGAACGAAACAGAAAAAAGGACCCCCAAGTCCTCCAGTTTTTCTGTGGACGCCAAGTGGCGTAGTGCGGTATCCAGACAAAGAAGAGTGCGGCGAGGGACATCGGCGAAGAGGATGGATGACGAGGTGATTACGAGGCGATGGTGGACTAAGTGTTCGTGGTGTGGAAGGACGAGAGGGCTTGATATCCGACGAGTGAAGATTACTGTGCGTGAGGGTGCTCGGAGGACTCTGAGAACATTGCGGACAGGTGGGGCTGGACTACACTGAGGTGGGACTGGACTGCACTGAGTTGGGAGTTTATTGTAAATATTGTAACTCTCAAATATGGACGTAAAAATCGTAAAATAACAAAATATGTTATGAGACACTGACTATTGGGACTGATTTGTTGATTATTTAATTGCAATAATTTCTTTGAAATAACTGTAAGTTGATTTAACGAATTAATTAATTTTAAACAGCAAGTGATATCTATTTACTGTGAGCTATTTGGTCGAGAGAATTTTGTTAGTAGTTACTATAAATGAAATTAGGAAATTATAATTAACTCTTTTATTTAATTAAGACCTCCATTCCTTAACGAACCTGTTTCAACCCACTGACTTTGAGAGGAAATTGTAGCACTGGTGTCAGCGGGATGGAGGCATTTCATTTAAAAAGAAAAATTGTAATTGAGATCACAGTAGAATATTAACTAGCAAGAAAAAATTGGCAATATTATAATAGTCTTAATAACGGGCCATAGAATTATTTAGAAAATTTTGAATGCTAACTAGGGAAATGTCAGCAGACACAGAAGCACTCCGCTCGTTGATAGAAGGACTAAGTGGCCAAATAAGTAATGTAAACAGACAGATTAGCAGTGTAATCATAGCACGTGAAGGGATAACTACTTATACGGTCCACAAAGCGGTGCTGGCAAAGACGCGGACTTAAATATAGTGTACTGCATAATGTATAATAGAACAAATCTGTAATAATGTCGCACGTACGATGACTCGGACAATATGCAGGCGATCCAAGTTATTTCCGTCAGCAGAATACATGTAGTCGAGGAATGAGGAAACGTTCGAGCGCCCTTGAACACCGACACTTAAGGGTTCCGCCTACCTGGAGCTTATTTCGTCGTTTTGAGGCCGAGAAGCGCGGGAGCAATAAGGGCGACATTACCACGTGCATCAAGTACGCCATCGCCACTAAGCGATAGGCTCTAAACTGGCATGCAATGTTCTAATTGCACTGCGTGTACTTATGGGACTTTCAGCAGTGACCCTATTATTTTATTGGCGAAAGTCTGCAGCAAGGTTCAGCACGTATCTGATGCGTATATATTTTAAGATACAGATCTTTGAATAAGCCGTTTTGGAGTACTCTGAAACGGCGATAGTAATGTGCGTGGCATTTCTGATAGTACTCAATAGCACTTGTTCGGAAGTGTGTGACCTTTCGTAGATCAGCACGTTGGACGAACGTTGAATAGTTTCGTGGGCAAATGTGCATTTCAAACACTCCGAAGCGCTGTTCAAGCACAAGGTATATAGGCGGGAACCTTATTGTAACTAACAAGTTGTAGTTCCACAGTCGCACGTGCATCGCGTTCGTCGGCTCGGGCATTATTCCCCGGCCAGACGTCACACGAGCATTCTGCAGGACTGCTGGCTTCGTGCCAAGGTATCCCGTGATCCAGTTTCGAGGTTCGCTAGCTGGCCTTGATCTGTTCTACATGTGTGTAAGAAGCATTTAGCACGATTAACGTCACATCGCCAATTCTTTTCTTCGATAACGGAACCGCTCTTGCTGGACCAAGGTCGTGTTTATCCGCACTGTAAAAATGCAATAGTGTAGTGGACAGATTACCCACTTCCCACCAAGGTAAAAACACACCAATTTTTGCATGCGGGAACGTAGCCTTTGGCCGGCTGTTTTTTCTCGTCCTTGTATTCCGCCACTCCATCTTTGCCTCTTTTCGCCTTGAGACCAACACCTCTCAACCCAAGCAGGTCAGGTGAAGGGAAAAAAGTTTGCCTTTAACTAACTTGTTACAGGATTGATACCACTTTTAATTGAATATTTTGTACTATTTTTCCGTCGGCTGGATTTAGTTTCTATGAAGTTTAATTTTTATATATTTGTTTTTATAATTATTTTTTTATTTCTGTTTGCATCAGCGTGTGGCAGTGTTGTCTCTCTTCTGCGACCAATAATTTAAATGTATGTTGTTTCGAAGCAAGCAAAGGAACAGTCTTTACAAGTCGTGTAATGTGTATCGCACTTGGCCCATTGTAGACTTTTTTGAGGTTAGTCCTTGTGAACATATGCTCTTTTCATGTCCTCGAGCATTCAAACTTTTTACCATGGTGCACTGGTAATGTGGATATTGCTATTACTGTTTGCAGAGGCTGGTTGTTAAGGGTTACCGATGATAACGATGACTCGTGCCGCGTGCTCTTGTGTTGGACTGACGGTGTTTGTTTATATTACTATGTATGAATTTTTACCGTTACCCGCGACTATGTACTTACATCATTCTCGCAGCACATTTGTATATACCTTCATTTTTCCGCATAAAGTTGTTGGTTTTATGTTGCCCGTGCTACCGTTTATTTGTGTACTAGGGGACCCAACCCGTGACCTTTTTTTTTGTATTGTCACGGAGCTAGAACAGTTATCATGTTAAATTTGATTATCATACAAAGACTGAAAAAAATATTGCATAGATATATGTAGGTAATAATGAAATGGTGTGAAATTAACTCAACATTGAAGCGACTGTGGTCCCATTTAGTATTTCTTTTTCCACTTGGCCACTGCGGCCCCACTTAACATAAGTTCTATCCACTGAGCCACTGCAGTCCCACTTGGAATCTCTCTACCCAATGAGCTACTAAGGCCCCATTTGGTATGTGTCTATCCAGTTGGCCACTGTGGCCCCACTTAACTAATTCAACATTAAAGCGAGACATTTAAAATAAACAAAAATGATATTCCATCATCTTCGTATCTCTAAGGGTTCATACAAAACTTTTCATAATGAAAAAGTAATAAAAAATGAGTTTTTATGGTGAAAGGTAATGATTGCGTAATCTGATATTGCTGAAATTCGAACATTGCCTGTATTTTACCCTGAGGATTCGCTCTGCAAAATTTGAAGAACTTCTGTTGAGTTTCAAGGGACTTAGAAGTGTTAAAGACGGACTGACAAACAGAGATCGTGTACTTATTATATACGAGGATAAGTTTTAGTTTATATATATATGTATGTATATACATACAACCTGGATGTCGGTGGGCGAAGGGAGGCTAGCTGTCGCTGATATGATCAGAGTTGATAGACATCTGCTGTAACAGGCAAGGGCAGCGGTGGGCGATTGTCGAGTGTGTGCAGACAGATGCGCATGTGTGTACTATTTCAGACCCTACACTAGCATCGGTTACTATGCGACGCACTTGTACGTATATCTTTATTTTCTTTACATGTGTTGATGGCTGTTACATGTTCCCGAACTTCAAAGGTTCGGAAATGCCGTCCAGTTATGCTTATAAGTTTAAGGCCTATTCGTTCTTATCTCCTAGATTGTAGTCTGAAGAGATACCTATGATATGAATGTGATGACTGTTGCTTTAGCGGATAGGAATTGACAGACAGCTAAGTTTATAGTAATGCTTAAAGCTTAATGATGTCACTGTCCTGTTCGATATCAGGAGCGATGCCTGTGATAATAATTTGGTGGCCATAGCTTCGATGGGTGGGAAATGGTGGGCAACTATGCTTATAAGTGGGCTACAGCAACATCCTCTAGAGATGAAAGCCCCTTCACTGTCATCCCAATGGGTCCTGACGTCACACTAGGTAATCCGACCGCCCGGCATTCCAGACACCCTCGCCCACGACTACCTGACCGTTTCAAGCACAGTTCGTTGTGCTTCACGGGCAGTGCGGGTGGATAGAAAATAGCTTAGCCTACAGTATGAATTTATATTTAAGTTCTTATACTTAAAATATATCATGCCGTTTTGATGTTGTGTGCCGAAATGTCGAAGAAATTATGACAACGGGACAAAAGTGTGTGTTTGGTTTTCCAAAGAATACGAATTTGAAGCAGAAATGGATAGCAGCTATACACAGGCGAAATTTCAAGGCTATGGACAATTCCAAGGTAATAACAGTTAAACCATTTGTAATTTCCTTGTATACAAAACTATGTGATTTATGTAGATTTATGTACTTGTTTTTTTTTAAATATAATCACGGACTTGAAAGGAGGCATAAGAAAATTTTTAATATTAAAATGGAAAGAATGTCATTATTGTGTTTTCACGCTGCTCAAATTTTTATAATTGCACATGAATAGCACATAATATATGTATTGGATAATTTTTATATTATTTCGATTTCAAAATTCTCAAACATAAACCTAAATTTTTAACTAGGGCAGCGAACTTAGTTAGGCTGATGCAGATATATAAAACAATACACTAACGTACATATTAATATACATAAAAAAGATTTGCGAAGAAAACTGATATGTTAAAATGTGACAATAGAAAGGAATATTTACGTATGACTAGCATACAGTACCAAGTACCAACTTTTATGTTACGTGTTAAAAGTTGACGATACATATCGTGTATATTTCTATGTAGCCATTACGTTTATAATTGCTTATGTTTGGATGTATTCATGAATGTATGCATGCAGGCCTAAGTAGGCCATTCCATAATTTTAACTAAGTCAATTCACGTAAATAACTATGGGGTTTGTTGTTGTATACTTAGTCGCCATGCAATTTGTTATATCCTACACTTTTTAATTATTTACTTGTTGAAATAAGATTTGTATTTGTTATTTAAAGTTCCTTACACTTAAGCAATATTTCATTAATATCAAATATTGAATATTATACATTTTCAATCTTGTTTTGGAATTTTATGAAAAGTGAGGCCAGGATTTTACAGATCTTCAACGCGGTCTTAATTTCTGCTGTACATTTTTTTCCTTGAAGAAAGCTTCAAAAATATGATGTTACTAGACTTCGAGAAAAAAAAAGAAAATGCCATGATGGAAAACTTGTTGGATAAAAATGTATTTAAGGCTGGTATAAAATTGAACAAAATACATTAATATTGAATAGGAAGATTTTTAAATACATTAATACAATTGTTGCAAATGAAAATCCAATAAAATTACGAAATATTACACTTAGATAGCTGTAGGTGCCAGGAAATTGTGGTTTGCTTCATGTTAGTGGAGTCTCGCTTTGTGATAACAGTTGCTTGCTTATTTGTAGCACCTTCTACGTATTTCTAAGTTTTATTACGTATGGTCAAATTTCGATTAAGGCGGAATTTTTTAACAAATTTATTTTTACTTGCGAGGCTTTTTTCAGTATACGAAACAACTTAAATACATTGAACGGCATTGATTACGACGCAATAATAAAAGTTGCAAAAGAAATCTTCCACTAACTTAGCTTTGTGGTGAGTAGAAGTACCATTCCGGTAACCAAGTTATTTGTTTAACCAATAAATTAAAACCGTCAGTTCGAGAAAATTGTTGCAAATGAATTACCTGGAATCTATAACTTTATTATTTTCCCCCTGTATTGACGAATGTATAATTTATCTTTTGACTACCTGACAGATCAAACTAATATTAAGCAAAAGAAATTTTTCTACAGATATCTGTAATCACACGACGTGTAACTCTTATAGGTGGCATGGAGACATTGTTTTATTTTTCATATTTTATTCGCAGTGTTACTATCACTCACGTAGGCTACTATAAATTGCTGTATACAAATTATCAGTTGTCATGTAATTTTTCCATAGATTGTATGGATTATTCCCTTATGGCATTTTACAGTACATTTGTAAGGAATTTCCCTTAAAACCATGGTATTCGTGGTAAAATTTATCTTACAATTATGGGGTAATATTCCCTTACATTCTGTGGTAATTTGTTTCCCTTGAATGTAAGAAAATTTTACCCCTATTTGTTACAGTGTTTGCTAATTACACACACACACATATATATATATATATATACTATTTAATTTTAAGCTATAGGCAAACTACTGAAATGCATAAATAATGAATATTGCAATTCGTTTTTTTTTTACAATTCCTTTTAACAGAATTAAAATTATTCCAAATAGTAACCTTACAAATAAAAAAGAATTTTTCAACCAGATTTTAGTGATTGCCTACAAAGTCTAATTAAAACTAAACAGTTATTGTGATGTCAAATAAGAATAAAGCATATTACATTGTTCGGTATATTATTAGTTAGGTTGAAGAGCAAAAGATTTTAAGCTTCAATGCTACAATTTTCTTTAATATTTTTAATATAATTTAACATAATATATAAATTAAATGAGCAATAAAGTAGCACATTGCAAAAAATAAATAAAAAAATAGGGCCTTAATGTTAGTGTGTTGGTTACAGCAAAGAACGAATTTAGTTTTAATAAGATTTTGCGATTTATATTAATTGCACACACTAGTTTGTTTGCCAGTGGAAATAAGTTATTGTCCTATAACAGATTTGTTCATGCGTTGTAGCTTTATGGTTTACGTTGAAGGTATTGTCTACCTATTGTTTCTGTTTTGAGTGAAGAGAATATTTTTGGACATGGGATGTTACTATAGCCATTTATAATATTCCTAACGGAAAACAGGACGTAAATAACATTTAAAAAATGTGCATAATTTTAAAATAACGTGGTTATGTGCATTAGGGTTATGAACTTATTAATTATAAAATTTCCATAGCACACAAACACGCTGTCGTAGTATGATAAATTCATTTTGGCGGCAACCGGATTATGTGAGCAGCCTGTCAACTAGTTTACCTTTAATCTTCGGCATATAAGTGTGCGCATTGATTAAAGTGTTTATACATATTTTTCTGCATAAAATGCACCTTTGTAAATGTATAATTTTTAATGCATAAGAATATAGTAGTCAAGTTTTTAGATTATACAAGTGGGTCACTACCAGTGTTTTGCCTTTAGCAATAGGAAGATGCGGCCTGTACAACAAACCCAAAATACAAACACATTCTTGGCTTACTATCGAATCTATTGCCTGCAAAATTACACCTTAAGTACTCCTACCACGAAGATCACTAATGTGCTTACGTAAATCATGAATCTTGATCATTGTTCATTAGATTCAAAAATATATTTAATTTATTAAGGGCAACATAGTTTACAGTCTGGTACATTTTAACTTTGTGTGGACACGATAGCGCATGTTTTTAACAAAAACGATATTTATAAGCTGTGGGCCTAATATCAAAATGATTTCTAACATGCATGATATTCTAATCAGTTGTACTATTTGGGCCTGTGCAGTAAGTTTCTTTCTAGCGTACTATTATAAATCTTTTTAACTATACATGAAAAAACATAATATATATCTGTTCATGTTTCATTCATTGATTTTTTTTTTTTTTAATTTTAGGTTTTAATTTTGGGCTGTCGTTGCATAAAGTCATTTCGTTCTGCGTTGTTGTGAAAATAAACACTATCATGTTTAATTGAAGCAATAAAATAATATTAGCTATGATAATTGTCAACCTAGTACACATAACTTCTTTAACATCTGTGTTTGCATTGCTTTATTGCTTATCATTGATTTTTAAATTAAGCCCCAACCATTGCAATAACATTTGAGATCACATTTATTTTGTACTACCCTTAAAACTGTACATTTTCTGCCACAAATGCTTGCGTAGCGTAGATGCAAGTACTTTTCGTTTCATAATAATTTCAATAGTTTTTTCCATTGTAGGTTTGTGAACTCCACTTTCAAAGTGACGATATTATCAGAGTGGTGGGATGCTACGATGAAAAGACTGGGAAAAAAACTATCTGCCGATTTGGCTATTCCTAAGATCAGGGGAAATGCCATCCCGTCAATTCTACCCGAATGCATTTTGTATCTCAGCACGAAGAGCAGTCATCGGGAAGATACGCATGACAAGAGAGCTAGGATTGGATTTTGCATTTTGAAACTAGTCTCGCCGAGTCTTCAGTCACAAAAGGCATATAAAATAAGTTTTGTTTCAACTATCTTGAAAGTTTATTAAACTGTCTAAAAAAATGTAACTCTAGATGACTCTTAGTCACTTGTTCACAAAGCTGAATATATGTGTTCTGTTAATTTATCTTTAAGTCCGTATCCACATGTAGTTTCTCCTGTAACTTTCTCCCAAGATTTGCAGGTAAAAGTGTTCCAAAAACACGTTGCTCTGCATAAATTTTGAAATTACACATTTCCAAAAAAATTCGATAGCATAAACGGTTTGCTTTATTTGATATATAGATATATATATATATATATATAAAGCTGAAACAAGTGAAGATATGATACAAAATAATTTAATAATTTGGCCCAGGTACAGGACAGTTTGGCGGTAATCAAAGAGGAAGTGGGAGAAAGTTCAAAAGAAAAAGTACAGTTTGTTTCTGAACAGTTGTCTCTTAACACAATTCACAAAAGTAAAAACAGGTTCAGCAGCTGCTTTTTAATATTCTATTTACTGTTTTTTTCAATCTCTCCACATGCATATAGATTCATAAGAAGTAGTGGGCTCTTAGCTTTGCACATGAAGTAAATTTGTGAAGAGTTTGTAGTGCGTACAATATGAATCCAAACTTGGAAAGATTTAGCAATAATTTTTTAATGTATGTGAAACCGAAATTTTCATATTTACAGGCAAGTGACAAACATGTTGTGCTTATGATGGATGAAAGGATTGGAATTCAAAGGCGGAAGTATTCTTGGTGCATCGTTTAACTATGAGCAAGCAGCGACATCAATATATGTATTTATGATTCAGAGTATTGCATCTAGATACAAAGATGTAGTTCAAATCCTGCCAGTAAAAATAAATGTGGTGGGAATTCTGTTCGAAATCCTGTCGAAGATTATTAAAGGGTTGGAAAACATTGGTTTCTCTGTAATTTGTGAATCGAGTGACAACAACTCAATCAACCGCCGAGCTAAGTCTTTTTTTTTCTAGCAACAGATATGTCAATATTGTGTACCCTCACCTATCAGATCCAAGGCGGCCTTCTTTTTTCTCAATAGATTCCGTCCACTTATTCAAAAGTGCGAGAAATAATTGGTTAAACCAAAAAAATGAAGGCAAATGTATCATTTACCCGCCTTTCAGTTCAAGAGAGCAGCAGAAACTTCTCACTGATGTCGCTTCTTTTGAAACACTGAGAAAAATCAACAACTTGGAATTTTGTAATCTGATTAAATATGAATATACTTTTACAGAGAAAGCACTGTTTTCAACATCGCTAGAAGGGCAATATATAAAACTTTTACTCCAGATATTTAACAGTGCGATGGCAGAAGGACTAGAAATCACTGGAACAAAGTATTCCTTATCTTATGTATCCTCTACTGCTGAATTTATTAGAATTATGTGCAGATGGTTTGATATAATGAATGTAAGGTAGGTATTGAAAGAAAGAACAAATTAAATCCGTATCAAGAACATATTACATCAAGTGATACTGACATGAAAGTAGCTTTCCTGAATTTTATAGATTGGCTGTAACTGCGGAAAATATGAGCCTTCTTCAGGATTCTTTTCCATAGAAACATTGTTGGCTCTCTCACACATCTCTTACGCTACCCTTGAGATTGCAAGATATTGTTGTCAAGAGCTAGGGATGAAATATATATTGACAGCAAAATTGCAGACAGATGCCTTAGAGGATATGTTTGGTCGTTACAGGCAGTTGGCAGGTTCGCAGTACCACATTTCCGTCGTACAGCTTTACGAGTCCGAAATGAAGCTACGCATTCAAAGCTTTCTGCCTCAAGTGCCGAACTACTCAGAGCACGGAAGACTGCCGGTCTCTCCAATTGAAAAAAAATTGACTGACGATTCTCTTACTGAGAACGATAGTACAGGCATTTTTCGAGATAATATATCAGTAAAGGAAAAGGATTTGGCGAGTCTGAAGGGCAGTCTTCCTTGTCTCGCTTACGTTGGTTGATATTGTCCACATTCAATACTTAAAATGCTCTCATGTCCGCACTGTCGGGACAGCCTTGTAATTGATAGAGATTTGGAAGTGGAAGACAATCTCGTGCTCATAAAGTCATTGGATAGGGGAGGCTTGAAATATCCTTCCAAAATAAAACTTATTGTTTGTTACGCCTACGTAATTATTTAGAAATTGCTCTGTAGCGATAATGGAGAATTTTTGAAACTTGGGAATATAAGGAAAGCTGCATCCAGCATAAAATTAGAAGTAGTAAATGACAGAAAGTTATTTATTTAGGATTCTAGCTGCCTGATCGATCATGACGCAGAAAACATATGTAAAATGATTATTTGGGCATCCTGCAATATTTTTCTGAAGAATTATTGTAAAAAAGCTAATCATTCTTTGGCGTCGAAAAAAAATTTTGGGCGAAAAATGAGAACACTAACAAAATGAAACTGGCATTTGGTCCTGAATGCAAAATTTATCTACATTGTGTGTAAAAAAAATGTTTGTCTATGAGTGTTTTTAGTATCAGTTACAAGTGTAAATATATGTATAAATGTTAGTAGATGTCTTGGCTAATTTATTTCCTACATTTAAATTTCTTTTATGGTGAAAGCAATTTGCATTATATTTTTGTATTATTATTAAGATAGACTTGCAAGTGATATTTTGTGATTAATGCATATCTATTTTGAATTATGCAAAAGAAAATTTGCAGCATTCAAATTAATTTTTGTTTTTAATTACTTTTAATTTTAATACGTATAATTGTGTTATTATAGCATTTTTGTGAATGCATTTATTATAATTATTTTGTAGTAAAGTGAAAGGTTTTAACAGTACAGTGATATAAATTTGTATATATCTATATATAAGTTACGGTTTTTTCAATACTAACATCCAAACACCACAAATAATTTTGGATAGTTTGTGATTCGAAGGAAGTGGTGTTAATGTTGCATATGAAGTGAAACTATCACTATGTGAGAATATTAATTTGAGGAAAATTAATCAATGCACAGAAATAGAATATCATTTGATTATTAGTAATTTTTGTTGAGAGTATTTGTGTTAAATTTCTAATCTGATGAGGATTTTGTGCTTAATTTTATTATAACATTAACATCGAGGAGAGCGGACAACCAAAAAATACTATAAAGGTTTCTAAAACCACTTATTTTCACAATACGGCACATATAATTCATAATTTATAACTATGTTTATGATGATTTGTACGTCTCAAGCAAAGAATCTCAGTTACTGGGACGCAGATCTACTCCATAGAAAGCTGTTGAGGGACATTCCTTGCTGTGCGGGTCGATGGACCTGGCTGTGCGGGTTGGCGGACTACCTGCTACGACGTCACGCGGCTGTGAGACGGCTTTCATCTCTAGGGGTTGTTGGCTTAGTTCGTACTTGACCATGCGGCCCAGTTCATCGTCGGGGGTGATGACTGTTATGAATTTGGGTGGCTTTATCTTAAATGGTTCGGAAATACCAGCCAACTATGCTTATAAGAGGGCTTAAGGCGTACTTTACCTGTGGTCCTTTTTGTCGTCGGGGGGCGATGCCTATGTTATGAATTTGGTGGCAGTGTTTTAAAAAGTTCGTAAATAACAGCCAATTATACTTATAAGAGTGCTTAAGCTGTACTTGACTCTGCGGTCATTTTCGTTGGGTTGGGGGGGGGGGGGTGCTTATGTTATGAATTTTGTGACTATCTTAAATGGTTTCGGAAATCACCGCAAACTATTCTTAAATGTGGGCTTAAAGCATACTTGGCACATACAAGGTGCGACTCTAGTCTAGTGTGCGTGAGCCGGCTTCTCCCCGTGCTGCACTATATGGACTGACAAGTTGGAGATACAGAAGTGGATGTACGTGATCGCAGTGTATGTGCATCGCAGCACAATTGTGTGTATGTATGGCTGCATGCTACAATCGAATGTCGTAGTCAGCGCTCAGGCAGACCGGACTATGCATAGCAAACGTGCTATTAATATATATATATATATATATTACACTTATACAGGTATGTGTGTGCGTGCGCGCGCGCGTGCTGCCTGCAGTTTTTACCATGTGTACATTCGACATTAAATATACTCTTTTTTTCGCGATGACAAGTTTGTCTGTTGAGTGTGTAGGCCGATGCGGGTATTTACTTTATTTCTTATCCTAGCCACGCAGTTGTGATTATTATATTAATTCGGGACCTGCCCGAATTCTGGGATGGAAATAATTATATATGTATTCGACATTGAACATCCTCCTTTCCTAGATGTCTCAGTAATCATGTCTAGGCGTCGGACTGGCAATCGAAGGGTGCACGCCTGCTTAATTTTTGAGTTCACAAACAGCTAAATATTTCTCAGCTTTCCTGGCGGCCACCATTCGAACTCGTCTCCTCTTTTCTAGAAGGCGCCTCTGCAGGCGACGAGTTAAACCAACACACACAATAAATGCCGCTTCGATACCAGTGCTCCTAGCTGCGAACGGTACAATCTCCCACATTCTGGTGGTGGGCGCAAGAATTGAAGATGACCACGTAAAGCAAACGACTGGCGGCAGGTGCGGGAATTAAAGATAGAGGGTGTAAAAAGCGAGAGAGAGAGAGTGAGAGAGGATAGGGGTGGGAGACAAGAAGGAATGACAGTAGGTAAGAGAGAAAATAGACCAGAAGGAATATGAGAAAACCAAGGAATAGAGCAGGCATGGGCAGGAATCAAAGATGCCAGGGGACGAAGACAAGATGGCGGGATGACTGACGTATGCGCGATTAGCATAAGTGCGATTAGCATATGTGTGCATGTTTGGTATTTATGTCCTTAGAATATGCGTTTTTGACCTATATCGTAGAATATATGCTTATAACGAAGTAGTGCATGAAGTTTCATGCCGGAGCAATGAAACTCAACATTATCCAGACAAGGTGGTTGGTGGTGGTATGGAATGACAGAGCGTGAAGTGCTTGTAAAAGGTTACACAATCCGGCTGGCATTTGCTATATTTCCGCCAGATTGTGCAAATACCAGCCGTATTGAGCGAAGCACTTTTTTTTGCTGGAAATTTTACAGGTTTTTGATGGAATTTCGGAAATTTTTTTTTAGGGAAATTCTGGCGACTTTGAGCGTTTTTGAGGTGAAAAAAAAAGAAATTTTGAGGGAAAAGGGGGAATAAAGGTCGGCGTGACGTCATCCAGGATGGCTGACGTGGCACCCTGGTACCACGACAGGTGCGGGTGAATCATCATTTTATAACTACTTATAGAGAACAGGTCACCATTTTCAATTTTTTTTTTGGAGTCTTACCAGTATAAACTGAAAAAATAGCAGATAACGTTATACGAAACTTCTGTCCAACTGTGACCCAGAAAGATGTTAACTATGATAACATGTTCCTTTGAATTGTTAAACATTTATTCGCCAGAAAGATAAACTTTTAAAGACCAACCGCCCCGAGACAAAATTTCCTTCGAGCGGTATTTTCATGATATAGAATGCTAGCAGTTGGTTACGCCTTTGCCAGATTTTCTGTATCGGCTCTGTGTAGGTTTCACGTTTATCCCTCAATTAATATCAGTTGGTCTCTTTTTAATTACTCTAGTTGAACTTGTCAAGTGGCAGCAATTTCATTTCCTGTCTTTAGTACCTACATCGACTAGTCGCTCCTTCTGGCTGGCGCGTGAATTGTGATGCAGATTTTTGGTAAAAAAGAAAAAAAAACCACACGTGATTTAAAACTCTGTTGGATATTTCGAAGTGGTTTTAAAACATGAAAATAATCTAAGAAACGTTATGTGCCCAAATACAAGTTTCATGCTTTCATTTCAACCAAAAAAAGTTTTTTTTTTTGCGTGAAAACAGCTCAAATGGGTGTTTTCATAATCAGTTTCAGCTGTTAAATTGTCCATACAGAAACTTCAGAGCTGTCCCTAGTAACGTATCACACTTTTATCTTTATCAACGCGCCATAAAAAATATACTGTTATCGCTTTGAGTCAAGTTCAGGCTGGTCGCCGGCCTTATAGACTGCATGCCAATTGAGCGCCTTGCGCATACGGGCGATTAGGTAAGTGTTGAACGAGCAAGATTCGGCCTTACAGCATATGCGTTTCTAGGTCTCGAACTTTTATGCAAGAAATCTTCGTTTTGGTGTCTTTAGAGGTGTTTGATTATAGCAAATTTATAATTTACTAGTTGTAATAATAGTGTATCTAATTTTCACTGTGTGTGTTCTGCTTGCAAAATGACAGGAACTTATTGGTAAAATATAAATATCTTCCTGAAATTTTGCAACTAGCAGATACCACACAGTGAAGATTAAGCACAAAAATATTTTCTACCATCGTATATTGTTAGTAATTATAACACGAAAATGAATTTCTACAATAGAGATGAAGTTGAGCCTTAACAAAGCAATAAGTACAAAGATTAAGGGCAATTAATTGTCTAACGAGTGCTTCTTCTGAATAAGTTTTTTTTTTCTTAGGGAAAACTGCACCCACGTACCAGTTTGGTCTCTTTCGTAGTTCTGTTTCGAGTAGATAAAACTTGAATTTTTTAAATGGTATTTTCCATTTATTATGGAAGTGCTATGATGCGGTATGTTATCGTTCAGCTGATATCTTCCACTTTGATCCAGTGTTTCTCTGCCGCTATCGTTGGAGTTTAGCTGTAACCGGAAATTACTGGCTCGGTCTTGAATATCCGACCCTTGTTTTAGGTTAACACACTAGGATTGTTGACTTCTAAGCCCGGACAAGGTCGGTGATTAGCCTTGGCCGTGAATAGTGAAACGTGAATACACACGGACGATGATTGGCAAGTATCACATGTCCCGTAAGCGGATATCAAAGGAATTCGTGCGTGTAAACATAGACTAAAAGATGAGGTAGACCACATAATTCGTCTTCTACGCATGTACCAACATTGACCTACCACAAAGGAACACAACTGCTAGTCACATGGTCAACAGTGATGAATGCATTTGTGTGTATCTTAATTTTTAGATGACAAGCACAATTATATGAAGAAAAAAAATATATATATATATAAACACTTGTTTACAAAACAGTATTGTAAACTGAAATCCAATCCATGCCGTTTTTGCATGTCGTATTGGTAGAAAAGCAGTTCAATGTTGGGACCCGTAGATTGGTTGTGCGCAGCCAGCGAGATCGGTCTACCTCAATTTTAGTCTATGGTGTAAATGCCCCACGGAAAGGAATAACTTGGGATATTCGAAGTACTGTTACTTTATACGTCTAAAAAAGAAATGAAGACTGGCCAAGTCTCGATAGTCCTCGAGTCGAATCTTTTTTTCCTCCCTAGGAGACTATAGAATGAATATTTTTTGGACTCTCATTGACGTTCATAAATACAATCGCAAGCAACACCTTTTGGTATTATGCCACACATCTCCACTGAAGAAAATATTTTATAAACACATGGTTATTAAGTCAGTTAATTTTCATACTAGTACTTGTTAAAAACGCAGTGAGGAATGGTAGTACAGTGACGGTTTTTGTGTTTCCAAGTGGTCATTTGGCCGTCAAATGTTTTCAGCGATCCCTACGAAATAACCTGCAGATACTATACAAGTTACAATAAACTGCCATATGCACAAAACGAATTTTTGTAAACCTGTTTGCCTGGATGTCATACTTAGTTTCCCTCTGCTATCCAAGATTTTGAAACTGCCTCGGATGTTAACGTACAAAGTCGCGTAATATCGACAGACTGCTCTGATTCACATAAAAAATACTATGGCAACATTTGTGGCAGGTGTCGCCTTTGTCCTCGGAGGGTTTCAATTTTGGACGAGAATTTTGCGTGTGTGTTGTTTCTATACGTAAGCTTAGGTTGATACTTCCAAGATGTCTCCCCTCCCCCACTCCCCCCGGTTCACCCAGCCCTTTTTAGTCACTCCAACATAACGCGAGTATGTTAAAATTAAAAGTATTTAAAAAATACAGGAGCAAGACACGGGAAGAACCGAATATTGAAAATGTCTTCTGCATTATGGTGTCTAATGAACCGTAATTTTAATGTGCTTTGGCATATAAGAAACGCTGTAATTACACTAAAGCATTGGGTGTAACATTGTCATAGATGCTTCACTATTAATGAGTTGTAAAACAATTTTTTTACGTGGTTTATTGGCATGGAAGCAGAGGCTTTTGCACAGACTTCTGTTGCTTCATCCCGTCTATGGCCTTGTAACAAGTGTGCGTGTGTGTGTGTATGTGTATGTATACATATATATATATTTCAAACTCTGTGGGCCTCGTATTGACTCTCGGAATAACACTGGAAGTTAAAATGTTCCGAGCCAGTAGATTGCCAATATAAGAAAACAGAAAGTGAAACTGCTAGAGGGACGAAGATTACATACATTATGGTGAATAAGGAAGAATGATGTTAGAAGCAGAGGGCGATATCATAGGCTTGATGGAGTGGAAATGTATGACGAAAAATATCACCGTGGAAGCAACAAATTAATCGAGTTTCAATTAAAATGTAAGGAAACCCAGTTTGAAGTACACGTCGCTGGTAGTAGCATACGTAGTTCAACACCACGTTCATCTGCATCCTAGTACTGATCCGCTGTAGGAAGGTCCATCAAAAATTTTTATTTGTGAAGTAAATTGTGGTTTCTTTCGAAACTAAAATAAAAAAAAAAACAGTTCTCAAGATTATCGCGAAAAACTCTCCCTTGGGCGTGATGGTTGCATGACGCCACGTCTGGTTATCTCAGCGAGATAACGCAGTTCAACCAACCCAAGCATATAAAATTATTGTAAGCACTGAACGTAAAATTCCCCAAGTTTGTAATACTCCATCCGTAGTCACTTTCTTCATTGAGCAAATTTTCTTTGCACTACATGCAAATATAAAACGTTCCGGCCGACTTTGTCATTTTCAACTGCGCTCATTGTACAGAGGCAACAAATAACTACTCTGATTAACTTCATAAGTAATTGGAAATTTGACTCTGTAATAACTTAACATTGAACTGAACATTTAATTAATTTTGCATATTAATACCGTTACTATGTTACCATACGAAGTCACAAAGAAAGAACTGAATCTGTGTGGTTATTCTGTGGATATGGATGGTCATCATATAAGGTACTATAGTCCACAAGCGTGTTTCTCAACATGCCACCGGTAAGACACGTCCAAATAATGGGTTGCATGTGTCATATTTTCGCCCATTATAATAAATAGTAAGTACAGTGAGTTAGTTGTCATAGAATGTTCACGGTAAAGTGAGCACTTTTAGGCCCTAGTTACTTTTTTCCCAGCCTTTTTTTGTCCTTTAGCCATCTTTTAAAATAACTATTACCATGTAAGTAATAAACACAGTGTGTATATTCCACCGCACTCGGAAGTTAACTTCTAAGGCCAAAATAAAACATATTTATTTATTGACTATTACTCGAAACGAGAGGGCTTTCAAAAGTGCTCAATTTACCGCGAATAGCCTGTACATTGACGCAGGGTGTACTTAACTATTTATACAGTTTGCAGATGTGGCGAAATTATCAGGAGAAGACTGAAAACATTTAAAAATAGGATAAGGGCAGTGTTGTGTTTTCTGCAATGTAATGTACAAGAAATATAAAATTTAATTCTTCAATAAATAATAAAATTTCAAGAAGGCATCAATAAATTTTCATTTCTATATTAAAAAAAATTGAGGCTGTAACAGAACTGCTCCGTATTTTAAAAGCCATAGTTTCCAACACACAATATACATAAGTAAAAATATTTTCGTTACGTATGCCTATTTGAATATTTTGTCGGATGCTGTTGAGATACGCTACTTTTTTCTTGTAAAATTTAAATGAATGCGTACTTAAACTGCGCCGCAATACTAACAAATAAATACTTAATTATCTTCAAATTTCGTACTCACATAAAAACAGCCTTTCCACAAGATTTCGCAAAGCTTTACCGCTAACTAGATTGGCAAAATTGGCAAATAAGTTCCCCCATGCTGGTTCCTGTAAAATGAAAGGCTAAACAAATTATAAGTGAATTCTGTAGTATGTTAATAACTTTGGGAAAATGTTAAATATAAAGTATTTCGCATTTTCGTGACTTTATTTCAAACAGTAACCCGGAAGTACGCTGCTGGTTTATTAACCCATGTAAATACAACACGTGAACTCGACATGTACAGTATTGCAATAAATACCACTACTATAAACGCATTCGACCACAGTTAATTCAAGTTACTTAAATGGTATGTAGATGTATTTACTAGACTAATCGGCAGTTAGGTGCAAACTAGACGTACTACAAAAAAAATTATTTAGAAAACATTTAGATTTTCTGATAAAGCATGTGTAAATTATAGCGTCAAGTAATGATATTTGAGTAATCCTGAATTGAAATCTTACAGGAAACTTAATATTTTCTGTACAGACAAGGAGGGTGATAATGAAATGCCCTGACCTAATATCTTGTGGCAATGCGTTTGTCAGGGGACCCTGCCAGTTTCTCAAAACCGTAAGTAAAGGATGTATGTATCTAAATTAGACTGAGGAACTTCGGTAGCAGGTTAATTTCGAAGGAAAAAAAAAACGGCCTGGGGTCTAAAGTGACTCCTAAAAGCGGTACACACGTTTTAGAAGTTGTTATGTAGCACTAAATGTATTACTAATAGTGGAGAAAACATCAGAGATCGACCACTTGACTGTCTAGATAAAGTGTAAAGCCACCTGTCGCACAGTCAAATTTTTTCCGTCAAACTGCTACCAATAAGTTTGGTCAAATAAGGTTGGGACAGTTATGTCGTCATAGAAACTTCATAAACGCCACCACATTTGTCTGAAAAAGTTGGCTATGGCTTCAGTTTCCATCGAACATTTGAAAGATGTTTGACGGCATCAGCCAATCAGAATCGTGCACGACAAAAATGGACGTCAAGAAACTTCAAGTAACGAACAATTGCTGGAAACGAAGTAGGTAATTAAGATAATAATTTATGTATAAACTGTCTGGGCATGAATGCTATTTTAAGCGAATATTGCACATAATATTACGAACTCAGAGACATTAAATTTCATTGTGCAGGAAACATCTGATAAATGAAAATTTTAATTTGGTAAAGAAATGAAAATAAATTACAATATTACTTACATTTCTTCCTGTAATGGACCGCATGGAAAAACGAAAGCAATATCTCACTATAAAAATATTTTTCAAATAATATTTCGAATTAGATTCTCCCAATAAAAACAATTTGACAGTGTCGCACATTTTCAAACATATTCAAGATTATTTGATAACATTTGTTGGAAGGAAAAATTTAATGGCCTTATTTTGTCTTCAAATTTTATTGTCAAATATAGTTGAAGGCAAAAATTTGATGGTGTGGCAGAGGCTTAACGGAACAAAGATCTGTAAATTCACAACCCCTGCCTTTCGACGACAACGAATTGTTTATGAAAATAATCACGGTTTTTTTTTACTCTTTTTTCGACTTAATCTCCGTGACGCTGTAGCAAACTTGGGATTTTAAGGACGGATTATGAATGCGCATCTCACAACCAACTATAAGTATATTATGTAGATAAGTGCTGACCCCCACTATTCCTCTGGAACAAAATGTAGCCCTTTTGTGTCTAACATTTCTTGACTTCAAGATAACGCGGCAGTAATCGCTTCCAATTAGACAATAACTGAAATTCCCGAAAGACAGTTGCAGTTCACTCATGCTCAAAATAATATACTACGCATTGGAATTATTCCTGTGTTTCTCGGCCGAATGTCAGGCGGATGTTGCGTGTTCGATGTAGCTGTATAAATCTCCTTCCCCTCTCGCCAGAGCGAGCTATCGATCACGCGAGGGTTGGTTGGGAGTACAGCGTAACCGAAAGTGCGTGCGACCATGGCATCCAATACTGAACTCTTGGTACAGAATGATAGATTGCAGATGGCGACGGCTCACACCTCCAGCATGAGTCTACGTGGCCATTTTAATATTAAGGTAACGTGCATGCCTTCACCCGGCATTAACAAAGATTAATGAATCGACTACCACTCTTCGGAAGTTCTGACGACAGTTTGAGATCCGGATTGTCCGTTTAGAAGGTGTCTTACTTGGTTTGCAACGTTTTCCATGTTGTGATTGGCTTATTTCTGACAATATTCGCATGCCAGTTTTTTTACGCGGTAAAAAAAAACACTTTAATCACGTCTAGTATGTTTTGGAGCATCCTTCAACATAGCAAGAAATGGTATTTGCGGGCTGCTACATTACAAAAAATAAATAAAAATATTGACTACTAAGGTAGCGCGGGGAAAAGATTGCAGATAATTGTGAGATAGGCCTACTTGCCTCCTTTTAAAATATAAGGGTAACTGCTACAAACGCGGAAGTGGGCATGAAAATTCAGTACAGTTCATGCACCCGCGCTCCTAGATCTTTGATGTGCAAAAAAAAAGATAACCAGGATAGAACTTGATTCGTTGTTACGAGAATAACTGGTTTCATTTTCCAGATTAGTTTCAGTGGCTGTCCGTGTATTGTGTAGCTCATTTTCACTGAGTGGCGCAAAAGTTTGAAGGGAATAACCGTCGGCGAGTATGGCCGTAGGCAGTGAACGTGATTTTCTCCGGAGAGGGAAATGTGGCACACACGCTGTCATCTCAGTAGGCGTCGGTGCTAGCACAGACGAACTATTGTTATTTCGCAGTGCGCCTGTGAAAGTGGGGACGATGTCTGGTTACTATGGAAGGGGGTCGAGTCACTCCCCCCCCCCCCCCCCCCCCCCCCCCTTCACACTTGGGCGTCCACAGCAAGCCAGCTCGATACGCCGCCACACAACTGTGTCCATTCATTTGCCCAGACGGTATGTACGTAGTTCGTTACCGGTTAATTGTTCTCTTGTGCAAGTTCTGCTTGGAGTTGTCGTCGCCCTTCCACATGTTCATGTGTAGCCTTCCACTACGTAGACATATCTTGTGAAACTGTCAGAAATGCGAATGTTTGATATCGTATGTTCTCGCAATCGGTGCATTTGTCCAGTGCCCGAAAGTTTTACCCACAACGCAGCGTGGGTAAACGATAAACTTCCACAACGCGTTCTGTGCAATTATTTCGGCCACTGAGCATTTGAAAATACCTACTACGCTTTGTAGCAATTGCACTGTGCTCAGTAGCAGTTAATAAGCTTGTTTTTCGCTTTGTGGCCGCTACAAATTACCCACAACGCGTCGTTGTAGTTTCCTAAACGAGGTGAAATTTTAAACTATTGTAGACGAACGTAACCCAACTTAAACGTGGATAAACACTCAATTGCACAAAATACGTTGTTAGTTTCTCATCACCTACGCCACGTTATGATGAAATACATATACTGTGTTTATTACTTAAATAGCGAAATATATATTTTAAAAATTGGCTGAAGAATACAAAATGGTTGATAGGAAAAGAAAATAACTAGGGCCTAAAAAGTGCTCACTTTACAGTAAACAGCCTATACAAACTTTTATACACCAGTGTCGTCACGTTACTAAAGCCATCGGTTGGTGCTGCCACAGTTGGCAACTCTGCGTCAAGCAATAACGGTATGTTGTTCTTAAGAACAAATACGGCATTATAAATTCGTATAATTTTGTATAAACTCGAAAGAATTTAGTTTCGTGTCGCCATTTCAAACATTACAATGTTTAAATAAGACTTGAAGACATATAATCTTGTAATTTGCCCCCAATATTTTTGAATTTACTGAAGAATCTTTTCAAGATAAAATATAAGCAATTAGGGAAGAGGGTTCATTCACTTTTTTTTTAAGTTAAACAAGAGAAGCGCTACATTAAAAAAACTTTACAATACTTCTTTAAATCCGTGATAGTTACCCCAAGGTATGCCACCTCACATCCACTTCCAGGGAGTTTATTCCAAGTTATTCGTTAAGTTCCGAAACCTCTCGAAACGAATTAAATCGTCCAGAAAGGCAATTTCGTATTCTAAGTTATATTTCGTTTACAGCCCTCAGAGACTTCGGCAATGTTCAGGTTTTCGTTAGCGAATGCAAGATGGCAAAACTACGTACATGAACTTTGAGTGAATTACGAGAGTTTGTTTATAAATTAAGAATACTTAAGATTGAAAACATTAAAAAACCAAAGCAGTATATCCCTTAAAATATTTTATTTGCGTTTGGTGTGTTTGAAATGTTAGTATTAATTAAATAATATATTCTAGGAAGTTGTGTCAAATTTGCTGTCGACAACATACTATTTTCGAATTTGGCTGGACGTGTGATGTATTACACATAAATATGCTGTAATTTCGTATGCACTGTGTTAAACTGAACTCGTATGTACATCACATGTACAAAGATATTTCTCCATGACCATTTTGCTGTTTGGTTGCAAGCTATTTTTCAGAATGTTGTTTATTTTATTTTTAATACCAATATTTTAAAATAAGCGATTGACAACAAACTAGACACAGTCGCGTTTCTAGTCGATTGTATTAATTCCAATGCGGTATCAATTTCCACTCAGTTATTTTCAAGAGAAAGTAATTTAGTTGTATACTCCCAAGAATTATTTATTCTTTAGCGCTGTCTATTGGTTAATTTACAAACTAGGTTTTCCAAAGGAAATTTTCAATAAATCAGTTATTGCGTTCTCGTATTTCATTATAAATAACTGTAATTAAATTATAAATACTTTCACAATAGCGAGCCTACACTGCTGCCGACATGGTTCACAAAATGAATCAAAGGTTAATTAGTTCTTTTAAAATAAATTTTTCTTAAATATATTTTTGTGTTTTCGTAATGCATGGCGGCACATCACTTCACGATTCTCTTCTTCCAGTCACAAAAACAACTTGTACCACACCCCAGCCAAGTTTACGTAATAAAACTCCGTTACGAAAGCCCGAAGGGCTTCGATAGGCCTATCGTTAGAGTTTCTTATCGAACATAGTGACGTCAAGCAAACACTACAGAGCGCTTAGAATAGCTCCCTTCGTTAGGAACCAAAAATTCGAGTAATAACGAATATTTTTGCCGACAGGAAACGAAACGAACAACTTACAAATAAACCCCTGTAGGTTAATAACTCCGCGATTCAAACGATAATGTAACATATTTTATTCATACATTTCGTTGAAGCTCTGCCTGGAATCGGGTGAAGCATCAGTTCTTGCACTTTCTTTGTAGACCAGCGCGTGTAAGGACAAATTTCACTGTTCTTAGAAGACAGTCAGTAAATGTATGTATGTCTCTCTCAGGCTGACATTAACACGTTTATGTAGCGTTTTCGCGGCGGAGTCGACGCCTCAAAAATGTCTTCTCGAAGGCGTAAGGGCGTATGTTTTTTTTTTTTTTTTCAAGGTAATATTGACGCGCAGCGGAAGACTACTCAACGGGGAATAAATAGAAACTAAGTCGGACTTTTATCAAAAGTGTTCAGTTAATTGTGATCTAGCTGTAACCGAATTCAACGAAAAAGAATATAACTCGCTCTCGTAACACGTATTGCGTTGAAAATTGTGCAAACAAAAGCTCCACACATTACGTGAGGTGGTCCTTTTTAATTGAACTTTATCTGTACAAGCAGGGTTTGTCTTAATTTTTAGTTCTTTCGCACACGTTTAATTTTTAAAGTTTTCGGTTTCTTATTTTTAACTTTAATTACCGAGCTTATGCTCTATTCCTACTAAATATTGTTTTACGCAAAGAAAAAAAACACTCCGATGATGATGATGATTCCATCTCGTCATCCGCCCTCTTTCAGCGTCGGCTAAGATTTATTTTCGTCGAGTCAACTGCTCGCCGCATGTTTACACCAAACGAAACTATTGAGCACATTCAAAATCTGTAATTAAAAGAAAACAGGCTATCAACGGGTATAATTTCCAAGACATCTTGCATTTGGTCATGATTTCAGATAATAAACACGTTTTTCACACATGTTTTAGAGACGATCGTAGCTCGTGACGCCGGAGTGCAAAAATAATGCCAGTAAGGTCGATTTTATTAGGAACCGCCCATCAGTGGGAAAAATGTCATGTATATTTTGTGACTGGTAGGTTCGGAAATCGTGTTTTCCGAAGCAAATTTCATTTTATTGTATTTGTTGACATCGGAGATTGCATTTAAGAGGAGCATGCACCTGCGCATTCAAGGTCAGGAAGCGAGGGAGCCATGCGGGCGACGTTAACACCCACTCCTAGTGCCTCATCGTTCCTACGCGCAAGGCGTGCAGTGTTTCCGTCGTGGTCCTGTACTGTACAGATCAGATGTGTAACAGTGGAATTTTACTACATGCAATGCAAGCCCACATATTAAACTACTTCCGTGTGTTTGTACTTTTCTTGCCGCTTAAGGAAACTGAATAGGCAAGCTTTGAAAATACGATAATTGGCCATTTTAACGAATTTTTTTCTCCATGAATATACTTAATATGTAAAAGTAAAAACGTAGAGCTATAGCTAATTGTTTTTTTTACCCTTTATAGCAAAAAAAAATCGTATTCGCAGAACATATATTTACCGAGATACCCGAATACGTGCAAACAAAGTTTTCACTAAACATTTTTCAATGCACACTTCTCTTAAGAATGTCTAATGCTGGAATTACATTAGCGTGACTGGCGCGATGCGACAAGAAAAATTCGCGTTATTGTGAACACTAGTTTTATCGCCTCGCGACAAAAATACAAAAAATATTATATGTAAATCGTTTCTTGCCACTAGCTGCTAGTCTCTTGTACGACAGCCATTAATGTTTACGTTGGTTTAAAAGGTGCTGTTGGACAACACTTTATTTTCATGCTTACTGGTTTTTCATAAAATATAAAAATATGGTCTTATTAACGTGAACTACACATCATAAATACTTATGCCCGAAAATAAAACGTTTTAATGAAATAAATAAATACAACAGTGCTGTTATCAATTCACCAGTACCATCATCATTCGAGCATAGTTACATGATTTTCCAATTTGTCGCGCCCACGACACGACGAAATTGGAAATATTTCCTATTCTGAAAACCTGTCGCGTCCGCCATTTTTGTCGCTTTGACGTCGCAGATGTCTCAATGCCGATTGGCTGCAGATACGCGCCCGTCGCGTCGCGCTATTGTGATTCAAGCATAATTCAAATTCACAAGTAATATTACCAATTCTGTAAAACGAAACATCGTTCGAGATGATATGGATACCATAGTCTTTCAGATTGTTTGATCGAGCCCTCGTATTTTACTATGGTTTCCAGCCTATGACACTGTTCAGAAGAGGCAGGGTCTTCTTTGTTAGCCATGCCGGCCGCTGTGGTCAGTTAAAGCGAACCCGTTTCAGATTTACATTTCATCGATATAACCTCGATGGGACCTTCATGCAGGATGAGTCGATACTAAACACCAGTCACGCGTCAGTTCCCGTCGACATTGACGCCAGGAATAGGAAGAGACCGGAAAGAAAACCAAGTTCATGACCTCGTAATGACAGGCTGGACATAGCGTAACCGGTTGGCGCGGCCGCTGCAATATAGGTTCGCCGTAAACATGACTATAGTCCATTCACTGTTTCTTCGGCCTTTTTTTAAATCAAACCTTTGGAAAATCTCGCCATGTATGACTGCTTGGTTTTTCCTAAATACGCCCTGTATCGCATGCATTTTATACTTATTAAATTGAAATTTTATTAATATTTTACCTATAAATTATAATGCTTCATCTATAAATAATTTGAATAAAAAACCAGGGAGAGCATGAGTATGTTGGTAGCGCGTAGTAAGAAATAGTTCTTATACAAAATACTGTTACAACAGAGTGCGCACGAATCCGTGCGTTGTCCATCTGGTATAATCTTCCAGATTTAGTTAAGTTTAATTTGCACGAGGTGGAGGAATATCCTGGAAGTAGAACTTTAGCAGGGCTTCAGGAAAGGTCGAAGATACCGTGAATCGACTAATAGCAGTAAACTCCCTTGGCGTTTTCCAACGACTGCACTGGGCTGCACTCAGTGCACACAGGCGGAGTTGCACTGAGACTGCACTCGCCCCGAGTACAGTCGATTGTCGTCTTCCAATTGCCAATTGCACTGAACGAGTGCTCACCGAGTGCAATTTTTCCCGCACCGCCGCTGGAGCAGGTGCGGCTACTTCAGTGTAATATGGCGGCAGCCTCTGATCATGTAAACAACAAGAAAACGATTCCTATACTGTAAATCCTGCAAATATCTTAGTTCGACAGCAGAATAATACTGAACATTTAACAATGGAACAAATGTGTGATTGGTATATTGGCGATATCGTTATACGTTACAGCAACGAAGAGGTTAATTTTCACCCGGTGGTTCATGCCAGTTAGTTGAATAAAGAAAAAATTACGAAAAAATGACTCCAGAATTTCGAGGATCTGGATTTTAGCCTTCCATCAGCAACTAGGTAAGTGCGTTATAAATATTTTCTGCGAAATACCATAGTTTGTCACAAATGTTTTGCACTTTTATCAAGGCTTGTTCCAGTTGTTAGTGCATAACAATATGCACTCAGTTAATTGGCAAACGCCATCACTTCTGTACTCATTGTAATATTTTAGGCTTATCCCCTTCCTTACAAAAAATCTTTACCTTACTTAATTTGTGTTAGATTACAAATATACCGTAGTCTTTTAGACTGTAACTTTTTTTGTGTGTTTGTGGGTAGGGGGGGGGGTGGTGATTAGAAGCACATAAGGACATGGTGTGTGTGTGTGTGTGGCCCGTTCATCAAAGCTCGGAATTAATATAAATTAAAAAACAAAAACAAATATTTTCAAGAAATTTGATATAATTAATTTTATCGGCAGATTTTTGACACTTAAAATTAAGGAGGATGCCAAGTAGCCATTTAAGTTGTTTTACACCCATGCTTGTTTTTAACAGCTTAGTAATTGTTAAACGAACTTTTTCACATTCGATTTTCATTAAAACCGTACGAAATAATTTTTAATGCAGCTATGTCGCCTGCACTTGGAGAGTAGTGTCATGTTTAGAGCGAAGCCTTGCCAGTTTGATTAGCTATTTAGGAGCCATGTTCTTAGCCCGATGTAACTGGCTCTCTGCTCGTGACGCCATTGTGCGGAAAGATTACTATCGCATCGATAGTCTCTTTTGGAGAGCCAAACGCAGTTCCGCTTGTCCTTGGCAGAACTCTTTGGCGATTTTGTATGCTGCCCACCTGTGTTTGTAGTTAATGCGGCCATGTGGTGAAATATTATTTGTACATTACAGCATTCAATTTGTCGTTACACACTTTCTTAACAAAATATGCTATGATACTACGCAAAAGTTGGGTTCTACAACTATCTTACGAAATATTTGGCTTATTTCTACTCATAAATGTGATTGAAATGACGTATCCCATTATGTGGCAATATTTATAAAATGTTTTCTGTATGATGACTAAATACAAATTCGTAAGTGGTCCAACATGTCTACAAGTGCACTGTACCAATAGTGCCATTTAAAAGGGCCAAAAATAAAGTCGCTGCAACCTTTTTAGAGGGAGCATATTTGCGTCGTTTTGAGATAAACTTGCTTTATCTGCTGGTATATAATTCATAAACTATTTCAGGTGACAGAATAACAAACAGGAATTATTTTCGCTGTGCCTCGTGCGTGTAAAACAAGAACTGCAACATCAGTTTGCAGATATGGAACACTTGTCGGTATCCACACGCTGACATTCTTATAGACAACAGTTGTGGTCTGTAAACATTGGGTTCGATAGCTACCTACCTGGCAATAGCAAATGTTTTTGTTTGGCGCGAGGAAACTAGGCACCAACTGTAGAATCTGCAATCACTATGGATGCAAAAATAAACATTTACGATATCACTTACGACTGCCACACCAGCAGCGAAATCTTGAGCCGCCATTGACAGATCAAATAAAATTTACTTTCTACATTACAATCTACATTCCTTTTTCTACTGACAGCATTGATGTTATTCGTCAGTGGGAAACCATTTAGGAATGCGAACAACCAATCAGTGGCTTCGATGGCGGAACACTCGTCAGAAGTTCCAGCAGTAGAGGGGCCACGGTGGTTGAGCGGTTAGCCTGCTCGCCTCCCACCAAGGCGATCCGGGTTCAATCCCCGGCCGGGTCACTCCGAATTTTCACATGTGGGAACCGTGCGGAGGGTTTTTTTTTTCTCCGGGGATCTCCTGTTTCCCCACCTTTTCATTCCGCCGCTGCTCCATACGCACCTCTATCACCCTCATCTGCTTTCAAGACCTCGATGTTAAGAGCCGCTCACATCTCTTCACTCACTCACTCCGGCAGTAGAAATAAATGGCATCTGCGAAGTCCGACGAGTTTGTTTTCATGTCTATATTAGTTTATAAGGAGATTACATTGTCAAAATTATATTGGATTGGAAAGGGCTAATTAACGTCTCCCGGTGTTATGCCTGATGACTTATCAGGGGACGGCTTACAAACTATCACCCACGCCTTACGTTGGGATTCAAACCCAGAACCTCCCGCACCGCAGACCGGCGGCGCCACGCGAGATCGGCATTACTCTCTTCTTCGCATACTTGGCAAATACAGCAATGTTAGAGTTTCTAGGTTAGAATTATCGTTTACCGCCGCCATTTTTGGTCGCCTGTTATTGTTGAGATCCGCCTGTCCAGCACATCAGTGGTTTTATCAGGAAGTTATTATTATTATTATCATGGAAAGGGCTTATTAACGTCCCCCTATTACTAAGTGTTAATTGGAAGCCCGGTGCGTAGGGCGGAATCTTATTGCGTCTCAGGACTAACCCCTTACGCCTACAAGGAAAGGAAATCATGCAAGGAGACATGCATCGCGGCAGAGAGGAATTGGGCAGCCATGGCCAGCGATTGGGGCATGACTACCTCCCTGAGTGTACCTATAGTTAAGACTATAACTAGAAGAAACTGGAAAAAACCCACAAAGACAACGTAAAAACCCAGTCGACAGGAAAGAATTAAAAATTATTCAGAAATGCTACGGGAGGCAGACGTTGGAACTCGTGCTTTATTAGTAGAGATGGGAGACTAGTAGAGAGAGGGTGCTCTATCTGGGAGTCTTCAGTTGGTGCTGGCTTCAGCTAGGGTGATGCAAGCAACGCCCTGGCGAGGGAAGTGGCGCTATGGGACCATTCCCTCCGGTTTCCCAGTAAACCTGAAACTAAAAGAAATGGAAGTGAGCTGCCAATGAGTGTCAGCAGAGCCAACACTCGCTGGTTTTTACATGACCGGGAAGAGAAGGTATGAGCCTGTGAAAAGAGGGTATTAAATTTAGTAACCTAAACTGCTTAGTGTTAGCATATGTCCTCGGGGACATATGTGCTAAAATTAATGCTGTAAAGCCTGAAGGCTTAGCTCGGGACGGCTTATAAACTATTTAACTTGCACCACGGGAGGTCTGCTCAGCAGGAAGTGTAGTCTTCAACTTGGACGCCGAAATATCTCTAGTCAGTGACTTATTAGCAGCAACAAAAGGAACACGACGTTGTTGTAGGACGCTATCCTTCGGCGCGCGAAGACGGCAGCATTTTGATAACCTTAGCTGATTCAGCGTTGCCAGATTAAAAAAAAATGGATCTACACAAGGTACACGAAATTAACGTATTTTAAAATCGGTTTCCGTATATCCCATTAAAACGTGTTTTTTTCCAATTATATGTCCTGTGATGTATGTAAACTACATACCTATGTAAAATTAATCAACCCATGTTTAAAAATGGGTTTAAATAAGTGCACTTTATTCCATTGTTTTTTTTTTTCGTGCATTTTCCAAACGCGTATGGCATTGAAGCTCTGCCCGTAAGCCGTATAATAAAATTTCCCGTAAAAATACTAAAATTTCCGTTCGTTGGCAACTCTGGCTGACGTATAGGAATGGCGGAATAGTAATGATTCGTTTACTTTAGTATTCGCTACGGCGCTGATCAGAGATAACGAGTAGGCCCTATCGATTCTCCGAAATACTCTTTTTCCTGCCACCTATTCACTAAGCTGTCGTGGGTCGATATTGTGCATGCTTATCCGGATTCGTGCTAACGAAGCGAAGATGTACAGCAGAAAAATATCATGTTCCTCTACTCCACCCAGCTTGGCACTAACAAGCATCGAGGGGTGGGCTGAAACAGCTGTTACGACTAGGAAAGGGATGTGATATGACATCCGTCGTATTGATCTGCGTCTTCGGAAACCTAGTTAAATGCGTCACGAATATATTGATCTTGGTACAATTTTTGTTTGGATTTATGCATGCTCTTGAGTATTTATTAATCAACCCAATATTGATGATGAATAACTTAGTAGTGTTACGAAGTAAGATATGAATGAAATAAAAATTAAATTTTCAATTTTTCCCGAAGTAAATGCTATAATATGGTTTATGAAAATTGTAGTTAAACGGCGACTGAGGTGTAAATAAACAAATTAAATAGGGTAATGAGGATACGATACACGATTCGCATGGCCGTCTAAACATTATCACACAGCAAAAATTGATTTATTGTTCTCAGTCCCAAAAAAAAAAAAGAATCTCAAATTTTGAGCTTAAATTATACGTAAGCTTTCATAAGCGTGTCTACGAAGCATTTAAGTCGAGTCAGCTATGCAACAATATTTGTATTTTTGGTGAAAGAACGTGCTAAGTTTACAATTTTTTTTAAATGTAAAGGCTCTTCACAAAGTGAGCACTTTTGAAATCAACCTTAGAAAAAAGTCACTGCCCCTACCTGCGTGTATTTTAGCTGGCGCCCTGAGTGACATGCGCGTAGTAAAGTTGGTAACGATGGATGAGGAGTAGTTCCGTAACTTAACGTCGAATAAAAAGTATTAGGTAACCATTTATGATAATTTGAATTATTTCTTTCGCTTTCTGTTTATTTTTAATGCATCGAAGTGTAAAAATTAGCAGAATTGCTAGATATTCAAATAATTTCACAGTTTCACTTGACCGACGCATGAATTAAGTGATGAGGCCCACGACAATGTTAATCTTTTATAAGGCGGGAGAATACACAACGTTCATACAAGTAGAATTTAAGCAGGGCTATAAGTAACGAGCCTTCGTTTGTGTGAGGTAACGAGTAGTAACGATTGCTCGAATGTAACGAAACGGCCCATCACTATGACGTGAACAGAATGACCACCAGCGTTGCCAATGCTGATCTTAATTTTTACTCGCGTGTGCAAGCTTAAATACCCGCAAGTATGCAAAAAAAAAAAAAAAACTCCGCGGGCAAAGAATTAAAAATTGTATTAGAAATACTAAATAAAGATTTAAGGTTAATTTTGTGTACGTAGGAGACGTGTGCATAAGGAAGTGTACATGTAAAATGAAGAAAAAAGCGATTTATAGTGACAGTCATCTTTGTGGGGCCAACATAACATTTAGAATCAACACTTGCGCCAGCTCAACTTTACCATAGATAACACGAAGCAAGTTTGAAATATGTTCGTGATTTCGAAACTTTTTGTGTCTGAGAAGAATATCCTCAGTTTACCCACGAGTATGTAAAATACCCGAAATCCCGGTAGTTAACTCGCAAGTTGGCAAAGCTGCAATGATCACTCGTGGAAATATGCCAGTGTCGCGAAGCTTCTTGTTATTGAAGAGGAGGGGCAAAAAGGGGCTCGCAGTGCATTGTGGGCACATTTTCCAGCCATCTGTCTGACCGCTTCATTCAAGGTCACCCGGGCGACAGCTGCAAGCCCAGCTGCTCAGGTAGCAAGTGTCTCTTCCCTTACTACAGTTACGGCGTGCGTACTATAATTATAACACGCGTACCGTAATACTGAGTTATAGGAAATCGTTGCCCTAAACTTTTACATTAGGATGATCAGATTTTTCAATGCATGTAGCAGGACACTTGTCATGAGAAATGGGAATTGTAATAAAAGGAACGTGACTAACTTCCGGTTAATGTGTGAAAAATTTAAAGTAGTAAAACTCGATAAATATCTGGATGTAAATCGAAATCTTCATTAAATTCTAAATGTGAATTAGCACATACTAGTAGAATAGTTTAATATTCATATTTCTTTAAGTAATGATTTCTATTTGATTGGATGGCGCTGAGCAAAGTGTTATTTTGTAAAAACAGTTCATAAATCTTGCTGCCCGTATAAATTTGTGTAAATTAACAGGACTTTAGCAGGACAATTAGCTAAAGGAGGACATTTCATGTTTTTATTTCGCCTTTCGCGTTCCTCAAAAAAGTACTATCCTGCGAAAAGCAGGACGTCTGGTTACCCTAATTTGGATCAGCAATTTATTCCTGAAATATTTATCCCACGTAATATTAGAGCATCGACTGTGGCCCGCAAATACTAGACGAGGAACTAATTCGGTTTTCTCGTCTCGTGAATTATGTAGCTACCTGAAAACGGGAAAATTTATTAACAAGCCAGTGGAAAGGGTGTATGTCAGCAATGACCCGCGAACACTGTACTTTAGTATCAAAATACTTTCAGTATTTTTCACAAGAACGCGGGACCTTGCTGGCGGTAAGATTAGCACGTTATTCTCCAACCATAGGCTGTTCAAGGTAAAGTGAGATATTTGAGGCTCTAGTTACTTTTCCCTTTGTCATTTTTCATCCTTAAGCCAACTTTTTAAAATAAATATCGCCATGTAAGTAACAAACACAGTGTGCATATTTTACCACACTCTGAAGTTAACGCCCAAGGCTAAAATGAAATATATTTATTGACTATTATTCCAAATGAGAGGGCTTTCAAAAGTGTTCACTTTACTTAAAATAACCTAGTACAACGATTCAAATTCCATTTTCGGCGGTCCCGATATGCTGTTTGAGCACGCTTTGTGTGTTCTAAGAGCAGTATTGGTCTAGATAATCTTATCTTCAAAATTACTGGTACTTCAGTTCAGGGGGGTGTTCATTTTTACGGCCATGTTGAAAATATGTTCATTGCAAACTAGTTTTTTTAATGTCAATCATTCGGGAGTTTGTTATAACGTTTTCTACATTATTTCCTTCCATGGCGGTCGTTTCGTGTTTCTGTATTTTTTTTCGGGACCTGGCAGCAATATCCATGTTTATCAAAAGTAAGATCCCCCCTCCCCCCGAGGTGGGTAAGATGGGAGGCATGGCGTACCAGATACTTTAGTTACACCCATATTTATGTTTTAATCATATATCAAGGATATATTGTTCCGTTAGCCTTCACGTAATTATATAACAAATAATTCTTCAGGCGCGTTTTATTAGGTAAATACATACATGTCATCTAGTCATTTCAGCGCGATAATATAGGTGTGAACGCAGAGCTACTCTATGTGCCTCTGCATAAGGCGTAGCCAGGGTTGGGCATTGTTTTGAATAACGGGGGATAAAAATTTCACAAGCCCAGAGGTACTAATACCATAATTTAACTGTCAGAGGTAAGTCGCAAGGGAGGAAAATAGTACGTTTTAGCACTTTCATAATGGGCGGTCCTATGCATGCCCGGATCAGCACGTCACACCAATGAATGCGTTTCTTACTTATTACTAATTTACCAAGTCTCAAATCGCTGCCATATTTGTTTTAACCTTGTGTTGCATAGAAAACTGCGGAGATATAGGCTGTTCACGGTAAAGTGGAACACTTTTGAGGCCCTGGTTACTTTTTCCTTTCAGCCATGTTTTATCCTTCAACCACCGTTTTGAATAATTATTGCCATATAAGTAATGAATACAGTGTGCGTATTCCACCGTACTACGGAGTTAACGTGTAAGGCTAAAATAAAATATATTTATCGACTATTGTTCCAAATGAGAGGCTCACTTTACCGTGAATAGCATTTAGTTTCACATTATAGCCTACACATACGTATGTTTTTATGAATTCACTGGATTAGATAAATATATAAGTAGATAACTGTATGTATGAACTTAATTTCAGTAACACGTTATGGAATGTAATACATTCGAATTTAAACTTAACCAAAATACATTGCATAATGCGTTTTTTTCATATGAATACTTCTTTGTCCATTACCGAGCGAGGTGACGCTGTGGTAACTCACTGGACTCGCATTTGGGAGGACCCGGGTTCGATTCCCGTCCGGCCATCCTGACCTCGCTGTCGACGGGACGTTAAGCCCAACTATAGTCCATTCACGACTGAAACAGACTTATGAAAATAAACCTTTGAAAAAGCATCCTAGCCATTGGCTGCATGCATAGCTAGTAAAAAAAAAAATGTTGGTTGGTGCAGGTACATTACCCGCACCCGCCACTATTTTTTTTTTTATTGGCTATGCATGCAGCTGATGGCTAGTGTGTTTTTTCAAAGGTTGGTTTTCATATGTCCCAGTCGTTCCTAGCTACCATATTTATCCATTCATTATAATAGTTCCATAGAAAACCACACTAAATAGTGTATGTTATACAATCAAAATTGCACATCACAATTTTGCTCGACAGATAGCACCATCGTGGTAAAAAAAAAGTGACTATCGACAGTGTTCTAACTGTACAATACCAAATTACTAGATAAACTGTAATACGGCCTAAGTGTTTGCCTTTATATTTGCAGTACGCGACAGACCAAATATCGAATGAAGTGTGTTACATAGTAACATGCGTTTTGTTTTTCGTAGCACCTTGTTAGTGTGACATACTCGAAAGCGCCTCTTGATTGTGTTATCCACGTAAAATAGGAATGATAGTGGGTGTTTTTGTGTATTAGCTAATTAAGTTAAGTTAACGACGTGCTTTACGTACACACATGGCAGAAGCGTGGATTTTCTTGTGCTGAAAAAAGCGTTGGGCATATTTTCAAACGGCGCGCATTTTCAACTATATTTTGTTTTGATCTTTACTGAGGTTGGTACCCCACGGTCCAACTAAGCGAATTTTAATCAACCAAACTAACTTTCCAACTATCAGAACTAACAAAAAGATTTCCCCGTGTTGTTTGACACTGAACTAGTGAGAATGGGTGGAAAGCATAATGCGTTGAACTGTATTACTGTCATGCACAGAAACACTTATTCAGGCATACTCTCGTACAGAAATGTTGTTTAGGTTTGTTTTGGTTTTGTGTCAATTAGTGTATGTACTTGGTTTCAAATTCAAACTTGGCGCCAACTGTTGCGAGTGACATGGCTGGCGGCCATCTTGATTTGTGGTGCTATCTCTAATGAAAGCAGTTAGTTACCGCTACTATGTGTTGCTGGACGTCACGCAGCTGGAATGTATTGCAAATATATTGTGTGGAAACATTTTTGGCCCTCCGGGCCGAATATGCATTATTCGAGCCACTTCACAAAGTTTAATCTCTAATTACGATAAACAGTGGGCGTGTTTGGGAGCTCGAGGAGTTTGACGAGGCCTACTATAGAATACAGGAAGTTTTCAACAAACTTGTCGTGATCAAAGAAGTAGGAAGAGAACAGCAATGTCATCTCGGTCGAGCCTCATCCATTGTTAAGTTACCGAATTTGGAGTTGCCTACCTTTAAGGGGTTGCTTACTGACTGACCTACCTTTTATGATTTATTCACCTCGCTGGTGCACAACAACAAGGTCCTCGCTGCGGTGGAAAAGCATCAGTATCTCTTTACGTCATTTTCTGGTGAGCCATACAACCTTATCAAAACTCTCCCACTGTCCGAGGATAATTATAACCTAGCATAGCAAACATTAACTGAAAGGTACCATAATGTCAGAGCAATAGCCACGATGCATTGGGAAAATATAATGCAATTTCCTCGCTTAGCTGCTGTCTCTCCTGACAAATTGCAGAGTATTGTAGACATTCTTAAGGAGAACTTGGGTGCCTTGAGAATTCTAAAACTGCCTGTTACTGAATGGAGCTTTGTGTTGTTAAACCTTGAGCCAGATATAAGAACCCAGTTTGAAGTAGCTCATAAGACCATAAAGATACCCACATTTGATGAGCTTCTCTAATTTTGGGAATCATATTGTAAGGCATTGATGATGGCTAAATATTCAGCATCAGAGTACACTTGTGCACGATCAACAACTAAGAAGTTTGTAACATAAGGCACAAACATCAAAGCTTCATTCTTGGCAACTGCGGAACAAGAGATTTGTATAATCTGTGAGGGCGCACACCGAATTCGAATTCACAAGTGTCCTATGTTCAATGGTCAGTCAGTTGATGAGAGGGTAGAGTTGGTGCGACGAAAGAGGTTGTGTTTCAACTGTTTGCAAAGCCACAGGGTGAAGGATTGCAAGTTGAATAGAAACTGTATGGTATGTACTGTAGTAGGAGACACCACTCCCTTCTTAACACTGCTGTATTTCCAAATCAAGTGGAGCAAACTCCAGATATTTCTAACCAACAAGAAGCAGTCACTTCCATTCCCAATTAGGAAACTGCAGCTGTAGTCTCACTTACCTCTTCCACTAATGTGTCGGCAACTGTCGTCTTAGGTACAGCAGTCGTTAGAGGTAAAGATGTATGTGACAAGATGCAGAAGGTTCGAGTGTTGCTTGACTCAGGATCCCAGAGCTCATTCATCGCTGAAGAGTGTTTCCGCAAGCTAGGGTTAAAACGTCAAAGGACTCATGTTCCTGTTGTGGGGTTGGCTCAGTCTGTTGTTCTTGCAAACAATGGTTCTGTTACTTATGTTCTGACACCTGCGACAAGTGAAGGGCCTCAATCACCAATGCACTGGTCTTGAAGGATATAGCCTCCAAATTACCCAGCATTCCACATCTACACCACATAAGGGATGTGTATCGTCATTTGGAATTAGCTGACCCATCGTTTGATACTCCAGGGACAATCGATCTTCTTTTGGGTGCTGATATATACCCAGATGTTTGATGGTGGGCGGTACCAACCACCACGTGGGTTCCCCATTGCTCTTCACAGTATATTTGGTTGGGTTCTAATGTGTAAAGTCAATCAGACTGCAACTACTGCCTCCAGTAGTGTTGTTTCTCTGTTTGTACTGTCAGAGGCTTCTGTAACAGACACCATCTGCAAGTTTTGGGAGAGCGAAGAAGTACCTTCTGTTCAACTTGTAGCCCAGAAGATATTGAATGTGAGAGTCACTTTGTTGGAACCCATTCGCGAGACCCAGAGGGTAGATATGTCCTGAGACTACCTTTCAAGAAAAATGAACCAGAGTTAGGAGATTCCCGCAGCTTTGCTGCCAAACGGTTGCATCAACTGGAATACAGATTGCATAGTCAGCTAGAAACCAAAAGGGATTATTCCAATTTTTTGCATGAGTATGAACAACTTGGACACATGCATCCAATTAAGAATGGAGTATGGCACTCTCCTCGTTATTATATCCCACATCACTATTTGTTGAAAGAATCCAGCTCAACAACCAAGTTAAGAGTGGTGTTTGATGCTTCAGCGGCCTCCACTTCTGGAAAGTCTCTTAATGATGTTCTTCTGACTGGACCTAAACTTCAGAATGACATTGTGGACATTATTACACATTTCCGCCTTCATCCTGTTGTAATGACCACAGATGTCTGTAAAATGTATCGACAGGTGCGCGTACATCCAGAGGATGCATCTTATTAAATAATTCTGTGGCACGAGTCCCCCTGATCAGCCAGTACGTGAATTCCAACTAGACACTGTCGCTTATGGTGTGTCAGCAGCTCCTTTAATGGCTATGAGAGCCTTACAACAGCTTGAAGTTGAGGAAGGTGGCTTGTATCCCAAGGCAGCTAAGGTCGTGATGGAAGACATATTTGTTGACGATGTCGTGACAGGTGCAGCATCAGTTGCAGAGGCCCTCAAGTTGCAGCAAGAACTGATAAATCTCCTAAAGGAAGGGGGTTTTGAACTAAGAAAATGGTCCAATAATAGCCAAGCTGTCTTAGATGCAGTACCAGAAAACCACAGAGAGTCCACTTAGCTTTCAAGGAAATATTGAAGTGATCAAGGTACTTGGTCTCCAGTGGGACTCAAGGTTGGATGTGTTTCCATATAATATTCAATCAGTCAGCACAAGAGTTACCAAACGAGCTATTCTTTCAGACATTGCTAGGTTGTATGACCCATTAGGGTGGCTTACTCCATTTGTAATTCGAGCTAAGATTTTCCTCCAAACACTCTGGCTGTTGTGTGTGTCATGGGATGAAGCTCCACCTCGAGATGTGTTGGAGAACTGGCAGCCTTTCATCTGCCAACTGGATGTTCTCAGCAAACTATCCATAGCTCGTATTGTGTCAGCATCGCAGTCAGAATATCAGCTTCATGGCTTTAGCGATGCATCCAATGAAGGTTACGCAGCTGTTGTATACCTATATACTGCTCGTCAAGGTGGGTTAAAGACACACCTGCTTCTGACCAAATCACGTGTTGCACCACTAAAAACAGTCACACTTCCTCGAATTGAATTGCAGGCTACACATTTACTCATTAAGTTACGAGTCAGTAATGTCGACCCTTTCAGAACGTATCCACATTAGCTGTATTACTACATGGTGTGACTCAACAGTGGTCCAGGCCTGGATCAGGATTCCTCCTCATCGTCTGAAAACATTTGTAGCAAACAGTGTCGCTTGCATTCAAGAGAGCACGATAACTGTCCACTGAAGACATGGGTCTTCTGTTGACAATGCTGCAGACTGTGGTTCCAGAGGACGCTCATCCCCAAGATTTACTGACACGCACACTTTGGTGGACTAGGCCTTGCTGGTTAAAATCTGAGAAGGAATCGTGGCCATGTGGAGGAGTAGCAACCAGCATTCACGAAGGTGAAGAAGAGATAAAGCAGCCTAAGGTAGTCTCATTGTTTGGACATTGTGATCCAAACCTCCTCACAAGCCTCTTTAGGTTTTCTTCCTCGTCTCAGCTTCAGAGAGTGCTTGCTTATGTATTAAGATTCATTTCAAACCTGAAGGTGTCACTAGGGTGTCGACGCACTGGTCCCCTTACTGTCGTAGAACTTGATGCTGCTAAGAAGATGTGCCTGAAGTAGGTTCAACGAGAATGTTTCAGCTCTGAGACTGAATGTTTGATTTTAGAGGGTGAATCCCCCCCCCCCCCTGGTACTGGTATTAGAGAGTTGAATCCATTCTTGGATTGTGATGACATTCTGCGTGTGGGTGGACATTTACAAAATTCACAACTAACTTACAAAGTTAAACATCAAATCTTGCTACCCAAGAAGAATTTCGTGACAAATCTGATAATTATCATCTCGTGCACCTCCATGCTGGTTCCAATGCCACACATGCAGCCATTCGTTGCGAGTACTGGATTGTGGCAGGGAAGGGATCTGTCAAGGCAAGGATCCACAGTTGTATAAAATGCCACAGGTTCAGGGCCACCAATACACAGCCATTGATGGGAAATATTCCACCAAGTAAGGTTCAACAAGCGAGGCTATTTCTAAACGTTGATGTTAACTATGGGGGCCCGTTCCAAATCAAACAGTGGTATGTTCGGAACAGTCGTGTGCCAAAGGTTATTTGTGCCTATTTGTTTGCTTAGCGACAAAGGCAGTACATTTAGAAGTTATATTCTTTGAGCACCACAGCTTTTTTTGATGGATTATTCAGATTTACTGCTGGGGCGAGGGCTGTGTAAAAAAGTTTTTTTCAGAATGCGGAACAAACTTTACAGGCGCACGCCATTATTTCAATGATCTACAGAAGTTCGTAAGTGAGAGTGCCAACTTGCAGTGTGTTGCGGATACCCTTGCCACTCGTGGCATTCAGTGGAACCTCAATCGCCCATCTGCACCACATTTTGGTGGGTTGTGGGAGGCAGCCATCAAATCTGCTAAGTATCATCTGAAAAGAGTTTTAGGCCAGCAGGTTCTTACATTTGAGGAGCTGTCTACTCTCTTTGCCCATATTGAAGCTGTCCTTAACTCACGTCCATTGTGTGCTATTTCATCAGATCCACATGACTTAGAGGCCCTGACACCAGCACACTTCCTTGTAGGAACCACCCTGACAGCACTTCCAGTTCCAGACCTTACAGAGATCCAGTCAAACATATTGGACCGGTAGCAGCTGGTACAGTGTGCCACTCAGCACTTCTGGCAGAGATGGCACAAGGAGTACCTGTATACACTACAACCACATGGGAAGTGAACCAAGAGTGAAGGTGAGGTGCAGATTGGCGACCTTGTCCTTGTCAAGGAAGACCACTTGCCACCCCTGCAGTGCCAGCTTGGACGTGTTTCAGTTCTACATGCAGGCAAGGATGGAGTTCTCAGGGTGGTCACCATTAAGCAGCAACATCGAACAGTGAAGCGCCCCGTTATCAAGTTGTGTCGTCTACCTATTCACTGAGAACCACATATATCATTGTGACATTGTAGAGATTTTCTAGTTTGCTTAAAAATGTTATTTTTGGTGGGCGGTATGTTTAGGTTTGTTTTGGTTTGTGTCAATTAGTGTATGTACTTGGATTCAAATTCAAACTTGGCGCCAACTGTTGCGAGTGGCAAGGCCGGCGGCCATCTTGACTTGTGGTACTATCTATGAATGAAAGCAGTTAGTTACCGCTACTCCGTGTTGCTGGACATCACGCAGCTGGAATGTATTACAAATATATTGCGTGGAAACAAATGTTTAATACAGATATAGGCTGTTCACGGTAAAGTGAACACTTTTTAAGGCCGTCACAACAGGCATTAACCCCTAATAAATATATTTTATTGCAGTCTCAGACGTTAACTTTTGAGAGTGATGAAATGTATACACTGAGTTTATTAGTCCTATTGCAATGTTTACATTAAAATGTGGCAGAAAGATAGGAATTAATTGAAAGGAAAAATTTAGCAGGGTCTTAAAAAGTGCTCACTTTACCGTGAACAGCCTATACAAACATAATCCACCATATACCAGTAAAAACCGCTCGCAACTAAAATCATTATTACACAAGAACATCTTCCCGGTATCTTAGTTTTTTAGACCATAAAAAATTGGCGTACATGTGAATCGAGCCAATGGTTTTGTGTCGGGCATAGTATTACGTCTCAAACATTTCTACAGCTGCTCGGCACTGAGCCTGTCCATTAGTTAAAGATGAAAGCAATGGAAAAAAACTGAGGGTATATATTATATAAATATATATAGGTGGTCGTGTGGGATACTACTAACACTTTAAAACTACGACGGCGTAAGTTCATTCCCGTACTCTTAAGACTAGAGACTTTGGCACGTTGGGGTGCGTAGCGGGCGGTATTTATTTCGGGCTGCTTTTGTTTCCTCTAGTACTTGCATTCCTTTGCCCGCCCACCCTCATCCAACATCCCCTAGAGATGAAAGCCGTCTCACAGCCGCGTGACGTCACAGCAGGTAGTCCGCCGACACGCACAGCCAGTTCCGTCTACCCGCACAGCCAGGTATGTTCCCCAACTGCTTTCTTTGGAGTATATCTGAGTCCTAGTGACTGAGATCATTCGTTGCTTCAGAAGTACAAATTATATCCCATAAACGTAGTTATAAATTATGAACATCACAAACTACCAAAAATGAACGTGGTGTTTGGATGTTAGTATTGAAAAAAAAAAAACTGTAACTTATATATAGATATAATATAAATTTATTTCACTGTACTATTAATACTTTACTAAAAATAATTATAATAAATGCATTCACAACAATGCTGAATTAACACAAGTTTATGTATTAAAATTAAAAGTAATTAAAAACAAAAAATAATTTGAATGATGCAAATTTTCTTTGTGCATAATTCAAAATAAATATGCATTAATCACAAAATATCACTTGCAAGTCTTTATCTTAATAATAATACAAAAATATAATGCAAATTGCTTTCACTATTAAAGAAATTTAAATGTTGGAAAAGAATTAGTCAAGACAACTACGAACATTTATATACATATTTACACTTGTAACTGATACTAAAAACACTCATAGGCAAACATTTTTTTTACACATAATGTAGATAAATTTTGCATTCTGGACCAAATGCCAGTTTCATTTTGTTAGTGTTCCCATTTTTCGGCCAAAATTTTTTTTCGACGCCAAAGAATGATTTGCTTTTTTACAATAATTCTTCAGAAAAATGTTGCAGGATGACCAAATAATCATTTTACATATGTTTTCTGGGTCATGATCGATCAGGCAGCTAGAATCCAAAATAAATAACTTTCAGTCATTTACTACTTCTAATTTTATGCTGGATGCAGCTTTCCTTTGATTCCCAAGTTTCAAAAATTCTCCTTCATTATCGCTACCGAGCAATTTCTAAATAATTACGTAGGCGTAACAAACAACAATAAGTTTTATTTTGGAAGGATATTTCAAGCCTCCCCTATCCAATGACTTTATGAGCACGAGATTGTCTTCCACTTCCAAATCTATATCAATTACAAGGCTGTCCCGACAGTGCGGACATTGAGAGCATTTTAAGTATTGAATGTGGACAATATCCAGCAACGTAAGCTAGACAAGGAAGACTGCCCTTCAGACTCGCCAAATATTTTTCCTTTACTGATATCTTATCTCGAAAAATGCCTGTACTATCGTTCTCAGTAAGAGAATCGTCAGTCAATTTTTTTCAATTGGAGAGACCGGCAGTCTTCCGTGCTCTGAGTAGTTCGGCACTTGAGGCAGAAAGCTTTGAATGCGCAGCTTCATTTCGGACTCGTAAAGCTGTACGACGGAAATGTGGTACTGCGAACCTGCCAACTGCCTGTAACGACCAAACATATCCTCTAAGGCATCTGTCTGCAATTTTGCTGTCAATATATATTTCATCCCTAGCTCTTGACAACAATATCTTGCAATCTCAAGGGTAGCATAAGAGGTGTGTGAGAGAGCCAACAATGTTTCTATGGAAAAGAATCCTGAAGAAGGCTTACATTTTCCGCAGTTCTCCAGCCAATCTATAAAGTTCAGGAAAGCTACTTTCATGTCAGTATCACTTGATGTAACATGTTCTTGATACGGATTTAAATTGTTCTTTTCTTTCAATACCTGCCTTACATTCATTATATCAAACCATCTGCACATAATTCTAATAAATTCAGCAGTAGAGGATACATAAGATAAGGAATACTTTGTTCCAGTGATTTCTAGTCCTTCTGCCATCGCACTGTTAAATATCTGGAGTACAAGTTTTACATATTGCCCTTCTAGTGATGTTGAAAACAGTGCTTTCTCTGTAAAAGTATATTCATATTTAATCAGATTACAAAATTCCAAGTTGTTGATTTTTCTCAGTGTTTCAAAAGAAGCGACATTAGTGAGAAGTTTCTGCTGCTCTCTTGAACTGAATGGCGGGTAAATGATACATTTGCCTTCATTTTTTTTGGGTTAACCAATTATTTCTCGCACTTTTGAATAAGTGGACGGAATCTATTGAGAAAAAAGAAGGCCGCCTTGGATCTGATAGGTGAGGGTACACAATATTGACATATCTGTTGCTAGAAAAAAAAGACTTAGCTCGGCGGTTGATTGCGTTGTTGTCACTCGATTCACAAATTACAGAGAAACCAATGTTTTCCAACCCTTTAATAATCTTCGACAGGATTTCGAACAGAATTCCCGCCACATTTATTTTTACTGGCAGGATGTGAACTACATCTTTGTATCTAGATGCAATACTCTGAATCATAAATACATATATTGATGTCTCTGCTTGCTCATAGTTAAACGATGCACCAAGAATACTTCCGCCTTTGAATTCCAATCCTTTCATCCATCATAAGCACAACATGTTTGTCACTTGCCTGTAAATATGAAAATTTCGGTTTCACATACATTAAAAAATTATTGCTAAATCTTTCCAAGTTTGGATTCATATTGTACGCACTACAAACTCTTCACAAATTTACTTCATGTGCAAAGCTAAGAGCCCACTACTTCTTATGAATCTATATGCATGTGGAGAGATTGAAAAAAACAGTAAATAGAATATTAAAAAGCAGCTGCTGAACCTGTTTTTACTTTTGTGAATTGTGTTAAGAGACAACTGTTCAGAAACAAACTGTACTTTTTCTTTTGAACTTTCTCCCACTTCCTCTTTGATTACCGCCAAACTGTCCTGTACCTGGGCCAAATTATTAAATTATTTTGTATCATATCTTCACTTGTTTCAGCTTTATATATATATATATATATCTATATATCAAATAAAGCAAACCGTTTATGCTATCGAATTTTTTTGGAAATGTGTAATTTCAAAATTTATGCAGAGCAACGTGTTTTTGGAACACTTTTACCTGCAAATCTCGGGAGAAAGTTACAGGAGAAACTACATGTGGATACGGACTTAAAGATAAATTAACAGAACACACATATTCAGCTTTGTGAACAAGTGACTAAGAGTCATCTAGAGTTACATTTTTAGACAGCTTAATAGACTTTCAAGATAGTTGAAACAAAACTTATTTTCATATGCCTTTTTGTGACTGAAGACTCGGCGAGACTAGTTTCAAAATGCAAAATCCAATCCTAGCTCTCTTGTCATGCGTATCTTCCCGATGACTGCTCTTCGTGCTGAGATACAAAATGCATTCGGGTAGAATTGACGGGATGGCATTTCCCCTGATCTTAGGAATAGCCAAATCGGCAGATAGTTTTTTTCCCAGTCTTTTCATCGTAGCATCCCACCACTCTGATAATATCGTCACTTTGAAAGTGGAGTTCACAAACCTACAATGGAAAAAACTATTGAAATTATTATGAAACGAAAAGTACTTGCATCTACGCTACGGAAGCCTTTGTGGCAGAAAATGTACAGTTTTAAGGCTAGTACAAAATAAATGTAATCTCAAATGTTACTGCAATGGTTGGGGTTTAATTAAAAAATCAATGATAAGCAATAAAGCAATGCAAACACAGATGTTAAAGAAGTTATGTGTACTAGGTTGAAAATTATCATAGCTAATATTATATTATTGCTTCAATTAAACATGATAGTGTTTATTTTCACAACAACGTAGAACGAAATGACTTTATGCAACGACAGCCCAAAATTAAAACCTAAAATTAAAAAAAAAAAACATCAATGAATGAAACATGAACAGATATATATTATGTTTTTTCATGTATAGTTAAAAAGATTTATAATAGTACGCTAGAAAGAAACTTACTGCACAGGCCCAAATAGTGCAACTGATTAGAATATCATGCATGTTATAAATCATTTTGATATTAGGCCCACAGCTTATAAATATCGTTTTTGTTAAAAACATGCGCTATCGTGTCCAAACAAAGTTAAAATGTAAACTATGTTGCCATTAATAAATTAAATATATTTTTGAATCTAATGAACAATGATCAAGATTCATTTTTTACTTAAGCACATTAGTGACCTTCGTGGTAGGAGTACTTAAGGTGTAATTTTCCAGGCAATAGATTCGATAGTAAGCCAAGAATGTGTTTGTCTTTTGGGTTTGTTGTTCAGGCCGCATCTTCCTATTGCTAAAGGCAAAACACTGGTAGTGACCCACTTGTATAATCTAAAAACTTGACTACTATATTCTTATCCATTAAAAATTATACATTTACAAAAGTGCATTTTATGCAGAAAAATATGTATGAACACTTTAATCAATGCGCACACTTATATGCCGAAGATTAAAGGTAAACTAGTTGACAGGCTGCTCACATAATTCGGTTGCCGCCAAAATGAATTTATCATACTACAACAGCGTGTTTGTGTGCTATGGAAATTTTATAATTAATAAGTTCATAACCCTAATGCACATAACCACGTTATTTTAAAATTATGCACATTTTTTAAATGTTATTTACGTCCTGTTTTCCGTTAGGAATATTATAAATGGCTATAGTAACATCCCATGTCCAAAAATATTCTCTTCACTCAAAACAGAAACAATAGCTAGACAATACCTTCAACGTAAACCATAAAGCTACAACGCATGAACAAATCTGTTATAGGACAATAACTTATTTCCACTGGCAAACAAACTAGTGTGTGCAATTAATATAAATCGCAAAATCTTATTAAAACTAAATTCGTTCTTTGCTGTAACCAACACACTAACATTAAGGCCCTATTTTTTTATTTATTTTTTGCAATGTGCTACTTTATTGCTCATTTAATTTATATATTATGTTAAATTATATTAAAAATATTAAAGAAAATTGTAGCATTGAAGCTTAAAATCTTTTGCTCTTCAACCTAACTAATAATATACCGAACAATGTAATATGCTTTATTCTTATTTGACATCACAATAACTGTTTAGTTTTAATTAGACTTTGTAGGCAATCACTAAAATCTGGTTGAAAAATTCTTTTTTATTTGTAAGGTTACTATTTGGAATAATTTTAATTCTGTTAAAAGGAATTGTAAAAAAAAAACGAATTGCAATATTCATTATTTATGCATTTCAGTAGTTTGCCTATAGCTTAAAATTAAATAGTATATGTATATATATATATATATATATATATATATATATATATATATATATATATATATATATATATATATATATATATATATATATATATATATATATATATATATATATATATATATATATATATATATATATATATATATATATATATATATATATATATGTGTGTGTGTAATTAGCAAACACTGTAACAAATAGGGGTAAAATTTTCTTACATTCAAGGGAAACAAATTACCACAGAATGTAAGGGAATATTACCCCATAATTGTAAGATAAATTTTACCACGAATACCATGGTTTTAAGGGAAATTCCTTACAAATGTACTGTAAAATGCCATAAGGGAATAATCCATACAATCTATGGAAAAATTACATGACAACTGATAATTTGTATACAGCAATTTATAGTAGCCTACGTGAGTGATAGTAACACTGCGAATAAAATATGAAAAATAAAACAATGTCTCCATGCCACCTATAAGAGTTACACGTCGTGTGATTACAGATATCTGTAGAAAAATTTCTTTTGCTTAATATTAGTTTGATCTGTCAGGTAGTCAAAAGATAAATTATACATTCGTCAATACAGGGGGAAAATAATAAAGTTATAGATTCCAGGTAATTCATTTGCAACAATTTTCTCGAACTGACGGTTTTAATTTATTGGTTAAACAAATAACTTGGTTACCGGAATGGTACTTCTACTCACCACAAAGCTAAGTTAGTGGAAGATTTCTTTTGCAACTTTTATTATTGCGTCGTAATCAATGCCGTTCAATGTATTTAAGTTGTTTCGTATACTGAAAAAAGCCTCGCAAGTAAAAATAAATTTGTTAAAAAATTCCGCCTTAATCGAAATTTGACCATACGTAATAAAACTTAGAAATACGTAGAAGGTGCTACAAATAAGCAAGCAACTGTTATCACAAAGCGAGACTCCACTAACATGAAGCAAACCACAATTTCCTGGCACCTACAGCTATCTAAGTGTAATATTTCGTAATTTTATTGGATTTTCATTTGCAACAATTGTATTAATGTATTTAAAAATCTTCCTATTCAATATTAATGTATTTTGTTCAATTTTATACCAGCCTTAAATACATTTTTATCCAACAAGTTTTCCATCATGGCATTTTCTTTCTTTTCTCGAAGTCTAGTAACATCATATTTTTGAAGCTTTCTTCAAGGAAAAAAATGTACAGCAGAAATTAAGACCGCGTTGAAGATCTGTAAAATCCTGGCCTCACTTTTCATAAAATTCCAAAACAAGATTGAAAATGTATAATATTCAATATTTGATATTAATGAAATATTGCTTAAGTGTAAGGAACTTTAAATAACAAATACAAATCTTATTTCAACAAGTAAATAATTAAAAAGTGTAGGATATAACAAATTGCATGGCGACTAAGTATACAACAACAAACCCCATAGTTATTTACGTGAATTGACTTAGTTCAAATTATGGAATGGCCTACTTAGGCCTGCATGCATACATTCATGAATACATCCAAACATAAGCAATTATAAACGTAATGAATACATAGAAATATACACGATATGTATCGTCATCTTTTTAACAAGTAACAAAGTTGGTACTTGGTACTGTATGCTAGTCATACGTAAATATTCCTTTCTAGTGTCACATTTTAACATATCAGTTTTCTTCGCAAATCTTTGTTATTTATATATATATACATGTACGTTAGTGTATTGTTTTATATATCTGCATCAGCCTAACTAAGTTCGCTGCCCTAGTTAAAAATTGAAATTTATATTTGAAAATTTTGAAAACTGAAATAATATTAAAATTATCCAATACATGTATAATGTGCTATTCATGTGCAATTATAAAAATTTGAGCAGCGTGAAAACACTATAATGATATTCTTTCGATTTTAATATTAAAAATTTTTATATGCCTCCTTTTAAGTCCGTGATTACATTAAAAAGAAACAAGGGTCTACATAATTCACATAGTTTTGTATACAAGTAATTACAAATGGTTTAACTGTTATTACCTTGAAATTTCGCCTGTGTATAGCTGCTATCCATTTCTGCTTCAAATTCGTATCCTTTGGAAAACCAAACACACACCTTTGTGCCGTTGTCATAATTTCTTCGACATTTCGGCACACAACATCAAAACGGCATTATATATTTTAAGTATAAGAACTTAAATATAAATTCATACTGTAGGCTAAGCTATTTTCTATCCACCCGCACTGCCCGTGAAGCACAACGAACTGTGCTTGAAACGGTCAGGTAGTCGTGGGCGAGGGTGTCTGGAATGCCGGGCGGTCGGATTACCTAGTGTGACGTCATGACCCGTTGGGATGACAGTGAAGGGGCTTTCATCTCATCTCGCCTCAAGATACCCATCGACCAGCGGGTAAGGAAAATGCATGCCTGTGTCTCGGCTTGATTAGCCACTTTGATCTAGCAAGTGTGTTTAACTATGCTCCGTCCGAGTGGAACCTGCCTCAAAGGTGGAACGTGTTATGTTTGTCGGTAAATCCTCCATACAGTAAAGTCAAAATTCTTTTATGTTCGAAGAAGAATGAGGGCGAGGCACCACAACATGTGACATTGAGATATACTAGCCACGTAGGTCTCGGCTGGCCAGTGTTCTTTGGACTCTGAAAAGGGTTGTTTGTAGCGTCGTCGTGCTGAATCTACAGATGGCCAAAAAAGTATTCATACACCATGCTTTTTGACGTGCTCCGGATCTAGGCATTGTCAAACATCCTGTATATATTTGCAATGGTTACGAATAGAAAATATCAACACACTCTTGGCAAACAAAATGGGAATATATAACATTTAATTGTGTAACAAGAACACTACACCAATACTGCACAAACACAGTCATAGGCTGTTCACGGTAAAGTGAGCACTTTCGAAGGCCCTCCCAACAGTCTTTAACCACTAATAAATTTATCTTATAGCATCAGGAATATAATTTTGAGGGTGGTGAAACGTTAACACTGTATTTATTGGTCACATTGCAATGTATATATGAAAAAGCATCAGAGAGATGGAGGTTGGATGAAAGGAAAAATTTAGAAGGGCCTTAAAAAGTGCTCACTTTACCGTGAACAGCCTATAATATTTGGTATGCAATCCCTTTGCATTGATAATTGCCTGTGGCCGTCTTGCTATGGACGCAATAAGGTTGTGTGTTACGTCCGGAGTAATTTCAGACCAGCATTTTCGCAAATTGGCTATCAGTTCAGTTCTGGAAAGAGCAGTTTAGTTTTCGAACCTGTGTTCCCAACTGTGCCCGTAAATGTCCGATGGGATGACAGTCTGGTGGTTGAGGCGGAGTTGAAAACACCTGTCGGGCACCGTTCAGTAGCCACTCGCGCGTACATTTTGCAGTATGTTTCGGGTCGCTCTCGTGCTGAAAAAGGCAAGTCTCCTGTATACCCAGTTTCACAACACACTTGCTCAAATTACCACGAAGCACGCTGATGTACCCTTCGGCTTTCATGTCGCCTCCTTTTGTCTGAAGGACCTAGGGCACGAAGTTGCGTACTGGCTACCCTCTCTCATAGATGCACAAGTTTAGAATATAACGATATGTGATGCTATTTTAACGAAATTACGCTCTAAATTTGAATCGTTGACAATTTCACTGTTTCAATCAGTCAACCGTACCAGACTGATTCAGCAGTCATCACTTTGGATTTCCTTCACTTATTGATAGTGACATTTTCCACTGATTCATCCGTTTTTTTTTTTTTTTTTTTCAGGGGTTTGTTTTTTGACCGATTAATCAGTTAAACAGCGTGCAAAAATGACCGTCGAACAACGTTTATAAACTGCCGTTAAACAATGTGTATCAAGTGAAACAACAACGAATAAACTAATAAAACCATTACAAAATACTTTCTAAAATGTGTTCCGTCTTTCAAAACACCATTTTACGAGTTAATATGAACATTCAGCCTACATTCCGTTTCAACTTGATATCTTTGCTCACAATGTTAGGTAACGGCCTAAAAGCGAAGTGGGAAAGGCGTAAGAGTTCAATCCCGGCCACGTCCGAAACATTCTTTACTTCACTTAAATATTTTTATTTTATGTAATTATTTGGCTAGATTAAATAAAAACGACATTTCATTCGCCGCTGCAGTCGGCCGTCACTTATTCATCAGTGAAATTTCTTCACGTCACTAATTCAATCAGTGAAATTTTTTCACTGAAGCAATCAGTGCTTTTCCACTGAATCAAAGTGGCGACATTTTCACTTATGCGAGTAGTTGGATTCCACTGCGAATCTGTGGTTTTCCACTAATTCGAATTTAGAGTGCAGGAAACTAACCGCAGGGCCCTGAAATGGCTTGCAGTGTTATCGTGCTGCGTAAACCTGTGGGACTTTACTGACCGTATCATTTTATCGGTGGAAATTCTGTGGTAATGTTCAGTGCAGGGCCTTGTGCGTATCTGACGCATGTCTTGAGATACGGCGCTTAAAAAAAAAAAAAAAAAAAGCCAAAATGGCGTTCCTAATCCGTGCAACGTATCGTAAGTACTCGACAGACCTCGTCCGAAATGTGTGTTCTTTTCGTAGATCAGTTGGACGCACTTTTAATAATTTCGTGGGGGAACTTGTACTTCAAACACATTGCAACACAATTCAAACAAATACACTAGAAACCAATACCGCACAGCTTGAAGATTTCTGCGAGAAAATCCGGTGGTATTGTCACCTCCAGCCATCAGCACAGTGTTTAATACTACATTCCATCGATATTAATAATACGTTAAATGGATATGAACAAGATACTTTCCTTTCTCTCTTGAGAGTTTATTTAACACCAAGAAAACTAACTTCCAATACGTCGAATGTTTCAGAAGTGGAAAATATTTATGTAATTATTTATTTATACTGGCGAAGTTAAGGCTTCAATGCATCCTTTTACACAACCAGGTATAACACAGTGTACACACACGCAAACATAAAGAGCAAGAAGAAATACTTACATTGACAAGAGGCGAAACAGAAATATGATAGCTCAAATAGTATTAAATCTGAAAATGATCAATGATTTCATATTATGTACATATCTTGAGCAGGACTAGAGACAAGACAGTGTTTAAAGAGATTAAAATTTAAAAAGCACAATAATATTGATCTACAATAACACAAAATTTGTTTCATAATCCGCATTATCAATCATAAATATAAATGTGCATAACCTATAATGTACCTGAGAGGAAAACAACATATTGAATCTCAGCCCATTAAAATAAATAAACAGATCTTTAATAAACACTTAAATTGAATGCATCAAAACATTAAAATAAATTGACGAATGGACAGCAACAATTTACACATTGATCAAAGTGAATGTATAAATCAAAAGGAGTAGGTAAAGGAAACAAATAGTTAAGAAGAAAAAATATTTAAAATACTATGTAATAATGATGCGTGTGTGTGGAATCATCGGCGCATATTCATAATGTACTTGGCAGCACTGCAAACGATGATAATTAACTTTTGTAATATTTTCGGAAATATAATTATTGTAACACCTCTTGTCACTAGGTAATTTTTCGCACACATGCCTATGAAATTTGTCTTTTAGCGTATTTGGTTCAAGCAACATGTAGGCGCCATAGTGGAGCGCCGGTACGCCATTGGGAAGGAATTCCAGGAATGTGTAAGGTAAACGCCACAGGAGGGAGGTAGCGATGAGAAGGCAGATTTCAAGGGTGCAAACAATGGGAGGGCTGAACGGGTTTTTACAACACCCTGTCCCTGGCTCTTCCCCCATCTTACTGAGGTGGCTAGTGCTGTACCGTTACGAAACCAGAGGAAACAAAATTTGTCTTGCAGTTAAGTTTGCAATTCGAATGAATCGATTGTGATTATTTTTTAATCTATAAAAATAATCGATCGTCTTGTTCTAATCTAGACATAAAAATTGAACGCTAATACTGCTTATTTCTATAAATTTGTTCAAAACTATTCTCACAAAATTTTCTTCGGTTTAATTTTAATAATTTCTGCTATTTTCATAACGTGTTGTTTCAAAATTTTATTTTCAATAAATATGAAACGTGTAGGCATCTGCAGTGTTTTGTATAAGTAAAAAAGGTGAAAATCGCGGATAATCGAATTGTTTTAGAATAATCTGTGAATCGATTATAAATAAATAATCGATTATTTTACAAGCGATTATCCCATCACTGGTTGGTAGTCCAGACACATTTTCTGTGGATTGGTTGTTTGCGCATTTGTTCGTTTCTGTAAATAAATCCAGAAGATAAAAACCAATCATCTATGCCTGCACATTTTAGTTTTTATCATATTTAATGAAAAAATATCGCGAAAAAAAAACAAAACAATAATTGCACTTTTACAGCTTGTTTGCGCAGTTTTCTTAAAGAGTTGGAAGAAAATTGAAATGGCACAATCGTAGTTTAATATATGGGCTTTCATCGCGTGTAATGAAAACCCGCTGTTAGGCCCGTTTTACAATGCACGGATATTTAAAAAAAACGGACTCGGAAACGAAACCGTATCAAGCCGATGACGTGGGATGAATTTCAACCATTCTACAATACGGCGAAACGTACAGTCTGGAAACTTACGGAATCAAAACTACTCAGCTGTTGCAAATTAGTGATATAGGTTTCATAATATGCACATATCATTTTGTATATTTTTACAGTGTTTAAAAATGCGTTAATACTACTACTGAACAATGTTCCACACACACACACACACACACACACACACACACACACACACACACACACACACACACATATATATATATATATATATATATATATATATATATATATATATATATATAATCGAAATCGTCACGGCAGCACTATTGCCGTGTATACCACAATGACAACGAAAACGGATGTCAACAAACCAAATACTCGATTCCTATTGACTACAAAGATTCACGGACACGGAAGAGTTGGGAGTTGCCCAGCTTTCTTACGTGTATCCGTACGTTATCCGCGTCCGTCTCGTAGATTGAAACGGAATGTGTTTCGCGCCCGCTTCCATGATCCGTATCCGCGTGAATGTCATTGTAGAACGCTCCTCACAGAACTAATTTGCACAGGAAAGGGTATGAGCGATGGGGCGCTGGGCGCGCGCTTTATTGTCGCCCTTATCGCTTTGCCCCGAACACATGGCTGGGGGGCGAGTGTACAAACATCCTCTTTACCCATTAATAACCTTATCAAATGTTGGTGACTGTAGCATTATGCAGCGTGGACTGCGGTGGTGTAGTGACTGTACTACTGACCTTCCACCTGGGAGAACCAGGATCGATTCTGTCACGGTTTGTGCCAACACACACAGGACGAGGTCTTTGTCTGTATCTAGATGGAAATAGAGAAAAGACCCGAGGGCTCCCAATTATATTCAAAGAGGGTTGGGTTGGTTCCAGTATAAGGTTGTGTATGAATTTACTTTCTTTTATATTGACTTATTTCATTTTACAAAATGCTTTTCCCGCAAGCTGTACAATTAGATTAGTATCCAAAAAATATAAATCTGTATAAAAAGCTATTCCTTACCCACAATTTGCATTTTAAATTTGATTACTTGATACTTACCTTATAATGGCAGCAAGCCCCCCCCCCCCCCTTTTTTTTTAATATCTCAGGAACAGCAGTTCCTTTCTACAGTGAAACCTAGTCCTGCGATCCTGGATGAGACATGTATTATACTAATTTATCAAGAACGGAGGTTTTTGCACAAAAACGCTGTTTTAGGAGGGCCGCTGTGGGCAAACGTAAGAGGGAGAGGCGATCCCCCTCACTGATCCCCCATCCTTCCTCTTTGAAACGTCCTCCTCCCCCAAAGTGCCACCCACCCCTCCCTGGGAGGAGTTAGAGTGATAAGGGGGATATGTTTCCCATTTTGTGGAATTGTGGCGCGTCCCATATTTCACCTTTTTGAGCAGTTAGGCCCTTCGTAGGCCTTACGCCTTAGGTGTCGTACTTTCACCATAATTGCTACTGCATGTGGGGATGTGCGAGCGAGCACCTGCCGAAGTTCCCATACGACAATTACCTGCTTCATCTATGGCGACTGAGGCCGCGGGCCCGACCTCTGGCATATACTTTATAGGAAAACATCTACAAGGTTACAAAATATTATTCGTTCGTTTTCATCCGGAAGTGCGCTCTGGTGGTACGTATCTGGTTGGCTGGCTGACGTCACGCGGTCAAGGCGTCGAGCAGAGGAGGAGTAATGCAGTGCGAGCCTTCGCCGGCGGCCGCGCAACCCACAGCAAACATTTGCCGAGCGGAAGTCTCTCCAGGTGGACGTTAACGCGAGGTGGTCCGTCAAACATTCCCAGACGTAGCAAAGGTAAGCCGTGCCATACGGCCAACACTTGTAACAAACTTCATCTTAAGGGGAATGGTGCATGAAAGCATATATTTACCTGACTTTCGATATAAATAGTTTTCCAATGGGTTTATCGAAACTTTTGGCTTGAGAAGTCTAACAGTTTTTTACATTGTTAGATTTACACTGCCTTCATTATTTTAGGAACACTGATGGAAGAAAAGAAAGGAATTTTTTTTCTTATCTTCAATTAGAGCTCCAGAATAACAAACGCAGAGATTTTTGAACCATGTAATAAGGTGTTCAAAATATTATTTACGTCTTGTCTAACTGAAAAAAAAAATTCTCTGTTTAACAAATTGACAAAAAATTATATAAATATAATGTTTTCGTTCACCATTCCCCTTAAGGTTCCTTAAGTTTTATCTTCTATCGACTTGCAGGGATAGCCGTCACAAATTCCCTGCAGGGATTTCTCCCGGAATTTTTGCATGAGGGGAATCGTGCCGGTGGTAGGCGGGTTTTCTCGGGGATTTCACGTTTTCCCCCGCTCTTGCATTTCTGCTCCGCTCCATACTCATCGTGCTTCACCCTCATTTTCTCTCGATACCTCTGTTAGAAGCCGCCCGAATCTCTCCACTCGAAAAGCCAGCGGGGTATACTTGGATATAGTTTATTCACTTTAAAATAAGCACTTTTGAAAGCCCTGCTTAAAATCTACTCGTATGCACGTTGTGTATTCTTCCGCCTTACGTAAGATTAACATTGTCGTGGGCCTTGTAACTTTATTCATGCGTCGGTCAAGTGAAACTGTGAAGTTATTTGAAAAGTAAATATCTAACATCTGCTCATTTCTACACTTTGATGCATTAAAAATTTAACAGAAAGCGAAAGAAATAATTCATGTCATCAGAAATGGTTACCGAACACTTTTTATTCGACGTTAAGATACGGAACTACTTCCTACCAATCGTTACCAACTTTACTGGGCGCATGCCACTGAGTGCCCGTTAAAATATATGCAGGTAGGGGCAGTGACGTTTTTCTATGGTTGATTTTCAAAATGATCACTTTTTCGTGAACAGCCTTTAGAAACAAGCCGCAGGTGTTTCGATGTTGATATTGCGCGACGTGGACCTTTTCCTTCTGTAAAACAAGAGTCGCGTGCGCGTTACGGAACTGTGGCGTAGAAGCCGGGGGAAAGACGCTTATCTCCAGACGTCAGGATATGCTGGCCCGCACCGCGTTCTATTTGCAACCAGCGCGCGCGCGGGTATAATAAGCCCTTGTGCCTGCGTCACTACGGCCTCCCGGGCAGTGCTGTCGCAGAGCGGATTCTTGGCGCAGGGGCGGGCGTCAGCTTTGTTTATTTATGTTCGACCAGGCGCGTCGCTGCCCTTGCTTCCTCCTCGCTCCTGTACTACATGTAGCGTCGCTGGACGAAAATTGCGAACATCCTGTCGACACGGAAAATCCGGACACGAAAGGAAACTATATTTCGTTTTGGTATGCAACTTTCCCGTCGAATTAAAATAAAATAAATATAAACTTCGGAATAAAAAAAAACGCTTTTAAACACACTCGAAGTAGACAAACCGTAAAGTGGGTTGAAATTGACCAGCAAGGACGAGAGTGATCACATTACATGCAAAGGCCAGGCGCATAGGGGGTTTGAAAATGATCAGCAGGGATGAGATCGATAAGTGACAGTTTCTGCAGCGGTACATATTTAGTTTAGGTGCCATATCTGACAATAATATTTATAGGCCTATAACTTTCTCATGTCATCAATCTCACCTCTGCTAATCAATGCCCCCCACTTCATGGCAATAGAAAGCACTCAACATACATAGGCGTCCTTCAACATTTTCTTCATTAAAGTAGTTGTTTTTTTTTTTCCACGGCACGCGAAAACACTGTCTGTACACGACGGGACCACAATAAAAGAATTCTCGACTCGAGCTGTGAAAGCAGAAAATCCGGACGCGAAGCTGAAAAACCGGACATCTGGCAACCCTGCCTGCAGGCGTGTTATGACCCATCGCAGCTAGTCTGCTTCCGGACGCAACTATGTTGCACCTTGATCCAGGTTGCGTCTCAGCGATTGTGACCTCTCTTCTTTGCGTCGATCGCTTTCTAAAGGCCCGGCTACAGTCACGTTGACAATAAGTCGCGAATCCGTGAATCGTATACGCTCTGGCTACAACCGACGTCTAAACGTCGCCACGACGCTAAACGTAAAACGCAACGTGGTAGAAGTTGGCCAACATTCAAGTCTTTGCGTTTAACGTTAGCCAGTCAGAATTCAAGACGTCACAAAACAAGTGGAAACAAATGATAGACGATTGGCAACAGATAGCACCACTATCGCCGTGCGTATTTAATTTGTTAATGTTATACGATATAAATATACAAATAACGCAAAATGCATTAAAAAAAATTGTGTAACTATTTAGTCTGCGCGGTATCTTTTTTTTTTTTTTTATATAAAAGGTTCTTTTTAAATTTCAAACACAAACAAAAATATTTGTATATATACACACACCTACATTCCATTCTTTTTATTTTTATTCTTTTTCAACGTCGATTGTAGATATGCCAGTTTTCTTATGGCGACGTTTAGCGTTTAACGTTTGCGTCATGTTGATTGTAGACTAGCCTTTACGCTTCAACGCATACTTTGCGACGATAGTTGGCAATACTGCAGTGGTAAAATAGCCGTCCTTTGAATAAAATCGTAGCAAGTGTGTGTAATTATAACAGCCGTTTGTGACACTGCTGAAACAAACACTACGTGCGCGAAAAGGAAAATAATTATTAACATACACTAACAAACGTCTAGTAAAATTTTGAAACGTGATCATAAAGCAGGAAGTTGTGAACTGAAAGGAATATTATCTCTTGGTGTTATTTTATAGTAAAATAGTTCATACTGTGAACAGTATTTAATTTCGTTCATTGTAATTTTTTTTACACGTGATACACGTGTTACGGCGTGTAGGGCAAATGGTTGTGTCCAGAGGTTTTCCGGGAGTAGTGAGCGGAGGCAAAGTTTGTTATTAACGGCAAAAGCGAAAATAACGTTTAGGACTGACATCTCTCGGGTGGGGGGGGGGGGGGGGAGTAAAGGGCAGGCGCGTGTTTGAATCCGTTAATGCAAGAACATGTCAAGGAAATTCTTTGAAAGCAAACTTTTTAGGTCGAAAACGAAGCTCTCCCGCATGAGACTAATAATCGGTCAAATGACAAAGTGAAACTGTTAAATACATAATTATGTAACTACTGCTTCAATAATCCTTAAGATACGTATCACCCTTTTACAAAAATTATTCATTTTAGTGTCATAACGGAAGAGTCAGTGTTATTACTGTACTGAAAATGTTTCATTATAGAAGCATTACATATCGTTTTCCCTGCAAATTCTTGTACCTGATTGGTAATAGGTGTACTCTGGTTTTCATTAGACTTTTAAGCACTTTTAACGCATTCTTTAGTTACTTTAATTTTGAAGTTGTTACTAGATGGCATCCGGCACAGCACGCCATAAAGATAACGGATTAACATTTTTTTTTTTTTTTTTTTTATATAATTTAGTGATTATGTAAGTTAAGCAAGAGGTCCAATATCACCAACGATAACAGTCGGACAAGACACCGACCTTGGACTCTTTTATTTGCTCCCAGATCTTTTTATAGCTGCTTGAAAGTAATCGGTCTGTGCCCCTTACACGAAATAAAATCAGAGCTGAACTTGAAATTAAAAAAAATACTTGAGTTTGGCTGTGTTGGGGACACGGCCATTTGTTTTGCGTGAATACGTCTACGTTGACTTGCTCGAACGCCTTGATGTTTTTTTTTTACGTGCCCGGCACCGCTTCACTCGATCATATGGGTATCACTGGATTTCTTTTGAGATGCTCTTTTCAACCGGATACGATTTCTGTATTTCGATTTTGGTTTTTGACGAGCATAGGCCGAAATTGTGCTAAGTTTTTTTAATTTTTACATTAAACTCAATTTATCTTGACGAGATCTGTCGATTAAAACTGGAACGAACGTCGTAGCTTCTCCTAGTCAAAAGTTATGCTACGCGGAAGTTATATGAGACGCGGCGAAATGAATTAAAAAATGCGCCCCCCTCCCCAACCCGTGCGATGATTCGTAGTCCTCACTCATCGTAACATATTCTTTGATCTTTTGGCAATCAAGTGGTGTAATTGAATTTTGAATTTAGACGATAGATTCGAAGGTGCAATGCCAAACTCTATCCCTCGATTTATCGGATTTTCTGGATTGCCTCCCACTATAGTCGCAATTTAAAGACTTATTCACGTCAAAACATAACGGCCGGTCCGTCACGAATAAGGGGAAAACATCAGTTTGGGATTGAGGTAGGACAAACAAATAGAATGCGGTTACTGCTTGGTGACAAAACGGCCATTACTTTGTGCAAATACTATAGGCTGTTCACGGTACTTTTTCCTTTCAGTGATTTTTTTATCCTTTAAACGCCCTTTTAAATAAATATTGCCATGTAAGTAATAAACAGTGTGTGTATTCCACCACACTTGGAAGTTAACGTTTAAAGCTAAAATATAATATGTTCGACTATTATTCCAAATTGTAGAGCTTCTAAATTGCTCACTTTACTGAGAATAGCCTTTAGTAGTAAGTGATAAAATACAGTAGCCTGCACGCAGGATTTAGGTAATGAAGCTTGCACCCATATTAAGCGACTTTGTTGACGTTCGTACAGAAGCTCCTTGTTGCAGCACCTTCACGTGGGGTTCATGACGTCCAGTTCTTGAAATCTTGAAAATTAATTACATCACATTTTCTTATTGAAATTTTCCAGTGAAATTCATTTTAAGGGGACTCCTTAGTCGTCATACGTATCCCATTGCAAGCAGTCGTTTCTATTCTAATTTTAAAAAAAATTCAGTATTTCAATCTAAATATTTTTTCAGGACAAACGAAAGGCGATGTTTGCCGCCAATTAATAAATTTTGTTATTGAAACTTAGATGTTGTGACACACCGACGTATTTCTGATGCTGTTCGCTGGGTCGTCTCGTGCAGCCCTGTGTGCGGGGCGACATCTGGTGTCCTTGCCAGGAGACTGTATTCGATGGACATGGACTGTCTGGTGATGGTTTTTTGTTTTTTAATTATTTGTGTGTGTGTGTGTGTAACAAAAGTTGGAATATATGTAGTCACTTTTTATGAGTTGGTTGATTTAATTTTATTTCTTAATACCGAAGCAGTAATTCTTATGAAGAATAAGTTGGTTGGTTTTATTCTAATATCAGGAATTACGGTTACAAGCTGCTATGTATATTAAACACAAGAAGCCGTCTCGTAAAACTTGTAAGTGATTTAAATTTGTTTTGATGGCTAGTTTCGGTAAAGCGTATTTCGCAATTCGAGTTTCTACAAAATTCTGTAATTACAAAATCACTTCCAATATTGGTTCCAAAATAAATCATTCCTACTCTGGTATTATCATTCACGAACCTAAAATTAGTCATGCATCAAATTACCAATTCACCAAGTACACTTATCAATTAAATAATAATTCAATACTAGTTACTTTGCGGGGTCTTCGTGGTGAGGTTGTATCGTCACAATGTGTTAATTGAAACGTGTCGGAATAAGCAGAAATTGTCTATAAGTAGCCCTATGTTCACGATATTTTTTCTTCTGTAAAACAGTGTTTGCGATAATTCTGTATCTTCTTTGAACTGGTTGCTGTATTGATAACATATAGTCGCCGCTTAAAATTCTGCGGACACTGAACACACGGAATCCTATCTATTCTGTTTAGTATCGCCGTCACAATGCTTCCTTAAGGCCGAACGTGAACTCGGAAGTGTTTAAACATTTTTACTAGGTGGGTCCCTTAAAATTCTCGAGTAAGAACAGTTTCCGAATGATCATTCCGTTCGGAAATATATTGCTGGCTGTCAGCTTTGTGTACTATTTCACAACATTCTTTGAAGGAGAATAATTTTTGTAACAATACACACTCAAATCCGAATCAGTGAGAATTTCACTGTTTTCAATCACTTCAGTGAATTTAACTGATGAATCGGTGAAAAAATGCCAGAATTCCTTCACTAATTAGTAGGGGCGTGGGCGTCCTAGATATGGGGAATGCCGCTTTTATTAATTGTATTAACCCTTTGATATCAATTCAATCGGATTAATCCTTAATCCGATCAATTTTTTTTATTTTTGTATTTTCATCTGATAAAATGGCATAAAACTTTGAGCCAATTAATTTAATTTATCTGTCCAAAATAGTTGTGTGGTAAGTGGATGGCTGAACTTTAATTTTTTCTTTCTTTTTGGGGTGGGGAGCAGCTCTGGTAGATGTTGTCAGCACGACGACTGACGCTCGACTAAGGTGGGCGAATTGGAGAGAGAGAGAAAGAGAGAGAGGAGAGAGAGAGAGAGAGAGAGAGAGAGAGAGAGAGAGAGAGAGAGTGTGTGTGTGTTTTTTGCGTGTGGTGAGTTTTATGCAAGAGTGGCATAAGTGTATTTTTTTTGTTTGGTAGTGATATTGCTTGTAGATGGTGTTAGGAGCTAGGCAACTTTGAAAGATGCGATTTACGTGCTGTATGTTAGTAATTAAAAACGATTAAATAGATGACGACTGTTTCCGAATTATATTAAACGTTAAACACGAGAGAAAAAATTTCAGTGTGTTTAAACTTATAAATAAATTACATGAGAGAGAATTTCAACTACGTGAACATCATCTGGTATCGACAGGTGCTAAATGATCACAATTACGTGACTCTCTAGTATTGAATTAAATAATTAATTAAGGAAACAAAAAAATACCCATAAATTAAACGACAGTCTTCCTAAACACAAGATATATGGAAAATGTGACACTACTTGATGTCTCTGGCACATAACGGACAATATTCTAAAACACGCCCGTTTGGTCGGGAGATGGAAGTATGTTTACGATGCAAGTACTGATATATAAATTACACTAGTTGAATTACAAAACACAACGAGAATCGCGGTTAACAGTCAGTGATTATAATATATGTCCATTCGCTCGGGAGGTCGCTGCAGCACTGACTTGGATATAGCACTTATGTCAACTTATAAGCTGTGTGGAGAGCAAACATAACCTTCGTTTGATTATAGACTGAGGTGAAAAACTTGGAAATTTTAATGAAAATACAAAACGAATGTTTCCAGATAAATTAAACGGCTTATGAACACAAGTACATGAAAATGACTAAACGAATTAGAAAACGTGATGAAATCGCACAAGGGGCTCTCCCAAAACACATCCATCCACCTTGGAGGATGTTGATTGAACGAGTCGAGCTTACGTCGAAAGCCTGACTACGTGGAGTGTGGCCGAGTTGAAATTTACGACTGACAGAACCTATTTCCTTACTGTTAACTACTTGATCATACTAATCGTCGTCCAACAGACGACGAAATGAAAATTAATTTTTTCTATAAACTTACCTATATTTTTAATGCGAGTTTCACTATTTTAAGAATAATTCACTTTTAACACAATTTTTTTCCGTCGAAGCATAGGGACACTCGGATGACATAACCCCATAAAGCGTAATCCTGTAACACTTTCTAAAAACGTACTATATTTTATTAACGGATGTACTAGAAATTTTTCTGTTAAGGATGGGAGATTCACGGCACTAGTTACCGAAACAATATTTGAAAATGTTACCAAGTTTTGTCGACCGAACTTAGAAACGAGGTTACACGAAAATTATTTTATTCCCAATAAATTAAAAAATCTTAGAAAAATGTTTTTATATTAAAACGAGAATCGTGGCTAGCATCTCAGAAGTCCGCTGCCCGCCTTGCCCGGTGAAGTTGAGAGACCTGGTGTATATGTGTATCCTGGACAAGTGTTTGTGAAGAACTAAGATGGAGCTAACCCACGAGACGTGTTCACGTCGATGCTGCCCTACTTTTTATACTAAATTTCACTCTTTAGATCTCTCATCCCAAACAATGCTATATCATTCGGTTAATATCCACAGGTGATTCAGGAGGAGAATCATCATAATCTGTTTCACCCCAGTCAGACACCATTGCCCAAGTTAGCATTAATTTAGGGTATTCCTCTGCAGTGAAGAATGTTGAATTATATATGTGTGTTTTACATAATTGTTTGAATGATGGGCAATTATATTCTTTTTTAATATCTATTACTTTCCCGTCATACACACTTTCTAAAATGTGTTTTTGCTCGACTCCACCTACGTATATTTCACAATTATTTAGATAATGTTTCCAAATATCTTCAATATTCTCATACTTTATACATCGACTCTCCCATTTTAAACCACGGTGATGGCTAGTAACACATCTATTAGTTTTCTTGTATTTGGGAGTTAGATATTTCCATTAAAATGGTGCTTTAAAGCTAAATACAGATGTATTTACTTCCATATAAGTAATAGCTAATTCTTTGATGATAAATTTTTCGGGTGATTGAAATCCTTGTACATTGCAAAACATCTCGCAGTAGCCGTGGTTCGTCGCCTACTGACTCATTTCAATATCTTCACCAGCTTATCGCTTAGATTGTAACGTGCTACTCTATCATGAATTTTCAGAGCGTAAGCTTGTGTATTTGCAATAATTTCAATTCATGGATCAATTACGCCACTGGTAATTATGTCATCTTGTTTGCTTACATCAAATACAAACAATGTTCCTCTGATTTTAAATGATTCGGGTTCTAGGATTGGTGAGCTGATTTTGTCATAATACATTTCCTGAAACTTTGAGTACATATTGTATCAAATATGGAATTCCCCATTATTCAAAGTTAAAATTTAAATCCATATAGGGGTAAGCTTGATTGTTTAGATACAGTTTAATATTTCTCATATCACAATCATCGAATACTGATCTATTAGCTTTTTAATTGTTTTGTTGGTTTTTTTGAAAACAAATAGTGATTTCTCAGATGAAAAACTTTATTTCATATTCCAAATGACTTTTTGTGATGTTGGTAGACTTGGAAATGTCTCTAAAGCCCACGATCTGAATGCAATATCTAGATTCTTTCCTTTTCGATATATTTTAAAAACTGTACATGTTTACGAGTGTTAATTTCAATATGTGGCATTAGTCTTTCAACAGCGTGTAATTCAAATGTTATACCTTCCTCGTTATTATCTGTATATTATATATAGGCATTCAAATGTGTATTGCCGAATAGAATAACTAATTCTTGTTTACCATTTAATAGTACATGTTTGTAGTCTTCAGCAAAGCCCAAAACCATACTTAATAGTATAACAACTTCGTGTTTTCCATCTGTGTTTATTTATAGTGTAAAATTATTACCATTGCTCCACCCAGCCATAAGCCCTGTATAAAGATCCATTACAGTTACAGAGAAAAAGAGAGTTCTTTATTGTGGAAATAATCCCAACATCTCGTGTTTAATCTGTTTCCACACCATCGAGCAGATATGCAATTCTGTCGATTAAATGAAATATACCGTTTCTCACTATTCCTGTAGTTACTGGATTACTTGCATCGTTTTTTTTTTTTTAAATTGTTCCTCTAAACCTGAAACTTGATTTCGACAGTAATGTGTAAATATCGTGTTATTGTATAGCAATCCTTATTTCCAAAGAAAACTTTTACGGACCTGCTCGGGATGGTTCATACACATGTATTTCCGTTTGGGGATTGCATCTTCATAACTGATCAGTTCTTTAACATTAAGTATGTCTTCCATATCTATTAACCGTATATCCTAATTATTTGAAATACAATTTGTTACCTCGTAACTTTACAGGTAACTTATTTGAAGTGAGCATTTTATGCTTGCATTTACGTTCTTTTGTACTCCCTTTCTTCGAAATATTTCCCTTAGTGAGATTTTTTAAAGGAACCCCCTACTTTGCAGCTGAATTAACTGTTATACACAATACCCATTATGATTGTAATGCGCAACGGAATGCAATTGTTTACATAGCTTTTTTAAAATGTAAATGAATGGTAATTTCTTTGTTTCTAAAATTAATAAGTTTACTGTCTTGATCGACAATTGTAACAACTATTTCATTAACATGATTCACTATTACAGGACCGTGCAATTGCGACGAATTTCCTCATAATATCAACATAATTGACATATTACTAATATGTTTTACTATTACAATTACTTTTATATCTTATTTATAGTCATAAAATGTAAAAATAATTGTACGCAATAGATTGTATTTGATAATTGTTCCGTTTTGTAACTATACCTTATTGTGTGTTTTTTAAATAATTATGTATTTCAATTGGAGGACATGAATCACCGAAACTGTCATAATAGAATGATTGATTTACATTCTTAATGCAACCCAATGCATTCCTTTGTTTGGTTTCGAATCTAAATTAAAATCATACATTCATGAAGATTTGGTTTCTTTGGTAAATCGTCTCTCATATACACACACATTGTAAATAGGGAATATCCAGTTTCTTTACAAATACATTAATATCTTTGTTTGTAAATGTATGTTTTGGAAGACTATTTAGGTCTTTCTACATTTTTTCTCATGCGTGGAGTGTTTTTATCGTCCTTGTCCAACTTTATAATGTTTCAAATACATTCCTTTACCTTTTGATTTAACTGCTCTACTAATTGCCAAAACCCCTCTGAGCTTAGTCAGTTTGGAGTTTGGAGCTTACAGCCAGTGTTGTGGAACATTACAACAAATCGATTAAATAGTTAATACTTAAACATTTATTGTCAAAAGGGACTTACAAATTGGTCGACATTTTGCCTGAATTAGTTACATTTTATAATTCCAGATATCATTGAACTATCAATATGGTGCCCAAAGAAGTTACGGACAATAGTCTAGTGAAAACTCTGTATAATAATGTTAGTCATCAATGAAAGAAATCCAATGTTCAAAGTTGGCGAATTTATACGTATCTCGAAGCAGAAAGGAAAATATGAGAAAAATTTATGGTTAATTGGTCTTATGAAATATTTAAACTTATTTCAATTAGACAAACACATTCCAGAGTGTATTACCTAGTATTCTATGATGAAGAACCTATAAAAGGCAGTTTTTATGAGCATGAACTGCAAAAAGTCAGTTCTCCAAATTAATATTTGGTTGATAAAATCATTAAAAGGAAGAAAGATATGTCCTCTGTTCGATGGATAGGATTCTTGAAAGCATACGATTCATGGGTTAAGAATCAATATCTTATAAGATTGTAATACATTTTTTTTGTTAAAATTATGATACTAAATAAAAGATTTTAAATCATAATTGATGTGTTAATTTATTTAATGAACCTCTGGATAGTTGATGGATGTAGTATTTATTGCGCAATCAATCCCCTTGGTGATTGGATTATTGTTTCATTGGATTAAAATTTAAGCGATAATCCGCTGCATTTATTTCCATTTATTTGTGACTTAATTCGCTGCATTTGATTCCTTTTAATTGTGACATTATTTAGTTGGTAATCCATTACATGCTATAAATAATTCAATTGGTAACTGTGATAGAATCGTATTTGTAAGACAGTCTGGGTGGGTTGTTGGTGTTTGATTTTTAATTCATTTGGTACTTGTGATTAATTGGTTTAATTGGAAATTAACATTTAGGTGTTAATTTGTTGTGTTTGGTATGTATTGTAATTCATAATGTTTAGATGTTAAATAGTTGAATTTGATTTGTTATTCATTTGAAATTTGTATCTCGTGTTCTTTAATTGTTTTAAATGTTACATTTCTTGGAAATGGGAAATAATTTCGTGGAATTTTACAACTTATATATTTAGGATGTGATTTGTTTAGTTCGTTGTTGTAATTTCCTGGAATTGTAATAATTTTTTCACAGAATTTTTTCAACTTAAATGCGTTTGGGGTACGATTCCATTTTAATGTTATATAGAATGTATTTGTAACATGATATATTATATTTATTTGAATTTGGTTAATGTTTCCTGGAATTTGTTTCTCTGATTAGATTTCTATGGTATTTCATGTTTTTTATTTAATTGTGATGTAATTGATCCTTTTAATTAATTAAAATGAGAGTGATGGTTAGTTGATCAGAATACATTTCTGGGTTTCATAATTGTTGTGGTATGTTATATTTTTTTGCTTGTAACTATACAGTTATGGGATATTGGTCAGTTCTATGACAGCAAAATAGTATTCCCCAAGCTAAAAACTTTTTATACGAAAATCGGTATTACCTTTTTCTAGTTTAAAATTTTATTAAAAAAAAGTTTTTACTGTGTAAACATTTTTTATGATGTACACTACTTTGAGTGTACGATTCAAAATGTTAAAAAAGTGCTTTTATGTTGGAAAGTTTTCCTCTTAAACAAATTGATTTTCAAACTGGGGTTAAAATTCAATGCAATGTTGTGTTGTAAACACAGTCCGCATACTCCAAACTTGTAGCTGGGAAAGATAGACTTGGCAAGGCAGGTCGCAAATCATTGTGTAAAGTAGAGGCGAGCTGCAGACTGGTAATTTGTGTTGTGGACTGAAGTCGTCGGAGCGGTGCTGGCAGAGGGGAATTAGACTCCCTCATGCAGTCGCGCATGCGGGGTAGGAGACAACAGTGAAGTGGAGCAGGCGGAGGAAGGGAAGCAGGCTTCGACAGTGGCGTGCCCTCTGTGGTCTGCGACAGTTTACTGAACCATTTTTCATTCTCTCGCCCGCTCTACGTGAGGCCCAAACTTCCAGCCCGCTTGCAGTCTTACAATGCTCCGCACGCATCGCCCTCATCAGCTCTTGAGACCTAAGTTTCACTCGCTCCCCATGCACTCAGCTCGCTGCCTGTCTCTACTCTCATTCTCTGTATCTTTCGTAAAACGCATCACTGTTGAAAACTGCGCAAGCACGATGCTTTTTAAACACACAAATTATTTGTTTACGGTAAATTTGGAACCAATTATTACTTAATATAGAATGTTAAACTTTAACAAGATTATATTATATTTTCCTACATGGTAGTACAGATGAAATTGTAGGCTGGGAAAAACTATACATGAAATACACACAAATATTTAAAAAAACAGATGGACTATATGTTTTTCCTCTGCTAGACGAATAAATATTTTTGGGAAAGCAGATTGAAACCAAAAAAACATTTACTTGTGTATTGCTAAAATCGAGTGATGTGAGAAGGGTGTTCCAAGTTTAACTTGTGTAAGTGGAATGATGCGTGGTTTTCATTACTTAAAAAAGATTAACGAGTCAAAATATGTCTTATATTTGTGTTGCTATGAAAATTAATCATTGATTAATTTAAATTTAAATAAGTTTACTGCAAAACTGTAAAAAAAATTGCTAGAAATGGTATAAAGTTTAAAAAATCTTTTAAGTTTACAGCATTAAACTTAAAATTTTACTTAACTGTTTATATTTTAATTGAATTTAATGTGTTAGACATTTGGAACATACTTCTCAGCGATGAGGAAAATAAAATTGCATTTGTGGTACTTGTGAAATTTTTTATTTCGCTGGGAATACACAATGCTCTTGTATCTCGAAAAATAGGAGGAAACTTTAGTGTTCGAGCGAAATTATCAGTTTTTTTTAGAAGAGCAGAGATAGCCTAGGTCAGTTCAAAATCCGCTGCTGCCCCGAGGGATGGAGCCTTCCCAAACATTTTGCACAATATACGCACTTTGGCCTTGAAGCAAACATATTTTCCTCGGCGAGGCAGCTCTCGTGTTGGAAAATGAGCGCTCTAGGGAGGGTGTGATGTCCGGTGCTGCATGGACCGAGCAGTTCTCGAGATATCCGAAAAACATGTTTTTGAGTGGTGTAAGGGGTGGAGGTGCATAGCCTTGGATCGATAGTTGAGGCTATGCAGCACCCTCCGTGGACAGGGCAGAGAACAGAAAATGTATTCTAACCTTGAGAGGGCCATGGGCAGGTTTTGCGAAGGGCAGTATTGGAAGGGGGCAATCCTCTGGAAACAAACTCTGGGCTGGTGTAGGCAGAGGGGGTAGTTGGCGCTAAACAGGTTTGTGCAATCTTGGATCGATAGCAAGGTGTGTGACCTTGGACAGTGTGTGCTTCTCCAGCAAGCAGAACACAGTTTGCATTGGTGGGGGAGGGGCTGCATGGCCTTGGATAGAAACTATTTTCGCACAGTCATCTTCTGGCAAAAAAGGGGTTGGAGGGCAGCATAGATGTGAACAGTTCTTGCGGATTGGCGCCATCTTAGTACTTCACAAATACTTGTCCAGGATACACGTATATACCAACACTCACGACTTCACCATGCACGGTGGGCAGCGGGCTTTGTGGCGCGACACCGAACATCACTGCATGCGAGTCGCGATTCTCGTTTTAATATAAAAATATTTTTCTACATTTTTTTTTAATTTATCGGGAATAAAATAATTTTCGTATAAACCCCGTTTCTGAGTTCGGTCGACGAAACTTGGTAGCATTTTCAAATATTGTTTCGGTAACTAGTGCCATGAATTTCCCATACTTAAAATGGAAAAATTTGTACTACGACCGTTATTTTTAATAAAATATAGTACATTTCTATGAAGTGTTACAGGATTACGCTTTACGGGATTAAGTCATCTGAGTGTTCCTATGCTTCGACGGAAAAAATTTGTGTTAAAAGTGAATTATTCTTAAAATAGCGAAACTCGCATTAAAAATATAGGTAAGTTTGTTAAAAATTAATTTTAATTTCGTTGTCTGTTGTATGACGAATATTATAATCAAGTAGTTAACAGTAGTGAAATAGGTTCTGTCAGTCGTAAATTTCAACTCGGCCGCACTCCACGTATATAGTCAGGCTTTCGACGTAAGCTAGACTCATTCAATCAACATCCTCCGAGGTGGATGGATGTGTTTTGGGAGAGCTCCTTGTGCAATTTCGGTACGTGTTTTCTAATTCGTTTAGTCATTTTCATGTACTTGTGTTCGTAAGCCATTTAATGTATCTGGAAACATTAGTTTTGTATTTTTATTAAAATTTCCGAGTTTGTCACCTCAGTCTATAATCAAACATCGTTTATGTTTGCTCTCAACACAACTTATAAGTTGACATAAATGCTATATCCAAATAAGTGCTGCAGCGACCTGCCGAGCGATTGGACATATATTATGATCACTGACTGTTAACCGTGATTCTTGTTACATGTGTTTTAATTCAACTAGTGTAATTTATATATTAGTACATGCATCGTAAAGATAATTTCTATCCATTTGTCACGTAAATCGTATTCACATCTATTTCTGAGTAGCTATAGCCTTAGTCGCCTGCCTGTCAGATGCCGGTCGCACTCTACGCATTTAACAGCTTATAAGTTGGCACATGTCCTTCTCCCGATCAAACGGATACGTTTTAAAATATTGTCAGGTATGTGCCAGAGGAAGGCTGCCGTTTAATTTATAGGGAAATTTTTTTTGCTTCCTTAATTAATTCCATACTGGAGTCACGTAATTGTGATCGTTTAGAACTTGTCGACACCAGATGTTATTCACATAGTTAAAATTCTCTCTTGTGTAATTTATTCATAGGTAGAACTCGTTTAAACACTCTGAAATTTTTTGTAGCTTGTGTAACATTTAATTGCATTCGGAAACAGTCGTCGTGTATTTGATTGTTTGCCATTACTAATATACATCACATAAATCGCATATTTCAACATTGTCTATCTCCTACCATGGTCCACGAGCAATAACACCACCGAACAAATAATTCACACTTATTCCACTCTTGCAAAAAACTCACCACATTTATATACCCTGTTCCCAACACGCCACACCTCATCGAACGTCAGTCGTCGTGTTGACAACATCTACCAGAGTTGCTCCCCACCCCAAAAACTAAGAAAGAAAAAATAAAGTTCAACTATACCCTTATCAAACAACTATTTTTGATTGATTAAATCAATAAAATTAATTGGGCCAATCAAAGTTTCATACCATTTTATCACATGAAAATACAAAAATAAAATAAATTAAAATATTTTTTGATCGGATTAAGAATTAATCCAAATAATTTTTATCGGATTAAAAATGATCAACCATTTCTTATCCGATTAAGCTCGGATTAAGGATTGATACGATTAAATTTATATCAAAAGGTTAATCCAATTACTAAAAGCGGCATCCCTTTTTTATCTAGGACGCCCACGCTCCTGCTACTCTTATTGATTCAGTGATATTTTCCACTTATTCATCGGTCTTTTTTTTTCGCGGTGTTTTCAGTGGTTTATTTTTGACTGATGAATCAGTTAAACAGTGTGTAAAAATGGCCGTTTCACAGTATACTGATAATACCAACGCAAAATTCTTTCTAAAATGAGTTTCGTCTTTCAAAACACCATTGTACGAGGTAATATGAACATTCAGCTTTTCATTCCGGATTTTACATCTTTCACGTCGTTTTCATGTAATCATCAGAGCTCTCTCTTTGAAGGTTTAAACTGCATATAATCTGGTAAAGGGTGCACTCATCTACATTCGCTTTAACAGTCCTAACTGCAAAAATTAACCCAAAAACTAAAAGTAAGGGTATACAATTCAAATCTTCGCGATTTCATATTTTACTATATAGGCTGTTCACGGTAAATTGAACACTTTCGAGGCTTTGGTTACTTTTTCCTTTATTTCTTATCCTTTAACCACATTTTAAAATAAATATTGCCACGCGAGTTGTAAGTACAGTGCGTATATTCCACAGCACTTGAAAGTTAGCATCAAATGCTAAAATAAAATATATTTATCGACCATAATTTCAAGTGAGAGGGCTTTCAAAAGTACTCGCTTTACCGTGAAAATCATATAACATATATATTTTCCTCTTCTATAATTTGTTTTGGTAGTGAAGATGATGGTGTCTTGCCCCCATAGCTCAGGGGTAGGGTGGCCGAAATGTAGTCGAGGGGTCGTGGGTTTGCGCCCCGGCCCCTCCGCGGCAGATTTTCAGTTTGCTTGTCACACTGGGGATTTGTCTGCAAGTCAGTCTAACTTGAACTCGTCAACGTCACTTCAACACATCTACATCAACAACGACAAAATACAAAAAAAAAAAAAAGAAAAAAATGGTAAGGGAACGGCCTAAAATCGAGGTTGAAGAGTGTGAGATTTTAATCCCGGCCATCTCCGTTTTTTTTTTATTTTTTTTTTTTTTACTTTTTTAAATTATTGTAAATTGCGCAATGTAAATAGTAAACTATCGTAAATATGTTTATTTCACGTAATTATTTCACTACATTCAATAAAAAAGTATATTTAATTCGTCACTACAGTCGGCCGTTACTTATTCAATATGTGAAATTGTTTCACGTCTCTAATTCAGTCAGTGAAATTGTATCACTGCAAGTCAGTGGTTTTTCACTGATTCCAATGTAGTGTTAATGTGGATGAATGAATTTGTGGCAAAAGGAAGGCAGAATTTGGAAGGAAAAAAACCACACGGCAGCCGTGTTTGAGTCCTAAAAACGCGCCAGTGTTAGGCAACAGGAAGTTCGTAAAGTGTCTGCATTAAATGTAAGTTGTCACGTGTTCTATTGTTGGTCTACGCTACGGTGCGGGGCAACAAGGATAACTTTATCGATAATTTAGTTATTTCCAACGAGATGAAAAGTATACAAATAAATTATGTTCGAAATTCGGATGATTTGTAGAAAACATGTAACTGCGGTAAAACTCGAACCTCTCCCAAAATTTACACCCCCTGTTCGTAATACGGCTGCTCTACTAGTTACCCAGGTTTTTTTTTTTTAAATAATTTCATATTTGCCTATTCAACTGAAAACACTTGCATTTGACATTCTCTATATAACGCGTCCAATATTAAACCGATCGAACGCAAATTTGACCCATGCCTTACCTGGAACTGTAACCCAGAGCCCCTCCTACCATAAGCTTGCTTGGTTAGGGAGGTTGGCCGTATTACATTTAAAACACGAGATAATTTTATGCGTAATGATAGTTTTAATAGTTACTCAGTGACAAGCAGGTAGCCTTTCGCCATATGAAAATTGTTTATCCTTCAGAAACAAATGTAGCCTCTATCTTCTTGTTTACAGTTTAAAGGTTGAGCTGAGTTATATGCGGAACAGCTTGTGCGAGTTGTAACATAGTAACCAGGTTATCGCTGCTTTGCAAGTATCCGCAGTTTCGAAACGCCACGGAACTGGGAAGGTCTACAGCGAACTTCAAATTAAGTGAAATTTATCCGCCATTCATTACGCTGCCACTTTTTCAGCGGATCCATTTTCAATGTTTCACGTTTGGCGCATTGCTGTAGCCAATTTTCCTCTTGCCACCCGTTCATGGCAATCCGTTCCAGATTGAGGGGAAATGTCGGGCAAAATCTCCACATTTTGAAATTCGTTCTCAAGAGTTTATTTTTGTGAAAGTGTAAATATGTTTTGTAGCTAGTGCCGGGGAAAAAAAAAAAAACACATTTTAGTAACTTACGACTTTCTGAAGCTGTTGCGAGTCCGAGGTTCCGGAACAATCGCGTGATCAGGATGTCGTGTGGCCTCTAGTTTCTGGAAGCAAGTGATGAGAAATCTTGCATCATACGTGGCATATAAATATAAATTATTGTAAAGCTGTCAATTCGTAAATGTATATTATTTAAAAATTACGTAAATGGTAACATACAATAGTATTAGTTGTATAGCAAGTTTGAATGAAATTAGTTCGTTACTCATGAATTTACTTTTATTTGGGCGGGAAGTAATTTACGAAGATATTAATTGCCTAACTATTTCACACATCACTTACTGCCAGTAACATGTCCTGTTCAGTTTTAACAGGTCGAATAGCTCCTAACATATGAAAAGCAAAAAGCATGCAAAAAATGAAGCTTAAAAGAAAAAAATCATTCGCCATGTTCAAGAGCCACGAAATTCGGGGATGCTGTGTACTTCAAGCGTTATCGTGTTCTGAAAAAAAAATTTGTCAAGGTGTTCAAATATTGTTGGACACACATACAAACAATGACACACGCATATGGACTTGCATAAGACAATTACGTGAGCGCACGAGTACACACACACACAATAACAGTTGTACGTGCACATTATTTTGATCCCATAATCCTTTCTTTCCAGTAGAAAGTAGGCTAATTAAAGTGTGTGGTTAAACATTACGTTCTAAAGTCTGTGTGTGTCAAGATATATGAAAATAGCGTACTACAAGATATGACACACTTTCAAGTGACTACAGTTTTTATGATCTCTTTTAAGTTTTAAAAATATACAGTTTATATTTAGGAATGGTCGTTGATCGATAGGTTGATAATTTGAATGACGACTTTGTTTACTGGCCGTAAAAAAAGTTTTTCGGAATTTATAAGCAAACAGAAAACTACAATGAACAATACAAATATTCTTGTTTAACAACATGCCAGCCATATGCGGTCCTTCTGTTGAGTGGACGTAGTTGAAAAATCCGCTTGGACATGTGCTAAAACAAACACTTAACTGTAAGAGTACATAGGACAACAAACCAAAACCCCAGCAATGATAGAGTATACAAACAAATAAACAAAGCACGTTAGTACAACTCAATAAGAACATTTGGAAAAGGAAGTACCTGTCATGCGAAAATAAAATGTTAAGATAAATAAAAATTGTGATCAGTATGGGATACCACATCCCAATAGGACAAAAAACTGCATTTAAAGGAGTTGAGCTTAAGGCTATCATACAGAGATAATAATTCAAATATTAATCGTAGCAGTATTATTTTCTAAAACAGTAAATGAGACCCAAAACTAAGAGTGCATGTGCAAGAGTTGAAAGCACTGCTGTTCTGAGAAGGCAGCGAACTCTTGAAAAGTCTGTCGGTAATTTCTTGACTTAAGACTTACCGTTAAACTCATCAGCGAAAATAAATTAGACTGTTTATTACCACAGAACTTACTTGCCAGACATGTTTAACCTCCACAGGCATGTTTCACGTACTTGCGACTTTTGTATGCGTGTATTTTTGTATTTTATATCCTGTAATCATGGTGAACTTCTCTGTAAGAACACGTGTCAGTTATCTATCAGGCAAGGGCTGAATTTAGGCGAGAATAAAGAAACAAATTGGAGGAACTAATGTGTTGCGGTAAGTTGGACATTCGTATTTTTATTCTACGCAAATAAACTCGTCTTATTGTGTTGGACATAACGCGTTATAAAAACATTGAGTCCATAAAAGTAATTTTTTTAAATATTTTTTTTGTGTATAACTTATCAGTGATAAGTTGTGAAGAGTGGTCGGAACAGGCTGGCTATAATTAATTTCTTACAAAATGGGACAGCCGTGTGACCTTAAGAGGGCTGAGGCATATACTACGAAATGATATGACAATTTATTTTCGTGGCATTAGTTATTTCCTTTTTTTTTTTAATACAAGGAAAATGTGGGGAAAAAAATCTTTTTAATGTAATGCATTTAGTTTTTTAAAATTAGTATATAAAATGTAAAAAATTACTTCGACCAACATTTAAAATGTTTACGTCGTTATTATTTTGTAATGCTCAAGCAGTGAATTTTCATCAGTACACAAGAATTAAACACCATAATATAGATGTAACATCGCATTTACGAATTTTTTGACCCTTTATTTGAAAAAAAATTGTTACCTTCCTTTTTTCTTAGCCTTTTGAAAACAAAAGAACAAAAATATCGACCGGATGCTTTAATTAGGTTATAAAACCGAGGCAGTCCCTTTCAAAATGGCGCGTGTGGTCAGCCTGTCTTAACACTGCGCCCCATGCGGCGGCCCCGTGGCTCAACATCCGCTGCCAGCGTCATCCATAGCGTATATAGGTTGTTCACGGTAAACTGGTCACTTTTGAAAGCCCTGCTCAAGATCTACTTGTATCCACGTTGCGTATTCTTCCACTACATGTGAACTTAACATTGTCGTGGGTCTCATCACTTTACTCGTGCGTCAGTCAAGTGAAATTGTCGGTTTATTAGTAACGTAAATATTTTACAAATCCGTTAATTTCTTACGTATATACATTACAAAAAATAAAGGAAAAGAAATAATTTCTGTATTGAGAAACGTTTACCTCACACGTTTAAATCAACGTTAAGACGTGGAACTGCTTTCTCTCTATCGTTAAATGCTGCCCACGGTAAAGTGAACACTTTTGAAATCAACCGTAGAAAAAAGAAACTGCCCATTTATTTTAACGGGTGCACTAAATGACATGCGCCCAGTGAAGTTGATAATGATAGATGGAAAATAGTTCCATAAGTTGAATAAAAAGTTTTCGGTAACAATTTGTGATAACTTTATTTCGCTTTCTGTTTTTTTTTCTAATGACCAGATTTGTAACATATTTTCTTTTCTTATAATTCCACAGTTTCACCTGAGCGACGCATGTATAAAGCGACGAGGTCCGTGGCAATGCTATTTATACATAAGGCGGAGGAATACTAAATGTGCATATAAGTATATCTTAAGCAGGGGCTTTTCAAAATTTTCATTTTACCGTGAACAGCTTATACGAACCTAAATTGGCCGCATACCAGTCAATGTGTACGTGAAATTATATGTTGGTAGGGACGGTGACATTTTTCAAAGGTTGGTTTTCAAAAATTCTCACTAGGAGAATCCCGCAGCAGCCCTTCATAACGGAATTAACCCCCCCCCCCCAAAAAAAAAAATTCTTCTAGGTTTAGGTAGGTCAGCCAAGGATGACCTTGAAGCTTTATTCCGCGCGTCCCACTTGGTGCCAAGGTACGTCTCCCTTCCCCCCTGTTTTATTGCTAACTGTTGCGGGGACCATTTTGGCCACGCCGGGACGGTTGCAGAATCGGTCCATAGTGTCGCTGCGTCGGAGCTGAGCGTTCCTACGCGGGCAAGGGGGGTGGGGGGGGGGGGGATTTTTCCCTCCCGTAAATTTTTAAACGTCATTGTTGGCAGTCTCCTATAAAGTTTGCCCCGGTCGAGTGTGTTTGGTCTTGTTATCAGTGCGCGAGGGTGTCTGCATCGTTTGCGCGTAGTGAACCAGTACCTGCTGAGAGATGTAGGCGTCTAGAGATCGACGTTCCTCTGTCATGGATTTTATCGCGTTCAGCGTGGGTGAGTACATAACTGCCTCATGGTTGAATTACGAGCCGTTGTGTCCGTCCACCACGTGATCAACAGCCAATTAGGTGCGTCTAATTATTCCCTCCTCCCACCAACTGGTCCCATACAATGAGATACTTTCTGTGAAGTCGTAGTTGGCGCAAATATGTGTATCTTGGTAAATAAATGTTCTGGGATTACGAATTTTTGCCTGAAATGGTAGAAAAAAAATCTAAGATTTTATAGTTTTGCTTTCGTCATATCTAATGCATTTTAAGAGGTGAGAATACAGTGAGAATAGTACAATTATTCCGGTATTTTTTGTACTAAAAGACTTGGACAAATGCACAATTGCTTAGAATATTACATATTGAGGATACGGCGCTGGCATAAAGATGTGGCGCCTGTTTCTGGTGCATGTTGCCAAAGTAAACGTAGCAATTTTTTAATTAGATTTTTGTGTTGAAAACCAGAGATTGAGTATTTTGAAAAATTTATTTTTGATGGAAAAATATATTGATTTCGATAACATATCGATTAAATACACCTGCTGATATCGATATATCTTTGATATAATATCGTAATTTCGATATATCGATATTTTCCCAACATTCCTAGCGCGTGTTAGTGTCACCCGTGGCCTCCCCCCAGGGGGGGGGAGTGGGAGTGCTGTGCCTCGAACGTACCAAACCGGTTTCGATGTATAGGACCTTTATAATTTCTGACAGACTGATGTATTAATACAACCTTCTCAACACGTAATTGTTAAAAATACAATGTGTTAATTAAGTAAGGTAACACGATGTCCCGTGTTATAACTATAGGTAACGCCTCAAAAATATGCATGAATGGATATAAATAGCCACAAATTTTGCAGAGATGTCATAGTTTATACTCAGTTTTGAATTGTATGTATGTGTGTGTGTGTGTGTGTGTGTGTGTGTGTGTGTACACACAGGACCGCTAATCGATTCCACATTTTTTGGATAATTTTTATTCGATAAACAGTTTCGGTTTGTTTCATTTGGTAGCATATGTCAGATGTCGGTCTTTTAAATCCCTTGAGCAAGATGGACGGACTATTGCAACTCTGGCCTAATATCTGGGTCGTGTAGTGAGGAAATCGCGTCGATTATTGTTCGCTTTCAACCCGCGGCATAAGTACAGTGATGTAGTAGCTTCTGGTTCGGAATGTATCGTAGAGGTTCTGTAACCATTAGATTATAAATTCTCTATCACGCGACAAATACCTTCAAAGTTTTTTGCTGTTGACTTTTGAAATTCCACGGTTTTAATACTGCCTTCATTTCGTCCCGAAGCCGAATAATGCGCCGGAATATGACAGTGTTTTATGCCGCGTTTGTTGCGAATTGGCAAGGACAGGTCAATATCGTTCCAAGAAATATTTGTGGTGTATAGTTTCTAAAAGTGTAGAAACCTTCTCCAGCAGAAAAAGACACACGAGGTCGGATTTTTGTTTCGCACATAAAAATTTTGTTGTTGGTTCAACCGCTTGATTTCCGAGTTCATCTGTCAATCGTATTTCGTTCAGGCAGCAATATATTTGGTGATGGCAAACATATATATATTTGCAGTTGTTTGAACAAGAGTTCTGTTGGCTGAAACAATTATTCTTTCTCTTTATTTGCCATAGAACGATTATTTCGAAGTTGCACTGTGCGCAGCATAAATTTATCCACGTTGCAAGTGGTTAACTTTTATTTCTGTACGATTTTCAAGCAAGTATATCCCCCAAAACTACATTCAAAATAGGAATGATGTAAATTAAACTTTTAGTTGGATGTGGGGGGGGGGTGAGGTGTTGGTATTTTTATACTGCCGATTATATTAGTGTTGAATAATGCGCAATTCATATATAACATTACCGGGTTTTGAGTTCATGGAATGTCTTTGGAAATTGATTTTCACAATCGTTGGCGGAAGCAGGTATAAGATTTTACAAATAGACTAAGTATTGTGACGGTAAGGGCATTTATGTCCTTAACCGCCACCGTACTTAGCGAATAAACTGAATTTTATCCGACACTTAAGTTAGCAGTTGTCCCGAAAATGCTTCTTGTAGCTCTTGAGTTTTGGGACGCAAGAGATGATATTTGTTTTGATGGTGTGGATATTAGTACGGTTATAGGCGATTCACGGTAAAGTGCACTTCTTAAGGCTCTGCTGAATTTTTCTTTTCATCAGATTTTTATTTTCCTGTCACTTTTTAATATAAACAATGCAATGTGACTAATAAACACGGTGTATACATTTTACCGCTCCTAAAAGTTACGTCTGGAGCGCCAATAAAATACATTTATTAGTGGTCAATGCCTGTTGAAAAGGCCTTAAAAAGTGATCATTTTACCATGAACAGCCTATACCTCATGGTTACCAAAAAAATTTCGAAGCGCTGTTTTAATATTGTATGAAATGTTTGTAGGCCTATCGATTACTGGTTGCTAGAAAAAGAAACGCACGCCATCAGAAGCAGGCTATTTTTTCCCCACAATGTTCAGTTAACCGCGAATTTGTTATAGTGCGCTTCAATCCTGCATACACTCGTAAGCAGTTGAATTCGAGACACCTGCCGTTTTGGCGAAGTTGCGCTGTGGTCGCCCCGTAGAATATAACATTGCCCAGCTGCGCATGATTGGGATATCGTCACACAGACGATCTGAGTGATAGTCAAGCAAAGAATCTCGGTGCATCGTGGCCAGAAAGTTTGTCGCCATACCTATGGGGCACTCCATCTCTGACGTCGTGCAGAGACCGGCATTTCCACGGACCGCCGTGTTAAGACTACCGTCAGTTCATGGAGTCTTGTCAAACCACCGCCGTCAGGGACAACTGCCGTGACTTACGACGCGCCGATGACGGGTCGCTGTCGGTCATCTCGGCCGGCAACAGCGATTAGACAGACCACGACAGTGCAAACAGTTCACTCGCCAACTCAATACTGTACTATCAACAGCCATCTCCTTTCTGTGGGGTACAGAAGCCGCCGCCCAACTAGGGTGCCTCTAATTTAACTGCACATGAGTGTACTAGGGGCGCAAATTAAATTAAATCATTGACGCTAATTCGGAAGTGTTGACGGGCGCATCTCGTGACGTCAGAGTGAACGGTCGCACTTGACCCTCCGGCCCCAGATGCGGAGGCTGCGGCGAACAGCTGTTGGCCACACGTGCTGACCAATGGCCGTCGCTGCTGGCGTGCTCTCCTGACCTACTTTATTTCTAGGACAATAACGAATTCACAGACCGGCGAAGTTGAGAAAAATTTTGATTTGTAGTGTGATTTACTCTTCAAGGATATGACACATGCTGGGGTAAGCCCAGCCAATAAACCCTACTTAAGGCGCCTGTCTAGTAAAGAAATTTTAACGCCTCAAGGTCACTTCCTGCCATAAGGAAGCATTGCGATGGCGAAACAGGGTTTGGGGTATCTGATACAGCAGTTATATTTAGAATTAAAGGAGAAATTTCTGCTCTAACAAAGCACGAATTAAAATATTAAGGCCAGCAGAAACGCATTTTTTTTTCGCGCTCAATAAAGTGAGCACTTTTGAGGTCCTAGTATTCTTTTCTTATCAATCATATTTTATTCTTCCACCACTTTTTAAAATTAATATTACCATGTTAGTAATAAACTGTGTGTATTTCGTCGTACCGGAAAGTTAACTTCTAAGGCTACAATAAAATATATTTATTGAATATTATTCAACATGATAGGGCTTCAAAAAGTGCCCACTTTATCGTTAATAGCCTATATCAAAATGTATTTTTTTCACCTCTGCAAAAAAGACGGTCAGAATTATAAGAGCCCCCTATATTTTGAATAAAGCAATAATAAACCACATCTGCTTGTATCAAACTTGTGTCGCGAATAGCCGAAGAATATTTTAGAAAGTATAAAACCAAATTACCGTCTGCCGAATATAATGTATTAGAAATTCGTAACACACTTGAATTGATAAAGTGTAAGAACACAGCAGCGTCTGGTTTGTTGTTCATCTTGGTGTTAAAAATAACGAGCGACACAGCGTGTTCGTAAACATTCCGCAACCAAACAGCAAAAATTGGTAACGCAGGAAAATCTGCTTACACGTGCAACAACCGTAGGTTCTGTTCGACGCGACCGGCTTAAGTGTAAATAAAAGTTTTACTCGGCTGGAGCGAGCTGCGTGGAGGAGGGACAGATGCGGGGTCGATGTCGATGTGTGCGTGTGTCGGCGACGGAAGAAAAGCGGGCCGGTCCGCGTTGTCGTCCGAGCGGCGACCTCCCATGACCTGCCGCTCTCAGTCGGTGTCGCTAACTGGTTGCCGGCGGTGCCGCGGGCTATTCCGGGACACTACTCCACCCAGACGTCGGCCCCTCACACCGGGCTCCTGGGTAGACCCGGCGCCTGCGAGTCCTAAGGGCGTCGCGCCTCTCACGGCTCAACAGAGCGCGCAGCTAGCTGCGCTATAAACAAAGCGAAGGATAGCGATCACGAACCTACAGGTTCCGTCACCACAGTCTATCCGCGGTTTCTTCAAACTTTTCGAATATAACCTTTTGCAAAAATCACCTCAAGTGTGACAAGCATGATGTTCTTGGTCGTTTTCTAAATATGCCATGTATCACAAGCGCTTTATACTTGTGTGAACATATAAAAACCTAACTCCTGGATTTTCGCATGTGGGAATCGTGCCAGTCGATGCCGCTGATCGGTGGGATTTATCGGGAATCTCCCGTTTTCCCCGCCTTTTCGTCCCGGTGCTGCTCCATACTCACCTTAATCTTCCTCCTCGGCTCTGAAGATCTCGCTGTTGAGCTGCCCAAATCTCTTGATCTTAATACGAAAATAACAGGGAGTAAATAGGTGTATTGGTAATGTCTTGTAAAAAATAGTTAGTATGTAAAATAGTACAGCGAATGTGCACAAATGCAGTGCGCTGTCCATTTGGTGTAATTTTCTAGATTCGGTTAAGCTTTGTTTGCATGAGTGGATGAATATCCTGGAAGTATAACGTAAGCAGGGCTTCAGAAAAGATGGAAGTAACCGTGAATGGAATATAGTCTATTCTTTCACATGGAAAAGTGACCCTCTTGTTGACTAATTCACAATGCAGTCGTGCGTCATGTAGCCTAAACATGCCCTTTGCTACTTTACGTCTATTACGTGCACAAAAATATGCTAGCAATCAGCGAAGTGAAAACGTGCAATAATAATAAATGCGTGAATCAGTTCCGAAATGTTTAACTGGGCGTCTAGTTTTCAAATAATATGACATGCTTGTGCTGAAAGAGTTTTCTAGAGGAAAAGTCTACCAGTACAAGATGTAATAAATCCCGTTAAAATTTCAGATGCTGTTCTAATCATAAAAATGTATTACAATCGCAAACGTGAAAGTTGTATTATTTATGTTAATTTTTCTCCACTATAGTTGGTTATGGAAACATTTGTTTGCGATAGTTTTGGAAATCCTTGTTACGGGAAAAGTTTTCAGATGCACTGTATGGATAGTTGTTAGTTGAGGAAATGAATCGGCGAGGGGTTGAATTTTCAAGATAGTAAGTATATGGAGGTCGCGATTATAGTATCGCCTATCGGGAATGTTGGTGGGTGTTTATCCATCACGTTTGACGTATTTGTCGTTATCGGTGGCTTGAAACAGGCTGAAAACTGATCGGGCCGACCTTACAAGCCATAGCACAGAATTTTTGTGCGACAGACATGCGCTAATTGTAAACCTGGGATTCACGGTGTTTTACGAAGGGGTTCAGCATTAAACCTAATACCCTGTTCAGTGTCTATCTCCAACCATTGATGTCTGACCTTGAACTGGACACTGTTTGGAATTGTCATATGATTATGCAGTAAAATTTCGAGTCTGCATTGAAATGTAAACAGAAACGAGTACACAGTGAAGTTTGTTTTGGAGGGAAAAGGGTCTTTATAAAGATAAGTGTAATCTAAGCAAGCAATTATGTTAATTTCATTCTTGACTTTTCTGAAGCGCTCTTGCTCTCTCGCTCTCTCTTTCTCTTTCTCTCTCTCTCGCTCTCTTTCTCGATGTATCTGCTTCATTGTGTAAGGTTCTTCAAATTTTTCTTTTAAATATCTGCACGTCGTGAAGAGCCCTAATTAAGGTGACCGCTTAATTTTGTTTATTTTGATTTTATTTGTGTCTGTATTTTGAACAACTGTAAATCTGCCCCCCTCCCCTTTTTCCAGTCCTACCACCCACACACTACTCACCTTGGAGATTGCAATGGATTCTCTCACTCCAGTCCTTTCGTGCGTGTTTAGGGTAGATTTCAATCGGGATCATTCGATCCACTCGCTTCAGTGCAAACTGAAATCTTACTAGAAATAAAGCGCATAACCCACGACGTATCATAGGAGTCGCGCGAAATGCTTCCTTAACGAGAGTACACAAACTCTAAAGAGAAGCAAAAGCACATTCGCGACATACACCATGTTGAAATTCACCATTTTTTATTTAGGTAATCCAAATGCGTGATTATTTCAGGTTTCTCTGTAACACTGCCAGTAGAAGGAAAAAAAAACATCATTCGGAATATCCGTTAAATAGTGCTTACAATATCTCATATATTTAAAGAAAAACATATCCTTATGTTGCACAAATACAGCATAATATGTAACGGAATAACATAGCAGTGCCTTATCAAATATAGTTTAATCTCTTCTCAATAAAAATTTGCTATGATTAAACGAAAAAAGACTTGAAATGAATGTAAACAGCAGCAACAGAGTTTTGGGACATGTTTTGAAAATGTGTTCTCTGTCTTTGTAATTTTTACCATAAATCCCCGAGAACAGGCTCGTAACTAGCTACTGGGTTGTGTTAGATCTCTCGGTAGCGAATTTTAATAGCCCTATGCAACCTGGTATTTAAACGCACACACATGTGCACTGTATTATCGCCCATTTGCACGTTTGGAGAATGTGGGATACGAATAATAAGAGACCCCTAGATTATGTAAATATCATCACTCGTGTATTTGAACGATATTGCAACGTGACTCATAGATATAAATTATAAATTTGTAAGTGGCAGTCATGCTAGCTAGAAATCTTGCTAAAGTAGTCTAGCACCACTTGAATCAAACGAACAGCCTTAATGCGTCAGAACAATGCTCGCGGTGCCTGGTTCTGGAGTCCAGGAATATGTAAATTGTTACACGCGGATGCCTGAGGGACGTATGTGAATTCGTGAGGGATGGAGGTCTTGATAAAAAATAAAATAAACTAAATTTGATTTATACTTTATTCACACAGCTATTATTTACAGCATTAAATTATCTGTCTCTACTTTTACTCTATTTAACAGTGGGCGCAATGTTTTATGTATATTTCAACTCTAATTTACGTCCTTCATAATAGTCTGTGTTGGTTTCATTCAGTTAACTCATACTTATTATTAACATGTGTTCAGTCTACCTGTTGCCGTGATTCATAATGTCTTTAACTCACGCATCTAGTCCAGCCTGCCAGCCGCGTCCTTCGCTGCTTGATACTCGCAGTCGCAGACTTCCTTTCCGCTGGCCACTTCTTCCGCTGCTCGTATCGCTGGGAACTTGGCCACTCATTTATTCATCAACTCCAACTCCACTGAACTGCCGGCGCGTAGGCCGGTGGCAATATTTATAGTGTTGACCGTGACCATCTGGAAGGTTCAACGCACCCCGAGTCGAGCTGAGAGAACGAGTTCAGTAATCTAGAGCATTCTTTGGGTAAACGCAGAAATCAATACAACCAGGGCCACCATAACGCGCCGCTAGAGAGATTGTAGTGTCGGCTCGCTTTCTGTAACTGATAAGCTGCCACCATCACTTCCTCTGCCACCGCTATCATATGAGTCTCCGTTGTCCTCTTCGCTCGCTCGCGCGGCGGGGCAGTGGCACGTGACAATATGTATTATAGCCTTTGCCATCTGCGATACGTCCATGCTCGTGGTACAGATTTAAACTCTGGAAGTCCATGTGGCACAAAACATTTTGGAAAAAGGGGGGGGGGGGATTGTGGTCGGTACACAATATTTATTGAAGTGCGCCCTGCCAGATTTTTCTAGTGAATGTGGCGTGGCTGTGCGTATTTTAACGCGGCGTGTAGCAGTGACCACATTTCCCCCCCGAGGTACTCTTCTTCCCTAGTATGCACTTACGAATTTTAAATAGTGGGTGGAAAGCACAAAACTTAAGGCAGAAATTCTACGGTTTTTTTTCTTCGTGGAAGTAGATGATCAGTTACGAAAAACAACCTTCTGAAACGGCCTACCCGTTGACCGACAGGTGCGTTACCGCATGACCAAACCTGTACTCATTTGCGTTTGAAAGCATATTACGTCATCACTTAGCAGATTTTATTGCAGCAGATGACACAACACCGCCTTAGCCAACTCTACGATTCAATCAGGATTCAGAAAATTTCACGAATTTTGTTGCTTTGGATAATCATAGATTAAACATTGGAGAAGATAGTGAAATTTTTTATTATTATTAGGTAGTTGGGTAAAAAATTTGAAATGTTATCTTGTGGTCCATTCTGTTTAAATAGGTGCCAAGTTTTGTTATTGGCGACAATATTTAGCTTTGACACCCATCGTCACTGCGGAAAATTTAATACAGACATTCGAATACGAATACATTGCACACATTTCGCGACTCATCGGAAACGCGTTCGGAAATGTCAGTGCGCATGTGGTTGAAGTAATCTTCAACTTGGTATCGGAAGAGGATGCAAGGCGGCAGAGTGATAGTGATGTCACTTCTGTGTGGTGCGACCTTGAAACGCGACAGTAAAGTTAAGAAATATCCTTGCATATTGTTACAATTTTCTCCAAAGTTAGTGGGCTAAACCAGGTTCGTTAAGGGATGGATGTCTTAATTAAATAAAAGAATAGTTATAGTTTCCTAATTTTATTTACCAATAACTAAACAAAAATTATCTCTACCCAAATTCTCACAATAATTTGTACTATAACTTGCTGTTTACAATAAATTACTTTAATCCTAAAAGAAATTTATGAAATTAAATAATTAAAATTCAGTCCCAATGGACAGTGTATCAAAACCTATTCCATTTTTTTTATAAATAATATGTCCATATTTTACAGTTCCAATATTTACAAAAAATTCGAAGGAAAGATTGGATACCAGGAAGAAATGGCGCTCTTTGTTGGATAAAATATCAGAATCGCCCATTAACTATTTAAAGTGACTAGTGCATATTGTATATCAATTTGAATCAGTTTTTTTTTAATTTTAAGCTGTATATAATTTCCCTATCAAATGTGTGTTTCGCATATCAGCATAATACCTTAACGGCTCGTATGCTGCAGCATCCTAAGAAAGTGTGTTTATTAAAGTTATCGTATAAAACAAACACAAAATGTCTGGGTATTTTTTATACGGAAGACTGGGGGTTATAACACTTATACCCTGTTGCGTAAAAAGAAAATGATTGTGTATAAATTTGGATTGCGTAATCACTGTGGCAGTTCATAGTTTTCTTTCGTAGCAAATTGACGGCTTTTCATTTCATCCAGGCCTAATGCCTCCATACAGATTCAGAAATATACTTAAAATTGTGAACTCGGTTTTGTTGCAATTAATACTGATATTCAACACGTTTACGGTATAACTTTACTATAGATTAAAACAACATAGTTAAAACCTTCAAATTGATTTATGTAGGTATTACTTTTTTTTTGTTAATAATTGTAAAAATATTAAATTTTCAAGAGAATATAATGTTCGTAACTTTCTCAGAGGCTAGCTGAGTATGTAGTACTTATGTAAAAAGCACATTTTTCTAAAGCGGCGATACATAGTTATAAACTGGTGCGACATGTAAAACATTTCACCCCGCCTCGTAAAAACTATTGAACTTTACAAAAAATTCGTTGGCAAAACATTCAAATTTAATATGTTCTTTAGTGCTTCGGTAGTGTAAATGTCGAGTTTTCCGCAAAACTCGAGATTTCAGGGTATAGGCTGTTCACGGTAAAGTGAGCACCTTTGAAAGCTCTCTCATTTGGAATAATAGTGCATAAATTTATTTTATTTCAGCCTTTGACTTAAACTTCCGAGTTCGGTGGAATATACACACTGTGTTTATTATTAACATGGCAATATTTATTCAAAAATGATGGTTAAAGGATACGAAATTACTGAAAGGAAAACGTAATTAGGGCTTCAAAAGTGCTCACTTTATCGTGAACAGCCTTTAGCTGTTAACGTTTTATGTTCCAGCAGGTTTTTCGGTAAAATTTAGTTGCGACATCTTTTCTACAGGTCAACCGTAACGCGTGCATGAAATGTGACAATTCCATAGGAATCGCCACGATGTGTAGGACTAGCGGAGAAATTCTGAATATAAATATTTTTTTAAATAACATTCGAGAACGAGCGAGTTGTTCAGTGACGAGTTGCATTCGCCCCACGAGTCTGAATGGGGACAAGATGGCCGCGACTGGAATGACCACTCTCCCTATAGTCTATTCGCGGGTTCTTCATACTGTTACGTGCTGCAGCTGGCGCCGACTCAGCTGCCCCGTGCCGTAATCGGAGACCAACCTCGGCCTCCCCTCTTTCTTGAACAATGCGCTCGTGGCTGGCTGGCCCATTTCTGGGAATCCCGTGAATACCGACAGCGGCAAGACTTGCTGGCGTCATAGACCTCGTCTCGCCTGCTAGAGTTTCCGATACGTTTAGCGACGACGCAAGAATGTTCTGATGAGACTGGCTGGGGCCTCAGCCCTCCGCGACGCATCACGCGAGTTGGTGAAGATTTTAGGTGGCGGCCCAAGACACTACATATACTGCCGTAACCCAGTGGCAAGCAGTCTTTGACGAGGCCGTCTAGCCCAATGTGCGTGAGCGAAGAGTAGTGTGTACGACGACTGGAGATTGCGGGACGACGGCGAGTGAGGTGTACGTGGCTTGAATGGACGAGAGGTTGTGAAACCGACGAGTGAAGCCTACTGTGCGTGAGGGCGCTTGGAGGACTCTAGAACATTGCGACTGGCGGGACATGGACAGAACTGAGGGGGGACTGAATGGAAGTGTATTACTGATTTTATTGTAAATATTCGAACTTTCAGTTTGACACATATTTTATAGAATATTTGATTAGGTTAATACACAGTCTATTGGGACTGATCCTTAATTATTTAGTTTAATTGAGTTCTTTGTGGTAATGATAAATTGTATGAAATTGGAGTAATTAGTTGTGAACAGAAAGTGGTATCAATTTATTGTGAGGTTTTGAATTCAGAGAATTTTGTTGTAGTTATTGTAACTAAAATTAGGAAAATTATGATTAATTATTTTATTTAATTAAGACCTCCATCCGCTAACGAACTAGGTATAGCCCGCTTAATTTCTAGAGAGAGAAATTGTAACAATACATGTGTGTTCGTAACGCCTAGTATAAGCTGTTCACGGCAAAATTAGCACTTTTGAAAGACCTGCTTAAGGTCTACTTGTATGCCCATTACGTTGTTTTTTACCATATGTATAATTAAATGTTACCAAGGGCCTGATCACTTTATTAGTGCGCCGTTCAAGGGGTACTGTAATTTTTTTTTTGGAAAAGCAAATATTTTACAAATGTTATTATGCTTATATTATACATTAAAAAACTAAAACATTAAGTATAATATTTCGGTACTTTCTAATGATTACTTAATACTTCTAATTTAACGTTAAAACATGGAACTACTTTCTTTCCGTTGTTGCTGACTTTACTGGGCGCAAGACAGTCAGTGCGCCCGTTAAAACGTACGCTGGTGAGGGGCAGTGACATTTTTCAAAGGCTGATTTCAAAAGTGCTCACTTTACCTTGAACACACATATGGTATGTAATCGTGAGGTTCATGTTGACTTAAAAAAGGTTTCTGTACCTTAGCATGTTAGGAGGAGAAGAGGAAACAAAACCCGAGAACCACTTTTTCCGATAATCTGTTGAAGACCAGCTAAGTTAGAAGCCAGAGTGAGGCAAATCATAAATGGCCATAACTCCAGCCAGTGAGACAAGGTTGGCAGTGATTGGCTGATACAGGATGTTCCTTTTCTCTCATGGACCACCTAGACAAGGCAAGGTCTTCCAATGCCTAGCATATAAACGCCGCCTCCAGCTCGTAAACTAAAATGAATAGTATAATAATTTGGCTTAATGTTTAGTTGGGGGGATGTTGAAGGTAAATGGAAGGTACGGCGAATCGTCGGTTCGTGAAATCAGCAAGACGTGGCTCCAGACTGGGAACCAACATTTGAAGTAATAACTACAGAAAAAGTAGTTTGCGCGTTGAGCTTTAGAATTAGGTTTAGTTTATTGAATCTGTAGAATCTTGTAGTACATGCTGTTGACTGTTGATTTAGCCCTTATGAAATCAACCTTTTATAAATGTCACTGTTCATCCCTGCATATAGGGCTACTTTAACGGAGTAACGATGGTGAGAAAGTAGTTTGGAACATATCTTAACGTTAAGTTAAAAAGTGTTACATAAGCATTTGTGAAAACTTGAATGATTTATTATGATTAGTTTTTCAAATGCAGATAAATGTAAAGCTGGATTTGCAATTACCCGACAGTCCAACAAAACCGCCCCGACACCGATCAAAATTTTTCATCCAATCGGGAGCAAGGTCATCCCGACAAAATCGCAGCCCCGACAGCCCGACTAAAGTAGATTCTATTTCTACTTTCCTCGGGCGTCGGACCGGTCGGGCTCGCTTGGCAGCAGGGGGAAAAACTCAACCGTACAAAACAAAATTTCGTGCTGATTTCACAATTGTAAATTTCACACTAAAAATTATTTATTTATGCGTACATCTTGATTATCTTATAACAGAAAGCTGTTGAATTCGCGAAAATAAATATTCTTGGCAAAATAACTACTTCCAAGAAGTTAACACAAACTAGTGTACAATGATTTTTGTTTTCTTTGCATTCCACAGCAAGTTACTGGCCATCCTACAATTCTTCGAAAGCCACGCAATGCTTGTCGGGTGGAAACTGTCGGGATTTTGTAAACTCTGAACTAATTTTCGTGGCGGAAATGGTCGTACTGAAAAGTCATGTCGCACTGGCGGGACGAGCTCGTTGTGGCGTTGTTAATTCAGCATAAGAATGATCAAATATTAAAATGAAAATCCATGCTAATAATTTCACAGTTTGAATCGGCTGACACAGGAATAGTGATTAGGCCCATGACAATGTTAGTTTAACATTTGGTGGAAGAACAGCATGTGCATACAAGTTGTAGCAGGGTTTTCAAAAGTGCCCAGTTTGCCGTGAATAGCTTGTATATGTGTGTACAGAGATACCGGACAAACGGCATGGCAAGTCGTACAAAATGCGCAATTTCATTTTCCACACAAACCTGTTTAAAGCTATCCACGGATCTTGGTGGAAGGTAGTTTTACAGCGGCTTCTTCCAGATCGCTTCTAGTCTCCTCTTCCTCTCGTAGTACGCGCCAGAGAGTGGCTGACATCTGCTCACGTCGTTAATTTGGACAGGAAAATTTCATGCGAGCGAACAACAGAGCAGTTGTCCTAATTGGCCCGACGACCTTGGCATGCGCACTCCACTTGGCTGAGTATTTCTAGTTTGGTTGGGTGCAGAGTGCAACGTCACTGCGGCAGTTTCCTCTCGCCACAAGGATGCCCGACGACTTATGTATGTGAATGCTCCGTAGCCCGACAGCGAGACAACGCACGTTATACCGGTTGCTCTTATAAGTTGTCTTCCCCTTTGGCACAGAATCAGAAATAAATTCATGATCGGAAAGCGATTTTAGTGATATACCGGGTGGGTAGGAACTCGCGAATACGGAATGTGGCATACGATTCTATGGCGTAATGTGAGGCGAAAATATCTTCAGGTGAAATTGCAGTAGAGACATAGTTTCTGATACAAACGACGTGAAATGTGATGACCTTTAGTGCTATTACACACACGCACTCTCTCTTTATCTCTGTCTCTGTTTTACTCTAGCTCTGTCTCTCCGTCTCTGCCTCGTAATTTCTGCCTCGTAATCTATGCTCCCCCCCCCCCCCTGCTATGTAGTGTGTGTGCGCCTGTCGTTCTCTCTCTCTCTGCCTGTCTTTCTCTCTCTTTCTCTCTGCCTGTCTTTCTCTCTCTTTCTCTCTGCCTGTCTTTCTCTCTCTTTCTCTGTCTTTTTATATATATATATATATATATATATATATATATATATATATATGTATATATGTCTGTCTCTCTTACGTTATAAACATTCATAATAGGTGTTCAAAGTTGGCTCCGCGCATTGCAATGCATTTTTCGGCACGTGTAGTGCATGCGACCTGCACACGGTTCAGCATGGGGGCGTCAATCGTGGTGGTGGCAGTACGTAGCCGCGGGATGATGTCCTCAGGAGACTGGGGCGGGTCGGCTGGCTGATAACACCACAGACTTCAGGTGAGGCTACGAAAAGAAGTCCAATGGAGAGAGGTGTGGTGACCGCGGTGGCCATGCCACAGGTTCCCCACTGCCAATACACTTGTCATGCCACGGCTGTTTGCCAATACTGAGCCCCACTGCTTTCTTCCACCTTAACACTGCATCATCGCCTACATCACAGCGTTCCCACATCACCACACTCGTCACGCACCCCCCCCCCCCACACACACACACCACTTGCTCCTACTCGTTCCAAACATGTCATATCGGTTCCCTCAGAGACTAAGCCTCAAATGCAATTTCACCTAAAGGCATTTTCAGCTTACATTTTGCCATAGAATCGTATGCCGCATTCCGTGTTCGTGAGTTCCCACCCACCCGGTATAAGCAATATGTTTATTCATCCTGCACTTTGAAACTAATCAGGACATTACTATAACGAGGCCACGTTAAATTTCCCCGTAAGTAGCTTATAGCGTGGATGTAAAGCCGCTCCCAGTGCAGGATGCTAACGCGAGTCTTGTACGGTACCGCACGACCGGACACTCTCAGTTTCGGAGATGAAGCTTTGAACTGCGCTGGAGTGTGTCTCATCATGCACCTAAGAAGATGATTAAAAAATAATTTGCATACCAATCTAATAAGACATATCAACGATGTTCCATGAGTAGTTGTGTTTTTATACATTTAGAACTGAAGTCTGAAAATTAAAGTCAACGTCTGCACCGAATGTGACTTGTCATGTTTTCAGGTTTTTCTAATTTTATATAATACTGTAAAATCAGTTAGATAATTGAGGTTAGTGCACTTCGTCATACACAACGTTTTTATTTGGAGCTCTGTGTTAAATTTTTTATATAGTTTGAAAGAAAATACATATTTTCGACTGCTATAGTGATGAACTGGCTTGTTTTATTTCATAATAATGAAGACACCAACTGAACATGTGGCATAAAGACTGTCCGAAATTTTATTGTAGTAATAATGTTTTTGCATTATTCTGAATGTATTAGGAAATTATTTTTTAACACGTACGGGTTGCAGGTTGTTTTTAGGCCGAAACAAAGTAAATAGAATTTACGAATACAGCATTTTACAGACGGAACAGTTACATGTAAGTTCGTCATACGGAAGGGGTAGTTGAATTTTTGTCGTGGTGAACAAGTAGGTAGTGCAAATAGCAATAAAAACCACAAGTTTGCTATGTAAATTACTGTGATTAAGAACTTGACAGTCTAGATTAAATTTGTCATTTTTGCAGTGTTTGTAATTAGTGTTTACAAACTGCATCTGTTGACAAAAGAAAGTGCGTTGCATTGTAACGGCGTGCCTTGCTGTTGAACTGGCTTGGGTTAGTGTGAAATGTGACTTGGCTCAGCCATTTTCACCACACGGAACCTAATTTTCAAGACTAAATTTTTTTTTTTATGATATCGTGTTTCAATAACGGCTTTGCGGTGTTCGTGTTCTTCCAAAGGACCGCCCAGAAACCCGCACGATGCAGTCCAAACGATAGTATTGTAAATTTATTTGAGTCAATTATTTACTGCTTTGTGAGTCACGGCGCGTTTTACAAATTTGCGGTCTGCGTCTTCATAAGCCAACTTAGGTAGGGAGTTAATTATAAAATTATTTTTTCTTATTAAAAGACACCGATTTACATCATCTGATAACAGTATTCAGGTTATGAAATTCTAATTAACGGCGAAAAATGGTACTGCCTTTCTGATAAGTAATTACCGGTTGCAGTCTGGGGAACTACACTACAGTGTTGGTATAATGATATCGCATCCTGCAGATAGGAATGTATGTACAGTTGCACCACTACGCAGGGGCACCTGTGAGCTACGCTCGTTGTTACTGGAGTGTGGCGTGGGTCTAAAAAGATCGCCGTGATCATTGATCGCTGCTGTTATTCCACCTGTAAAGTTAAATTGTTATTATAAGTGTTATTGTTACGTAACAGAACGAAATGTTATTCGACAAGTACTCGGGGGCCTACGTACAGAAAGAAATCGTGGGAAGTGAACCGGTCGCAAAGTAGAAAGATTAGTTATAATGTTAACAATTTTGTAAAGAAGAAAATAAACGAGGTCTCATCCTCGTTTATTTTCTTCTTTACCTTTACCAATCCTCATCCATGTTAAAGCAGCAGAGAGGGCGGCCAAAGCAGTAGGTATAAGTGAAAAGACAGCGCGTAACCTTGACAGACAGTGTTGAGATAGCAGACAATCGCGGAACTGCCATATCCACCTAAGATAAACGTCGTCCATGGCAAAAGACGGAACTCGGCGAATTCGATAAGTGTCGTGCACCGAACGTTCTTGTAATGTTATGAAGTGCGCAAAGAAATTCCCACTCTGCATAAACTCCTTAATGCTGTGGATGGAAAGATACCGGTGTCCGGGAAGAAAGATACATTTTTGGGAATAAGCATGGGGTTTAAATTTAAAAAATGTAAAAATGTTACACATGTTAACGGAGCGAAGTAATATTGTCGCACGGTTTGCAGCCTATCTGCAGGCACTGCGGAAAAATGCAAATGGACCTAACAAACCTGTAGTGTATACGGACGAAAAATTGGTACATACTCATTACACGATAAATACATGCTGGCAACGCGACGAAGTTCCAAGAGTTATGCCAGAACAGCATGTGCCGTTTGATTTGGCCTACTAGTCTATTATGCATGTGCACGGAGTGTACTTGCCCTCCCATCTTCCCGCGCTACACTTCTGGCATACCATAGTCTAGTTGTCAACACAACAGCGCGCTCGCTCCACAACGGTTAAGACTTGTCAGTTACGTAGTAACTTCGTTCCTCTTCAAAATGTTGTCTATTTTGTTTACAAGTTAATGGCAATATTTTAATCTTACAAAGATTTTCCACAGGAAATACTGACGTCCAGTGTGCGATTGAATTCTTTAGATCATAAAAAACGTTTTGGGGAGGTATTGCCTGAAAATTTTGAAGCTGAGGGAGTCACACAAAAGCAAAAAAAAAAAAAAAAATTTTTATAAATAGTGTTAACGCGCTGCAGCTGATGCTGGGAGGCTGTCCGGCGCTGTGGTAGGTGACCCGACCTACCTCATCCTCTTCCTGGAACGACTCATTCGTTGTCCTCTTGTCTCCCTTCTGAGAAGCTCGTGAATAACCTGACAGCGGCGAGATTTTTTTCCGTCACAGCCCTTCCTCCTACCACGCTTAAGACGCCGATATGTGGCGCACGAATATTATGGGAATTAGGATGCTCGGCGCAGCGCGCGAGTTACATAAGTTTCTGGGTGACGGCCTACGACACTACATACACAGCCGTGGTTCAGCGGCCAGCAGTCTTTTGGCGAAGGTAATCTGGCCAGTGTGCGAGTGAAGTGACGGCGACGGATGAGTGTTCTTGGTGTGAATGGACGAGAGGGAGTTAAACCCGGCGAGTGAACCCTACTGTACGTGAAGGCGCTCGGAGAATTCTAGAACATTGCGGACTGGCGGAACATGGACTGAACGGAGGCGAGATTGAATTGAAGTGCAATACGGATTTTATTGTAAATACTGGAACTGTGAAATATGGACGCATAATTTATAAAATGATTGAATAAGTTGACACACTATTGGGACTGATTTCTAATTATTTAATTTCGTTGATTTCTTTCAGGTAATTAAAAATTGTATTAATTGAAGTCATTAACGGTAAACAGTGTAAGTAATATCGATTTATTGTGAGGTGCACAGTTAAGAGAATTTTGTTTGTGGTTATTGTAAATAAATTTAGGAAATTATAATTAACTCTTTTATTTAATAACTACCTCCATCCCTTAACGAACTTGGTTTTAGCCCACTTAATTTCTAAAGCGGAATTGTAACAATAAATTTTGCTTACAGCTACCAAATAAACGTGTTATTCTTTGGGAAGTTTCTGCACGGGTCTTTAACTTCAGTTAAGAAGTATAGTCCATTCTCGGTTACTTCCAACTTTTCTGAATACCTGCTAAATTTACATTTCCAGGATACCTCCACCCAATGCAAACAAAGCTTATTTGAGTCTAGAAAATTACACCAAAAGGACGGCGTACCGCATTCATACGCACTCGGTGTAATATTTTGCATGAGAACAGTTTCCTACTAGGAATTGCCAACACACCTACTTTCTCGCCGTTTTAGTCCATATTAACCATAAATTATATATTATATTTTATGAATAGAATATAAATATTTTTTTCAATTTAACAAAAAATAAGGTACATGTTAACTCAAGAACAAAAAACTTGTAATACAGGACAATTAGTAAACGACCAGAGACGACATATATATGGTGTGATGTTTCAAATTATTGTTTCAGAAAGTGTGAAGAAACCGCACGAATGGGCTATAACTAGAGGAGCCATGCCAAACTCGCGGATCGCACGTGACCCCTAGACTATACGTAGGCGGCACCAGCTTTCATTTTTCGGGTAAATTGAAATGTAACTAGCGTTCAGTGTGTTCTGGAAATTAAACGGTAAAATTTAGCGCGGCATGCCTACCGTGAGGTCATAAGCGCACAACAGGAAATAAGTCGGCCATTCCAATGAATTTCAAAAATTACACTTGTTAACAATTTGCGCCCTTCCTGAAGTTAAGCAAATCCAAAGGAAGTCAGGTCATGTATGAACATCTGCAAAGCATGATGATAGTTTGAAATCCAAGACATGACAACAGATTTGGAATATTTGGTAGCCAAGAAGAGATGACATAACTTTTAGTAGTATTTCATGTGTCTCTGCATGCTTTCATAATTATATGATTTCATAGTGGTTGTTTTTGCACTTGTATTATTTTTGTATCGCGTTCTGCCGTGTAAGTTTAAATGGATAAATTGTTCACTAAAAAAAAAACTCCGCATTATTATTATTATGCTTTCTTTATATGCGGCCCGTTAGGTTCCCTTGATTACATTTAATGACTCGTACACCAGATTTAGTTTGACCCACAGTACTAGAGGAAGTCGAACGAAAAGATAAGTAAATGCTGACCTTCTCGCGTGAGGACCTCCGTAGAAGGCGATACGAAGCGCGGAACAGGCTTCACCCAAGGTGATAGCAATGGAGGTTGTTTTCCCGGTAAAGTCCCCCCGAACTACTCGTCTGTTGAAGGTAGGTGGGCGGTCCAATAGGAGGGACAGTTTTATCGCACTCGTGACTAACTCTTGAAAATTGAACACAGCGTGGTGGTGTCTGTTGTAGGGCGTCATAGCCTTTTGCAGCCTGATCCTGAGGTTAGATTAAGATTCATTAGTACGAAGTGAAATTCGTTCACCATAACGGATGCAGGAATTGTGAAAGGTTTGTCAATTCGTGGCCAGATCTTTATTCAAATCGGTAAGTGTTTTAATATACGCACCTCAAAATAAGAGTTGCACCACTTGTATTTGAGTGGACGTAAAGGATGTCCGTTGTAACAGTCTGCACATTACAGTAGACGTTCTTCAATCTGACGAATTTAGTATATATAGGTAGTGCGTTTTTTCGTTCCATACTTTCTCTTGGGCCGTAGGAACAAGTAAATTCAAAACTCCCTGTGCTATAAATTGTTTTTTAGGTGTGTATAGAGTGTTTTTTTTTATAACCTGAATGTTAACCAAAACTTTGATTCTGAATTAAGAAATCTAATCGCGAGAATTTAAATGCATAAACAATGTATTTAAAGGCTGGTGAAATAAAAGTACGTATTAATTCCCAGGATGTTTTTTTTCTGCATTAAATATACAGAGCACGTAAAAATTACCTTCCAATGACATATAATATACATGATTGTAATCGTTATTTATATTTATGAAGTAGTCATAGAAGTGCGTGCATGAAATCCAAGGGAGAGCAAGGCAATAAGAATGAGGTTTAAGATTTAATTTTTTATCTTAAGTTTTATTATGTTTACGTACGAACGCAATTCCTCCTCAAATAAATATCTTATCAGCTTTAGCGATGTTAATTTTTTCGGTTTATGACTGCTTCTAAGTTTTTGGAAGTGATGGATTGCTGCGGTCTGTGATAACGTTTGTCCTCTGTTGCGTCATGTGTGCTGTCGGGTGTGTATATCAATGTGTAATAAAACACGTGTTGTATCCGTGTTTCCTTCATCTCAGGCGATTTACGACGACGCAACCGATAAAATTCAAGGGCATATTGTTGGACGTGCATATCTCATTCGTACGTAATTGGTTGCTCTTTTTCCCTTGTCTGAGGTGTGGCGTGATATTTTTTTTTAAGCCTTTGTACATTTTGTAATATTCCTCCAGAATTAGAGAACGTTTTCTCAACATCTCAGAGACCTTATTCTGCGAGTTTTGTTTGCTTAAAGATAATAACTAGTTCTGAAACAAAGGAATGCCGCCTTTTTTGATTAGCCTAACTAATTTTATATCAAAGGGTTAATTAAATTGATTGAAATGGTTAAACCAAAAGGGCCAATAAAGTTGAAAGGGATATAAATTTAACGAAAGGGTTAAATTTATTTGAAGGGTTAAATTTTTTCTCTTGATTTAGTTGTACTTCTTTCTTTATTTTTGGGAGGAGACAGCAGGAGCTCTGTACGATGTTGACACTGTGTTGTCCTGGAGTAAAATGACCGCAGTGGTGGGTTGCAGTGTGTTATATAGGTGTTTCATTGAGTGCAAGAGTGTGTTCAGGGACATTTTTCTTATTTTTTCTCATTTTGATGTGTTTGTAGCGATATCGGCGGTAGATAGGCGATTTTTTACGAATACATTTAACACACGAAAGAATTTCAGTGTGTTTAGACGATTTCTAAGAGTGGCCTAAGTGTAAATTGTATGTTTTTTGGGAGAGCAGCGGTAGCATCGATGTTTCGCTCTTGGATGACCGGCGTTGTACGGAGGTGTGACGTGTTGGGTAAGGAGTATATATGTGTTGAGTTTTATGCAAGAGTGGCACGAGTGTTGTGTTTTGGGGAAGAGTGTCGGGAGTGAGACAAACATCCGTACACTTGGGAAGATACCACACGACTGAGGCCACTTGCGACTAATGCTAGGCTGGGAGAGGTCAGCAGCACAACACGTCCATTCACTTCGAATATCCGTGTAGGAATGAGGTGTTTTAGCATTAAGTAGATATGCGAACTGGCGGAAATGTGTGTTTGGAAATGAATACTATTTCGGCGAAATCGAATGGTTATGAAACAGCGATTGGAAAACTCGGAAAGAGACACGAGTATTATTTATGTCCACAACAGCAGCTTACTAATACAATTAAAATGCTCAAGAACGCATCGAATCAAATACTAACCATAATCAATCCCTGACGAATAAAAAGGAATGAATTATCCCAATTCCACAAAACCACACACATATTAAATCAATCACACACACTAGCCATAAACACCAGAACGACGCAATCTGAAGTAATTAACAAAGCAAAAAAGTTATTTCCCTACAAATCCTGGTGTCAAAGGAAACGACTTAATACAATGATACCTACATAATGCCCTAGGTAATTAACAAAGAAAAAAAAGGTACCTTATTTTCCAACCAATCTAGGTGGCATGAAGTATTGACTTATTAAAAAAGAATCCAAAAAACTCCAAATCCCTTACCGTCTGAAGTAGACAAGGAACGAACTAATTGAATACACTTCACATGCAACAAAGTAATTAAATATTAACACAGGAGAAATATTCTTTACAGCCATACCCAAGCCGTTTGAAACGATCGGGAGCAAAATGTGCCCAAGTAGTTATTCTAAGCGCACTATCGGTTCATGACCTCACTACTTCGGCAATCCTCTGGTTTTACGGACCATCCCACCACAAACTCGCTTCCCCTCCCTGCTGGTGTTGAGGCAGGCAACGTGACGAATGCAAACACACGCTGTGCCTGCAATAATGTATGATTAAAGCTATTCTTATAAACTGTGCATTTTAAGTGGTTAATTAACGCATAAAAATGCACATTCATGTATCTATTGTTTATACATTATCTTATTTAAAAAAAATACTATTCCATTTATTAAAGCGTAACATGGGATATTTGGAGTGAAATTTCTCGATATGGCTACGATCTCATCGTAGACGCTTGGCGAGGAATATTGTGACACGGTCAATGGTTGCTTGTTATACACACAGGTTGGCTGTTGAAAATATTACTCGTTTTAAAGGAACATACTGTTTCAAGTATAAAAACCACTGTTAAAAGATGAGATAACTCGTTATGTAGTATTCCCTCTTCCCTCTAACAGTCCTTTTAAATAACGTTCACTGTGATGTACGTAACGAAATGTATAGAAGGCGATACGTAAAATGTCATTTTAACAAATACAACTGTAAAGTTAGCTTAGAAAATTACGTTACGCCTAAACAATTCTTACGTTATACAGTATGTAATTGATTTGTTGTAGAAATGCAGGAATTCCCATTACTAGTGAAGTGACGTGCTTCGTACACAAAGACTCTATGTAGCCTATATAGTTGTTCATAAAATGATAGAAGCTGCCCATTTAATTAGTTTTATTATTGCACGTAGGTATGAGGATTTGGGTGATGATAATATAATAAGTTGTCTGAGGGCCTAGTTAGGTTATCCTTTCAGCCATATTTTATCCTTTAACCATATATTAAAATATATATTGCCACGTAGGTAATAAACACAGTGTACATATGCCACCACTCTCGGGACCTGACCTCTGTACCTGACAACCGTTTGCAGATAAAATATCTCAATTCAAGACAACAGTATTCTCGGGATATTGTTCTTTCACCTCCAGTAGGTTTTGTCATTTTGAATTAAAGCCGTTTTAAATACAGATTTTCAAGGGCAGCTACCGCACGAATTACTGTGAGACGTAGACTATATGTTTTCTGTGTCGTTTTGCATAGGGAATTACCTAAGTGTTTGTATCTGTGGTCCAGGATAATCCTGCATATGGCGTGGATACATCTGCTGACATTGCTGTGGCTGCTTCATTCACGGTCTATTGGGAACTTTATAAAAAAATAAGTAAAGAAAGGACGTTGCACCCACTGCCATGCCCACAATAATGCGGAGTTGAAAATATATGGGTGGCTCGTAACAGGTCTCGAGAGTCCACACAGTAATGTTGGCAACGAGTTACGAAATGGCGTGTCTTAACGTCTTATTAAAAGCATAATATACGGATCGTCGGTTGTTGGTCTTTGAAATTAATTCTTCTAAATTCATATTAAACCGAGCATTAGCGCAACAGTAAATTGTAATGGTGGCAAGATAGCAATAAAACAAATATTTCTATTTGTGGCACTGCCAACTTGTTAAATATAACGGAAAGATAACCGCCGGGCATGAAGAATAAAAAAACTACGCAGCTGTTAGAAAAGAAAAAGTTTATTAATAGCCAAAAAAAAAAAGTTTTTTTATATTTGAAATTATCTTGTGCTGCAGATTATCTTGTTGGGGCGGTTTGATATATATATATATATATATATATATATATATATATGGAATGTGTCTGTTTTCTAAAATGACTGTTGACCCTCGCTGCGGATCGTTTTGCTTTTTGTGTAGTTCGCTAAATGAATAAAAAAATCATAAGTTCGGAATGGCGTACTTCGTACACCAGAACATGTCTGTTTGCGCTACACACCGGGCTTGCCTAAACTGGCCTCGAAACAGGAATCCTTTCTTTCCAAACCACATGCATTCCTAATTAGTATAGGCTGTTCACAATAAAATAAGCACTTTCGAAAGCCCTGCTTAAAATCTACTTGTATGCACGTCGTGTATTCTTCCACCTTACGCAAAATTAACATTGCGACTGGCCTTATCACTTTATTCATGCATCGGTCAAGTCAAACTGTGAAATCATTAGCAAAGTAAACATTTTAAAATCTGCAAATTTTTACACACCTAGGCGTTAAATAAACAGAGAGCGAAATATATAATTTAAATTATCCAAAATAGTTGCCTAAAACTTTTTATTCGACGTTAACATATGGAAATATTTTCTATCCATCGTTACCAACTTTACCGGGCGCATGTCACTCAGTGCGCGCGTTAAAATATATGCAGCGGGGCAGTGACATTTTCCTAAGGTTGATCTCAAAAGTGCCCACTTTATTGTGAACAGCCTTTAACTTTAGGCATTCGAAAGTTACCGGCTGAATATTCTGTCGTTTGCAGACTGGTAGATCGGCCAATTTCACTAGGAATCCGGTGCGTGTGGCAGTTGGCATTAAACACCGATAAATTAGTAACGTTTCCACCGAGATGATTTGGATGGTTTCAGTAATCCAGACACTGGGTTGTTTTCTCCGGAGTTTTTTTATGAAAATAAAATTATTATTACTATGGTTGCCTGCTTCATTCGTATAAAGATGCCCCCCTCCCCCGGTCACTCTGCTTCTCTCTCACACCAGTTTTTTTTTTAGGCTCAAACTGCTTGTATCCTGTACCCGCTACTGGTTTTCCAACGGAAAGGAATTATTATTTCCCACGCGCAAGCTGCAAAGTGGTGACTCCCAGTTGTGGTTTAACACGGTAAGTTACACGCAGTGTCGCAGGGCGTTTCCACTTGTCTGGACGTACAAGACACCCAACATCCGTGGCCCTACCCTGCCGCGTCATGGGCGCTAAACACAGACAGCTGATTGTTCCCATGACAGCTTTCTTACAGAGGAAAGTTCACGATTTACGACACCGCCATCCCACTTTTTTTTTTTTTTTTTTTTTGTCTCACGTACGACGTATTGCGTCCTCCAGCTTCAAGGCAGTTGAGTATTGCTCAGATGAAAAGGGGCGAAATGAAACTGTCACCTCGTCTCCATGCGTAAAGCACTAAAATTCGCCTGCAGTATTTTCGTCGGCAACCGTAGGCTATCATTTGACAGAGTAATAAACATAGCAGTTTCCTCAATTCGCCTACAAAGCTTTCTGTATAGCAGAGAAAAGCTTTTCTTCGAGGCTGTTTTGTTTATAGTAATAAAATCTTGATTTTGTTCAAAAGAAAGTTAAAAAAAAATATATAAAAAAAACTTGTTTGCTCTTATTAATTTTTTTCATAAATTTTTAACTAACGATAACTATTTTCTGTATACTAAACGAAAGTGTTTAGTGATATTAAAACTTGTCTTCCGAACATTCTAGTTTTTAAAAATATCTAGTGAAACAAACTAAACGCGAACTTAACAAGTGACGAATTAGTTAGGTCGACAGAATTGTTTAACCTTCTAAATGTAGTAAATTACTTCACAAAGAATATTGCCGAACTATTGAATCACATTGCAAGTCTATATAAAGAATGTTGCCGAACTATTTAATCACATTGCAAGTATATATAAAGAATGTTGCCGAACTATTTAATCACATTGCAAGTCTATATATCATTTTTTATTAATTTACAGATAAAACAAAAATTTTGTTTACTGCAAATCTACTTTGCAATGGTTCATATTTAACCAAAATATCCTTTATGGCAACAAGTCAAGATTTGCAGCATAAAAGGTGTTTTTAAAATGTAATGCGCAATAAAATATGCACGACAAATATATATACTTCAGCTGCAACAAAACCCATGTAGTCCATTCACGGTTACTACCAACTTTTATAAAGCCCTGCTAAAGTTCTACTTTCAGGATATACCTCCGCAACCATGCAAACGAAGTGTAACTAATTTTAGAAAGTTAAATAAAAGGAGCAACGTATCGAATTTGTGCGCACCCGGTTGTAATAGTAATTTGCATGAGAATTATTGCTTACTAGGCGCTACCAACATTACTATATTATCTTTTTTCATTTATATTAAATATAAAATAAATATTGTAATAATTGTACAAATAATTATAACAAATTATTCTCAGGGGCTCGACGCACGTACATATTTTAAGTGCCATATTTTATCTTGTGTAACTAAATTGTTCCTAGAACTTGTTGATTGTTTTGCATCAGGCTCTTGTCTCTGTTGTGGTAGTAAAAGGCGGCGGTTAGGCGCACAATTTATTGCACGTTTGTTATTAGCTTATTTATCTCCAGGCGGTGTCAATCAACACGTCGACCAATTACAAAAGTATCATGAACGTATGTGTGGATTCCAACTTGTCTAGAAATGAACCCGCGAAATTCTCGCGTGTTTGTACATAAGTAGATAGTTCACTTCCGAAATGTTTGTGTTTTCATAGAACATTTCATTAGGCGCACGTTTAATAGTTTTATAGAAAAACGTGCATTTAAAACACTCTGGAATGCAGTTAAAGTGCCACTCAAGACGATGTATGTTGAATACTTTCAAAACGTCGCAACAGCTAAAAGCGCTGTATCTTGAAATACATATCCTTGTCAAATACTTGAGGCTTGTCTACAATCAACGTGACGCGAAATTGAAAACGCTATGTCATATAATAAAACTGGAAAGTCTACAATCGACGTTGACAGTAACAAAAATTAAAAGAATGTAGGTTACATAAAAATATATTTGTTTTGTTTGTAATTTAATATAAAATCATTTTGTAAAAAAAAAAAACCTCTTCCGCAGACTTAATAGTTACTCTCAATTATTTGTAAATGCGTTTTTTTTTAAATATTTATATATATATATATTGATTTCGTATAACATCAACAGAATAAAAACGTACGGCAGTAGTGATACCATCAGTTTAGAATCGTATATACCATTTTTCACTTGTTTGTGACGTCTCAAATTCCGATTGGCTGGCGTTAAACGCCAAGACTTGAATGTTGGCCAACTCTTAACGCGTGTCGCGTTTGACGTTTAGCGTCACGCCAGCGTTTTACGTAGATTGTAGCCAGTGCGATTGCCCTCCATGGATTCATGAGTTATTGTAACGCGTTGTTGTAGCGTCAGCGCGATTGCAGCCAATCCTTTACAGAAGAACTCGAAGGGCCCTGGACTGAACTTTGCCACGAACTTTCCACCAATGAAATGACAGGTCGTCGCTGAAAATCCCATAGGTATAGGCTGTTCACGGTAAAATTAGCACTTATGAAAGCCCTGCTTAAGATCTACTTGTATGCAAGTTGTGTATTCTTCCGTCTTATGTAAAAATTAACATTGCCGTGGGCCTCATCACTTTATTCATGTGTCGGTCAAGTGAAACTGTGAAATTATTAGAAAAGTAAATATTTTATATATCTGCTAATTTTTACACCTCAGATGCATTAAGAAAAGATAAAGTTATCACAAATGGTTAGAGGCCATTCACGATAAAGTGAGCACTTTTGGAAGCCCTCTCATTTGCAATAATAACCAATAACTATAATTTATTTTAGCATTATACGTCAAATTCAGAGTGCGATGGAATAATCACAGTGTTTATTAGTTACATGACAATATTTATTAAAAAATGTGGTTAAAGGAAAAAAAATGACTGAAAGAGAAAAGTGAGTAGGGCCTCAAAAGTGCTCACTTTACTATGAACAGCCTATACCTAACACTGTATTCGACGTTAAGATATGGAACTACTTTACATCTATCGTTACCAACCATATCGGGTGAATGCCACTCAGTGCGCCCGTTGGATGTATATGCAGGCATGGGTAGTAACTTTTTTCTAAGGTTGATTTCAAAAGTGCTCACGTTATCGTGAACAGCCTTTACACGAGCACGCTGCACGCCCGTTCAAGAGCCTTGCGCTTAGTGGCGATGACGCACTTGCGCGTGGCAGACTCGCCCTTTGCTCTCGGCCTCAAACACAGAAAAATAACCTCGAGGTAGGTGGCCCCCGTAGTATTCTCTGCCAGAGCTGGAAGATCTGAGCGCCGTCCAAATATCTCGCTGGGCCTGTGGAACGCTGGAGGCAGATCGGGTTTCGCGTCCAGCCCACAGGCTAAATATGAGGTAGACCGCTTATTCGTCTTCTGCGCATGTACCCAACATTGACCTACCCCCAATACTACAAAACTCCTACACAGCTGACAAGTCACATGGTCAACAGTGATGAACGTGTTTGTTTATATTTTAATTTTTAAATGACAAGCACTATTACATTAATAAAATAGTCTTATCAGTTTTAATATGATCAAACTGCATTACAAATTGGTTAGAGGAAGTATACATTCATTTCAAAGCATTTGTTTACAAATTAGTTATCTAACCTAAAATCCAAACCACGCAGTTTTAGTTAGACGTGTTGGTAGAAAATCAGTTCAATGTTGGGACACGGAGATTGGTTGTGCGCAGCCAGCTAGATCGGTCTACCCCAGCGGCCGCGTGAAGACGACGTGGAACGGCCATATTTACCGCGGAATGGACAGCGTCGTCCCTGGACGGAGGCCAGCACAGCACTACTGTCGTCATGCCGTGCTGTAATTCTGGAATGTTGCTCATCTTCAGACGCGGAGCATTCTGCGTCTCGGCTTCGGAGGTAGGCTCGCTCTGAATATAAAGTCCTATCGAAAGAGAAAAAGCCACTGCAAGTTTTCTCTGCTTTACGCTCATGGCACCTTTGGTGGGAAGACGAGTTCGTATCTGCCAGGGCGATGAGTAAACACAACCCGCCAGTTCGTTGCGCTTTGGTAAAAAGTAGTCCTACGCTGTTCACGGTAAAGTGAGCACTTCTGAGGCCCCAGTTACTTTTTCCTTTCAGCCATATTTTATCCTTGAAATAAATATTGCCATATACGTAATAAATACAGTGCTTATATTCTACTGCATTCGGAAGATAGCGTCTAAGGCTAAAATAAAACATATTTATTGACTGTTATACCAAATGAGAAGGCTTTCAAAAGTGCTTCCTTTACTGTGAATAGCCTATACCTTAATCTCATAGTGGTCAGGAGCGTTCGTTATGCAGTTTTTCGGTTCTACAGTTTATGTGCATGAAACGTGATGTTTCACCAAATTAATGCATTTGAAAATATCGCGCACGTACTTGATAAATAATTTTATCCTGACTTGCAAAGTTGATCTACTAGTGAACATCTTCATACGCCCAATGCAGAGATGAGCTTCACAACGTCGGATAATTACTGCTAGTTCTTCCTTCGAATAGTGGATAATACACACTTGGAAAATGGTGACATTTGCCATATAGCTCGTAATCTCTAAGCACCCCGCGTCCATAACAAAATGAACAGTGTCCTTTCTATGTCTTGTGTTCAACGGGAGCGAGGTGGTGCAGTGGTAACTCACTGGACTCGCAACCGGGAGGACCCGGGTTCGATTCCCGGTCCGGTCATCCTGATTTCGGCTTTCCATGGTTTTCCGAAGTCACTCCAGGCGAATGCTAGGATGGGCCCCACACAAAGGCCATGCTCGATTCCTTCCCCACTCCTTCCCTGTGCAGCCCGCACCGTCCCTAATGACCTCGCTGTCGACGAGACGTTAAGCCCACCTACGTTGTACTAAACGGGATAAAGCCTCCCGTGCCGTTTGGGGAAGGTCCAAATTCAATCTAGTTTACGGGTAGGCCAATTTTTAAAATATAGGCCAGGTTAAAAGTTCTGTTTGCTCCCGAGATTGTGCATGCTGCCCCCCTTTTTCTTTCATCACACCCCAAGATTTCTCTACTTTTGGCGCTGTGCCCTGGACTGGCTTGAAAGCAGTTCCCCAGATGCAGTTTTTTTTTTTAACGGCTGTGTAGGAGATGGAAACCCAAACCTGTCATCGCGACGGATGGGGTCTGGCGAAGTGGGTCATCGCGGGATGTTTGTGCACCCGCGCCGAACATCTACGACGTTGTAATAAAGAGCGTCCTGTTTTCTCAGACTCAGAGGAAGTGTGTTTTTTGGCATACTTAACTGACTCATGTTCGCTCGGGCGTCGGATGTTTTATTTAAGGCTATTGGTGCATGAAAGCAGAGTGTGTGTCATAACTTGTTTCACAGAGGATTCTTCCACATTTTTCGCACTTCACGACGTAAATAACAACTTTTAGCACCTTCTTACGATGTCAGATATTCACTGGCCGTCATTATTCGCGAAGCACTGATGGAAGAAAAGGATTTTTTTTATCTGCATTCAGTGCTCCGAGAATAATGACGTCAGTGAATATCTGTCAACGTAAGAAGATGCTAAAAGTTATTTACGTCGAGGAGTGCCAACAATTTTGCAAAATCCGCTGTGAAACAAGTTATGACACAAATTATATAAACCTATTGCTTTCATGCACCAATGGCCTTAAAGGCTGTTGACGATAAAGTGAGCGCTATTGAAATCAACCTTAGAAAAAATAAGTCGCTGCATCTGCCTGTATATGTTTTAAAGGACGCACCGCGAGTGACATGCACCCAGTGCAGTTGATAATGCTGGATGGAAAGTAGTTACATCTTAAAGTCGAATAAAAGGTGTTAGCTAATCATTTGTGATGTCTGAAATTATTTATAGCGCCTTCTGTTTTTTTTTAATGCACAGAAGTGTAAAAATGACCAGTTTTGTATATATAATAATTACTTTTATAATAATTCCACAGTTCCTCTTGACCGACGCATTAATAAAGTGATGAGGCCCATTGCAATGTTAATTTGTCATAAGGCGGAAGAATACACAACACGTATACAAGTAGATCTTAAACAGGGCTTTCGAAAGTGCTCATTTTATCGTGAATAGCATATACACAAATACATCGTGTTCACATATTTTTAAATGTTACGTGGTAGTTCGTCGGTCAGTAAGCCAGTCAGCCGATAAACTAACGTGTAGCGGAGCGAGCTGGCGCAGTTGATTTGGGAGGATCTGGGTTCGATTCTCGGTCCGATTGTTCTTCGTGATTTTACATAAATACTCCACAGGTCACGGCTTAAGGCTTAACAGTTAGTTGTAGTTGCGCGTCCAAGGTCAAGAAGCGAGGGAGCAATACGGACGACAACAACACGCACGCTTAGTGCCTCACCGCTCCTACGCGCAGTGTTTCCGTCGCGACGCTGTACTGCGCAATTCAGATCTGTAACAGTGGGGTTTATTACACGCGATGAAAGCCCACAGATTAAACTATATCCGCATCTATATAGTTTTCTCTTGCCGTTTAAGGAAACTGCACAGGCAACCTTAAAAATGCTTTATTTTTCCTTCGCGAATTTTTTTCTCCAAGAATATACTAAATATGACAAAAGTAAATAATAGGGACACAGATAATTATTCTTTATCTTTTCTGACAGAAGGCCGTATATGCAGAACATTTATTTACCTATATACGCTTATTCGCGCAAACAACTTTTTCACAAAAAACGTGGAGGTCCATATAACTCTTAAGGCATTCATGATGCAGTTAATGTGCAGGCCATGGGGTTAGTTTTGCGTTATCGTTATGTTCCAAGTATAGGTCGCGCTGTAGCGTATTCGCATTGAATTAAGAATGACGTAAAGTTATGTTTCCGTGCGAGAAATTGCACTAAGCTCGACCTAACGTAAACGGTAACGTAGTGTTAGCCAGTCAGTCTCGAGAATATTTTTTTATTTTTATTTATTCTTTATTCTTGCAAATTTCCATCTGGATTATATACTGCTTCATGGCGTACTATTTCAACGAATGTTTTTTTTTTTTATGTTTTAATTTTGTTTATGCATGTTTGAATGATGAAGAAATCAACAGTGTCAAAAACTAAAATTTTAAGAACATTTATGGGCGTAGGCCAAAACAGACGTTAAGTTATGTGATGTGGAAGGCTATTATTGGCACGTAGATGCAAATGTTTGAAATTTTGTAACAGTTGTTCACACGCACAGATCAAAAAACCTTTCTCAAATCACAGATGCGGTATATTTGGTAGTGCTGCATGAAGACTGACAAGGACGTCATTCTCGACTCCATTGTGAACACGTTATTTTAATTTAAAAAATTATGTACAGAGTTAATGTAAAATTAACATAAAGAACCTTATGTTAACTGAAATATGTGACTCCGCCTTTATTCCTTCCACGCTTCCAATGCTCTGCACTACTGATATAGGCTGTCCACGCTAAAATTAGCACTTTTAAAAGCCCCGCTTAAGGGGTACCTGTATACACGTTGTGTGTTCTTCCGCCTTATGTAAAATTAACATTGCCATGTGCCTCATCAATTAATTCATGCGTCGGTCAAGTGAAACTGTGAAATTACTAGAAAAGTAAATATTGTACAAATCTTCTCATTTTTATACTTTGATGCATTAAAAAATACAGAAAGCGAGAGAGATAGTTTAAGTTATCACGCATGGTTACCCAACACTTTTTGTTCGACGTTAATATATGGGAACTACTTTCCCCTCCGTCGTTACCAACAGTACTGGACACATGTCGCTCATTGCGCTCATTAAAATATATGCAGTGATTTCATTCTAAGGTTTATTTCAAAAGTGCTCACTTATAGTGAACAGCCTTTAGTCTTACGACCTCGCTGTCGGCCATGCAATAAGCGCCTTCAGATCCAGGAGGTAGGTACGGGTTTTTGATCCCGGACAAGTGATCCATGAGCGTGGGCGTCGTTTTTAGAAGTATCCATAAAGTTATCGAAATCCGTTTCCTGATAGGTCCGTTGTACAGTGCCAATGGTCGCGGATAGCCTATCACGAACACGGACGACGTAAAACTCTGTGCCCAATCTGGTGGAACGTAAGCGTGTACGGAGTAACGTAAGAAAGATCGGGGTGTCCATCCACAGGGAAAAAGTGGAAAAGTCGGGAATGTTTCACCTGGGGCAGGTAAAATGTAAATAATTGCTGCTTTGCAAATATTATTTTAGTCTATTTGCGGTTTATTCACGCTTCTATATATATATATATATATATATATATATATATATATATATATATAATCTACATTTGAAAATCACCTCGTGTACGATGTGTTTTGTTGCTTCCTAAATGTGATATACATCACAAGCGTTCTGTACTTGGGCTAACATAAAAGTATATTTTGAACTTTTACTTATATTTTATTTGTAAATTATATTTAATCTATAAATGATATGAATAAAAACAGAGAGAGAAAATAGTTGTGTTGGTAATGCCTAATAATAAAATAGTTCTTATACACAATATTATTACATTTAGTGCGCTCGACTGCGGTGCGTTGGCCCTCTGGTGTAATTTTCTAAGCCGTGTTCGCATGAGGTGGAAGAATATCATGGAAGAAGAACTTGAAAAGCACATCACGTTCCGTTGCCTCTTTGGCTTGTACATTCTCATCCATGTCCACACTTTAAGGCAACTTCTGAGAAAAAACACTCCAGGCCGTTCGATTATAAAAGGCGATTGCATCAGTCCCCGTGGCTACATTCTTCACAGATATAATCTACAACAATAGGATATTAAATATGACTTTCATATACAACAATAGGATGTTAAAGACAACTGCAGGCCTTCATGGCGGTCATTGTTGATTGTTAGATTTTCAACCTTGAAAAATGCTGCTACAGTGCGTCGTGAAACATCTGTAAACTCTACCGTCCATCTCAACGCGGATGATTTTTGAAACCAAGACAACCACAATAGAATATTGTAAGACGCGACAGACTGTTCACTGTTAACACTTTTGAAAGCCCAACAAAGGATACCCTTTTCTTTTTGCTCGTATTGTATCCTTTTGCCATATGTAAAATTAATGTTCCATATACTATCCGAATGAAACGGTTGAATTATTAGGAATGTATGTTTGTAAATAATATGAAAATTAGTGCAAAAATGTCTCTAAATTTAACCTTTTTTCTTTCTTTCTTTCTTTCTTTCTTTCTTTCAAGTCACTGCTCTTATCTGCATATATTTTAACGGGCGCCCTGAGTTACTTGTGCCCGGTAAAGTTGGTAACGATGGATGGAAAGTAGTTCCATATCTTAACGTCGAATAATACATGTTACGTAACCATTTATGATACCTAATTTAAATTATTTATTTTGCTTTCTATTTTTTTTTAATGTATCTAATTGTGAAAATGAGCAGATTTGTAAAATATCTACTTTTCTAATTATTTCACAGTTTCACTTGACCGACGCACGAATAAAGTGATGAGGCCCATGACAAAGCTAATTTTACATAAGGTGGAAGAACACACAACGTGCATACAAATAGATCATAAGCAAAACTTTCAAAAGTGCTCATTTTACCGTCAATAGTCTATAGTATTCGTTTTTTACGGCTGCAACGAAACACAAGTATTTTGTGTTCGGCATAAAATTATAAAAAATATATAAAGTGTAAAATTTTTATTCAAGGGAAATGTCATTACATACAATACGTGTGAGATTTGGGGTCTGACACCATTAACTGGGAGCATGTATGTAATTATTATAGGCCTATGCAATATACACTAATGTGTTGGTGAAAATCGCAACACCAAGAAGGATAAATCAGAATGAAATGAACTTTATATAGGCTGTTCACGGTAAACTGAGCACTCTTGAAAGCCCTGCTCAAGATCTACTGTAGGTACGGTGTGTATTTTACGCGTTATGTAGAATTAACACTGCTATGGACCTCATCACTTTACTCAAGCGTCGGTCAAGTGAAACTGTGAAATTATTAGAAAAGTAAGGATTGTAAAAATCTGCAAATTTTTATAATTAGGTGCATAAAAAAGAAACAGAAAGCGAAAGGAATAATTTAAGTTATCACAAATGCTTACATAACACTTAGACCTACACTATATACCTACTTGCCCTCCATTCGTTATCAACTTTACTGGGCGCATGTTAATTCGTGCGCCCGTTAAAATATATGCAGGTAGGAGCAGTGACTTTTTTCTAAGGTTGATTTCAAAAGTGCTCATTTTATCGTGCAGAGCCTTTACCGCAGGTTAGGTACACGACAATACACAATTGATTACGATTACAGAACTGTACAAATGACGGGACAGATTTATGAGCCTCCTATAGGCTGTTCACGGTAAAGTGAACAATTTTTAAGGCCCTTATAAATTTTTCCTTTCATCCAATTTCCATCTTCCTGTTGCTTTTTAATATAAACATTGCGATGTGGCCAATAAACACAGTGTATATATTTCACCACCATCAAAATTTAATGCCTAAGGCTGCAATAAGATATATTTATTAGTGGTTAATGCCTTTTGGAAGAGCCTTAAAAAGTGCGCACTTTATCGTGAACAGTCTATAACACCATGTTAAGTTGGCGTTGGAGTTTTAGACACATGAAATGATTGTCACCTAAATTTTCCGTGGGAATTTAGAGGGAGGGGGGAATGAGGAGTGAAATGTTAACTTAGACAGCGTCCACAATCGAGTGAAGTGAAGAGATTTGGACGGCGCTTAACATCGAGGTCTTGAGAGCCGATGAGGGTGATTGAGATGAGTATGGAGCAGCGCCAGAATGAGATGACAGGGGAAACGAGAGATCTCCGAGAAAACCCGCCGACCAACGGCATCGTCCGGCACGATTCCCACATGCGAAAATCAGGAGTGACCCAGCAGGGGACACAATCGACTTGGCGCACATAACATGGACAGCATAACGAAGTAAACGCCTATGTTTTAATGGGCAACGTCCACAACTTCCTTGTGACTTACTTGACAACTTGCTTGACCTGGTGTTAAAGATGGCCATCTCTGAGTAACTTGCGCCAAGTTTTTTTACGCTGGTCTATGAGCATGCGAAACTTCACAAAAACCGCTGTAGCCAAGTTAGCCATATTACAGGTGCGATGATTTCGCATTCATCTGCTCTATTCTAATTGGTCAGGCAAGGAATTTATATTTTACGTTAACCCATTGTGGGTGGACGATTTCGCTTCTTACGCTGGGTAAGTTAAGTTATTTAAGCCAAGTTGATTGAAGATTTTTTTTGGCGAACTTTTTGCTGCAGTCGCGAAGCTTTTTCGAGCAAAAAAATCTCGGGGTTGAATGCCTAGTACACGAATGTGTGAGACATATTTACACGTACATTCAGTTTAGCACAAATTTGCCTCCCAATACAAAGCGGGCTCGTTAAAAATTAACATACATATTTTTGAAGGTTACATTTACGAATTTGCTGATGCTCATGAAACTTATGAATTACGAGTCATTCCGTTGACGGGTTTCGATTATTATCAGCACATGTGAATTTTTTCCTGACCTACCCTAATTCGAAGTGTTAGATGTATGTCCGAGGTAGGATCGGGGGCTAGTTAGTAATGCAAGGTGACATGAATCACGGCAGAGAGCGATTGAGCAGTCATGTGCCAGTAATTGTGGCCATAACTACCTCCCTAAGTATACCTATACTTAAACTATAACTAAGAAGAGACTGAGAAAAACCGGCAAAGACACCATAAAAAAACCCAGTCGACAGGAAAGAATTCGAAATTATTCTGTGCATTAAATATAAATGCTACAGGAAACAGTGTGTGTGGAAACATGCTCTTTGTTAGTAGCTCTTCTGCGGACACGAGTTTTAATTCCTCTGCACATTGCCATCCTGGAATGTTTTAATTTTCTTTTCAGCGGACATTTTTAGGCTCGTAATGCTTCCTCGTCGACCCGTTCCATGCAACTCTTGCATCTATTTCCGACACTGGCAGCTGTTCAGCATATGGCGTCGGATACTATAATTCTCCCTGCCCACATGTTGGGAATATTCTGCGAGTTGGCGGTCTACCCCTCTCATCTCGTTGGCGAAGGGAAAAGACGCTACAGCATACGTAATCCATCCCGAAACCAACCTGGAATTTCAGATGCGCTGTTTTGGGTCAACCTATACATCGCACCGACGAGGCGTTCAGTTGCATAAGTGGGCCAGAAATTTACAATCTTGCATCTTCTGTGCACAAGGCTCACCACTGGTGGCTAATTTTTAGTCGCGCATCGTTAAAAGTATAGAATAAATATGAGGTAGACCGATATCGCTGGCTGCGCACATTTCTTTCAGGCCTGTATTCCAGGACGTTTTATAAGGGTTCTGGTACGGCTTAAGTCATACCCAGGCCTTACAAGTATTCCAGAACGTTATAATGTCAGCTAAGGCCTTAATTAAGCCAGGGCCGAAGCCTTAATATTAGGGCTCCGATTTGGGTGATTTTTTCTTGGCGCAAACGAAATCTACGCATGCGCAGAACGCATATAATTGTGCCTGAGCTGGCAGCGTGACTAACATCCATAAAAATATGACGAGTCCAGGCCGTTATAAGTCGCGAAGTAATTATTCATCTAAAACTTAGGAAACCATCACAATTTAGTAGTTCTGCAAAGAAGAGTTAAATCCGGCAAGAATATTGTGTAATATGTACAACATGTCTTAAAAACTTTCGTTATTAGACTGAACGCAAAACACGTAAAATGTGAATGAATATTTATAACATTTATTCAGGGTCAACAGGTGTGCGTCGTGTTAGCGCAACTAGTAAGCATGTCCAGTTACTAAGTACACGCTTCGGGTTCAAATCCCGGTCGGTGTAAAATTTTTATGGTTTTAAAATTAACTAGAACTTCAATATTTTCACAAGTGTTATGTTGAATGAAGTTTATTTTAATAACTGCGCAAAGTATCACAATACTTAACGATGGGTTGTCAACACTACCCCACTAGTCACGTTCGAAATGCATTTTGCGTTTCTCAATTTAATTTTAAGATCTTGCATTGCAAAAGAAAATAGTTTAACGTGTGTGCAAAATTTCGGTGAGCCCGTCTGCTACAGCGGTAAAACCATATCCTCAGTGGCGGGGCGAGTTGGGACGTTAACGTTGGCACAACTGACGACATGGGTTGTTGATTGTTGACCCTGGCTGTTACAAGTACCTTCTACCCCATGTGAAACTCAAAATTACGTTGTAAATATAGTATATGTTTTGTTTTAAACTATTTGCATGAGTTACAAAGTTGTGTTTCTAACTTGTCGACGTTTCAGTGGAGGCCTGCGCTGTATTCCAATTCCCTTCAAATACATACATGCCCATACTTCGCCCCGCCTGTGAAGTCACTAAGTATGTACTAGTGCCGTCCCAATCTCTAGTGTAGTACACACTGCGTCTGTACTTGTCAAGTATACATGAAGTTGCTTACTTGCTGGGTGAATTTGCATACTTTCGGCAGCGGCCATATTGGTTTTCAAACGTCACGTACATAACCTATGATGGGAACTTTTTGTAGTTCTACTCACTACACTGAATTTAATATCTGGTATGTCTTATTACTTATTGGTTAATTTCCTCTCAATATGCAACTTTTCCTCATTACTCAAACATCGTATTAGTTTTTTCTTTACATTCCGTTACCTACGGCAAAGTAACACTTTTGTTGAAATATTGCAAACTATAGTGGGGGGGGGGGGTGCCGCCACGAGCACCCCTCTGGATCCGCGCCTGGTTAATTTTGTTTGTTTTATTGCGTCCGTAAGATCTTTTTTTCAATACATAGCTGTACACAGATATTGGACAAGAGTCTGATCGTTTTGTTGTTATAACTGGAACTTTTGTGTTAATGTTTTACCATGGCTTCCACAAAGTGCTATTTTAGAATCGGTAAACATTTTCGTGGTCTTTTTATTTACTATTTATTCGTATTAAACGTTTTAATCTTGTAGGAAACCTTCCATCGGAAATTGCACACGATCAGTAACGAAAACATCCATGAAAACGGCTATAGCAGAAGGATAAATCTTCCGTAGAACCATCCGTACAAGCGGCCATGCTGGGTGGCGTAGAATCATCCAAGGAATCTTCCATCGTGGCCTACTTAACCTGCAACAACACAATTTTATGGGGTAATAAAATGTGAGATTCACGTCACTATTGTATTGCAGTATATGTAGGTGTTCGTAATTGATAAAAAATAAACGCGAATAGCCGACGTTGCTAAGGTCCTTTCAGAGATGTGTGACGGCACAACCTCTCGAAGACCCCACAAAGTAACTAGTATTGAATAATTATTTAATTGATAAGTGTACTTGATGAATTGGTAATTTGATGCACTACTAGCTTTAGGTTCGTGAATGATAATGCCGGAGTAGGAATGATTTATTTTAGAACCAATATCGGAAGTGATTTTGTATTTACAGAATTTTGCAGAAACTCTAATTGCTAAATACGCTTTACAGAAACTAGCCACCAAAACAAATTTAGATCACTTACAGGTTTTCTGAGACGGCTTCTTGTATTTCATATACATAGCAGCTTTTAACCAATAATTCTTGATATTAGAATAAAACCAACAAACTTGTTCTTCATGAGAATTACTGCTTCGATATTAAGAAATAAAATTCGATATACCAACTCATAAAAGTGACAGCATATATTTCAATTTTTGTTATACACAAGAACAAAGGAACAAAAAACAACCAACAGACAGTCCATGCCCGCCGAATACAGTCTCTTGGCAAGGACACCAGATGTCGCCCCGCACACAGGGCTGCACGAGACGACCCAGCGAACAGCATCAGAAACTTCGGTGTGTCACAGAAAGTTACGGGCTCAGTCCTTAAGTTATGGACGTGTGGATTTTTTTTATAAGTTTAAATTGGTCCAGTATGTAAGTAGTTGACAGGTCATCCCGTCCCCCACACCTCCTTTTCTCGGCACAAAGAGATGACGTTAAATATTTCGAAGAAACCCGTTTCTATAGCTCTCAGATTAGTCATTTCCATGCTTTTCTCAGTGGTTAAAATACCAAGAGTCACCGAGATTCAATCCTCTCTGGGCATACGCTGCTCACGGTGAAGTGAGCACTTTCTGAGGCACTCTCATCAGACATATTAACCAATAAATACATTTCATTGTGGCATCAGACTTACGATTTTGAGCATGGTGAAATGGATTCACTGTGTTTATTACACACACATTTCGGTGTTCACATTAACAAGTGGCTGAAGTATATAAATTGGCTGAACGAAAAAAGTAACCAGGGTTTCAAAAGTGCTCACTTTACCGTGAACAGCCTAAACCTGGGGATTCCTCCTTTGAAGATTAAGGACTTGGCGTGGAATGTCACCCCATCTTCTGCGGCAATCAGATGGCGGGGGGGGGGGGGGCCTGTCTAATACAGCTTGGATGTGCAAACCAGATTTAGAGCTGTGGCTAATATATATTGTGTATTCCCGTTTTCTTCACACTTTTTGAATCGAACCCTTGAAAAATTACTCCATGCACGGCGTGTAAGATTTTTTCCTAAATATCTCATGTTTTATAGTTTTATATTTTTGTTAACATAAAAGTATTTCATTTATAGTTAAAGTGAACTTTTACTTATATTTTATCAATCAATTATAATATTTCATTTCTAATTTATTTGGATATAATTAGCGAGAAAATAGGTGTGTTGGTAATGCCTAAGAAATAGTTCTTATTACAAATATAACTTAACTGAGTACGCACGAATGCGGTGCGTGGTCCATCTGATGTATTTTCTAAATTTAATTATTAAGCTTTGTTTGCACGAGGCGGAGGAATATCCCGGAAGTAGAACTTTATCAGGATTTCAGGAAAGTTGCAAGTAATCATGGAGATGGGACTATACTACACAATCGCCATGAAACCGGTAAAGCAGGTTCCAAGTTAACTACGAGAAAAAAAAGGGAGGGGGGATAAGCGTTTGCTTGCATACAGTACGAAGGCGTATACAGGCTGTTCACGGTAAAGTGAGCACTTTTGAAAGCCATCTCGTTTGGAATAATAGCCAATAAATATATTTTATTTAAGCCTTAGATGTTTAATTCAGACAGCGGTGGAATATACACGCTATGTTTATTACTTACATGTTAATATTTACTTAAAATAGTGGTTAAATTATAAAAAATGGCTGACAGAAAAAAGTAACTAGGGCCTCAAAAGTGCTCACTTTACCGTGAACAGCCTATACGTGCCTTCACGTGCCGTCGGTTCGCCGCGAACTCATAGCACGCACACACGACCAGCAGTCTTGCCAACATGGAAATACGCGATTTTGCTACAGCTCTAGTAAAATTTGGCTACATACCGCCGCGCAACAATTTTTTTTTTTAATTTTACTTTAATTGGGGGCAAAATTTGCCTGGCCTATGGATTGAAGCCTGTACAGCCAGAAATGCATTAAATCTCGAAAAACAACGAAAAGCGTGAACAAACATGACTATAAAAATTTCCAAAATACGAAGTATCCAAAAATCTCAAGTTCAGTAAACTCGCCAAACGGTATGGCACACACAAAATGTCTCAACCCCAACGTCGACGTTCAGAAATCCAAATAGTTATGCACGGCGGCTACAGAACTACTATAGTCCATTCCCGATTGGAAGCGACTTATGAAAATCAACCTTTGAAAAAACACTCTAGTCAAAACGCCAACCTGTTTTTTCAATAACCTGTATTCCACAAATATATAACATTATGGTTAACTTAGAGTACTGTATTATTGAATAAATGAAACTTTACCTTAATATCTTCTATAACTTGTAATATTTATTTCTTTTCAAATATGAACTAACAACAGCGAGAGCAGCGACGTGTTGGCAACGGTCGGTAAGAAATAGTTCACAATTAAAATATTATTTTAACCTAGTTTTTTAGTATACTATTTGTAAATTAAACTCTGCTTATTTAAATATTTAGGTAGCCCCGATGGCAACATCTCATTTTCAAGGTTTAAAATAACAGCGGAAAATACCGTGAGTAGGCCGTAATGGTAGGGTGTTGTTTTATCGAGCCAGAGCAATTTTGAAGCAACTGTCTGCTGAGCGGACTTAGTCGCTCTCTCTCTCTCTCTTTCTCTTTCACACTCGGGAAGTTTCACTTCGCTAGTAAGCAAACAAATTATAAATGTTTTCAATTGTAGCATATTTCATACTTATTACAGCAAAATAATGATTTTTGAATTTGTAATTTACAACTGAAAAGAGATTTTAATGTTTGAATACTTATTTTAATATATTTAGATATGATGGCGGTGCAGAAACAAAGTGAAGTTGGCAGACGTGGCGAGCCGTGACATGGCGTGTTGCTGTTTTACCAAATGAAGCGTAAATTATACTTCTCCGAAAAATACTTCAAATTACCACATCACGTTTGTAGACGTTTTTTTTTAAACAGCAAGTTACGATTTTGTGATAAATCTGTATTTCCGCGGCAGTAATAAATATACTGTTACGGCGTGTTTCGTTAACAGTTTCCCCGCAGTTGTAACAGTGTTTAACACAGTCGCGGCAAAATATTAACGTGCATTACATGTAATGTGCTATGTCGTGCAAAACAAATATGTTAATGTAACGTAACCGTAAGAACTATCGTTAATTCAGGCATTTTTAAAACGTCATAAAAAAGCTGACCTAAATAATGTTATAGGCCTAAACTGTGAATATTCGTACGAAATGGTTTGTGAAATAAACCTAGGACAGAATTATTTGAAAAGCTGTAAACAGTAAACAACACATTTGACAGGTATAAAAGTAGAAGTCCCATTTCAATTTTTATTTTTAGGCGTAGCGAAAGTATACGAACACATGTACACACACAATGGCATGTAAACATTGATTTTGACAGATGCTACATGGCAGTCACATAGCAATGTTTGTTTACATTTGGCGGAAGGATACGAAACGGGCCTGCAAGTAGATATTTAGCAGGGCTCCGAGGAAATTGCTTCCAATGGGGAATGGACTATACACAACTATTAATGGGAGACAATACTTAAACTTTGTCAACAGCTGATATCATATGAGTGAAGATATGATACATTCATTGCATAATAAATATGAATTCTGAACATTCCAGTTTTCAGCGCAGTGGTGGTGGCAGAGGCCGAATTACGTGCTAGTCACACAAAAATATATGTCTACAAAATTAGAAACATATTAATTAAAAACAATATTTAAGTTTAAAAAAAACTCATTCTGCTCCGATTAGTTTTAAACCATAAATGACTTCTTTTTTTTTGGGACGCAAGCTGCTTGATAGAAAGTCGCTACATGTTTATCACCTTCGCCGCTTTGTCTCGCCAAAGTTTAAATTTCGCTATATGTAGTGGAATTCCGCTACGGTTGGCAACACTGACGGCCATCATCAGACTTTTCACTGTTCTCTGCCTGCGTGCGGAAGGCGGCGAGGTAATCTTCCATGACGTCATAGCGATACGTCGAGCGCCTGCAGCCGTGGCAGAGTAGTCGGAGGCGAATTGCGCGGTCAAAATCACACACTTCTTTACGGCAAGATGCTTGTTGCTTATAATGTGTTCGTAGACCATGGAGGTATTAGTCTATGGAGTGGAAGCCGAGACACGAAAGTGAAGCCGAAAATGAAAGATAAGGACAGGGCTAGTAGTTGCAAAAAGGTGCACGATTTACATTGCTTGCTACGTAACGTTTGCCACTCGTAATACGGCGGCTGACGTAAACAATCGGTCTACGCATGCGCAGTTGAAAGCAGCAGACAAGTTATCAGTTGATAAACGTGGAGAAGATGGAGAAGATAAGCTGTTGCCACTCCATCATCTATTACCTTCATGTAGACTTTTTTTTTTTGCGCCTTGCTGCCGTACAGCTGGAAGTTTCTGTGGCGCTGGTCTCGAGGAGAGTAATGGAATTACGGCGTTCAAACAGCCTCCCACACCCCAATCTTTCTAACAATTTTTGACGTGGATAAGTCTTTAAATTTGCAACCATAATGGGAGGCAATCCAGAAAATCTGATAACAAAATCGGGGGATACAGTTTGACATTGCAGCTTCGAATCTATAGTCTACATTCAAAATTAATCAATTACACCACTCGATTGCCAAAGGATCAAACATGTTAAGTTGGGTGAGGACTGAAAGCGGGGGATTCTGAGTTCGTTTCGCCGTGTCTCATAAATTCCGCGTAGTATATATTTTGACTAGGAGAAGCTACGGCGCTCATTTAAGTTTCATTCGACAGCTCTCGTCAAGATCAATCGATTACGTGAAAAACATTTGTGTGGCGTGGTTATGGTGAAATTGTTCGAAATACAGACATCGTATACGGTTTGAAAGAACATATCAAAAGCAATCCAGTGATACCCATAAAACCCCATATGATCGAGTTAAGTGGTGCCGGGAACGTAAAATAAACTCCAAGGTTTCCCAGTGCGTCAATGTAGACGTATTCACGCAAAGCAAACGGCCGTATCCCCAACGCAGCCAAACCCAATTTTTTAAAATGCTATCTAGTGATGACTAGGAACCTATTGGCTAATTGTTTCGTTTTAGTGTGAAACACTAGTCAGTTTGCAAACAATGAGGTGTAATTTTGTAATCAAAAATTTACCTTTCATAGTTTTTTAGCATAACACGCAACTATTTTAACGTTTTACAGACATAAGAATAGGAGAAAACTAAAAAAAAAACTGACGATAAAATTTAGTTACAGACTATTATACAAGGAATTTGTAAACTTTCTCTACGAAAAGAAAAAAATACTTTTAACTTTTCTTACTTATAGAAATGAATAGGAAATTAGATATACAATATCTCAGCGCTTTTTTTAAATATTAAATATCGTATAATCTTTGCCATTAATAATGTGCTACAACATCAAAACATCAAATTATTTACTATCTCAGCTGATTTTGGGGAAATGATTTGACTGGAAAAGATTATACTGTACCAGAATGAATAACTTATCGTCTGTGTACAATTAAAACAGTGTTCAGCATAAGCATAAAATAATGAGCGTAATCTATAAAATAATGAGCTTAAAGATAACCTAACCCGTTAACTGGAAACTAGGTTCCTAAACGTATCGTTTGTTTAATATCAATATAACCGCAGAGAGTAATCGGCTGTGAAGACTTAGTAGCAGCCTCTTTTAAAGCATCTTACTATTTCTGTGTTTAGTATATTGTACAGCGCGCAAAAAAGTTTTGCATAGCGGGGATTTGAGAAATACTGTTGGTGACGATCAACGAGAAGGTATGGGATGAAAATACACACGGTTTATACAGAATGTCACGCCTGACTTGACGACACAAACCAAAGACTACGAAAAACAAAACGTGATCTGTGGTAACGTGCAACAAAATTACTGGTTATGCAAAATTTTATTTGCGTACTGTATTTGAGATCCGCGCGACGTGAGTTTTCCAGTAACATTGATAAGCACAATACCATTTTAGTCTCGGCAGAACTAAGGATGTACTGTATATGTACGTCGATGATTCACACTTCGGAACGAAGGCAGAGAGGGTGATAGAACTACGAAACGACATGCGAACGTGACGGATGTCACGATCTTGGCTTCGGGCATCTCCGTTGGAGATCGGCAAAGGCGCGATTAATCCACAAACTGCGTGCACAAAAGTATGGGCTGTTGGCGGTTATTTATTCTATTTAGAAGCCCTTCCACATTTCCTCATGTTGTGTACTGAGCATGCTTATGTCATGATGTTTGAACAAAATTAAGGTTTCGTGAAGTTAACGAACAGTATATTTGCGCTGATCATAAGAGACAGCGGAATATTTAGAAATACAAATATGTTCGAAGTCCTCTTATCTAACCTGTCCGAGCTTGGACTCACGCTGGTCAGGGAATTAATCTACTGCAAGTACTAACTTAATTGCTGCTTGTAAGAAGTGAGTGAAGAGATTTGGACGCCTCTTAACATCGAGGTCTTGAGCCGATGAGGGGGTGATTAAGGAGAGTATGGAGCAATGCCGGAATGAAAGGGCGGGGGAAACGGGAGATCCCCGAGAAAATCCGCCGACCAACGGCATCGTCCGGCACGATTCCCACATGCGTGACCCGGCCAGGTATTGAACCAGGATCGCCTTGTTGGGAGGCGAGCAGGTTAACCGCTCAGCCACCGTGGCCCTTGCTTGTAAGAAGATCGTGTGGCACGTAAATAATAATGATACATGTAAGCTATTCACGGTAAAGTGATCAAGTTTGAAAGCCCTTTCATTTGGAATATTAGCCAATAAATTGTTAACTTCATAGTGCGGTGGAATATACACACTGATTTTATTATTGAAATGAAAACTCTCTTTACCGTGAACAACCTATGGTAATAATTTCCACAAAAAAATCCTAAACAGAATTATATACAGGCTGATCTTGAACTACAGGTACAAACGCTGGTGATTCCCTATGCAAAACAAGACAAAACATTATACGAAAGTTCAAATGGTTCTAATCCAAAATAATAAAATCTACTTCAGATGAAAGAACAATCCCGTGAATATTGTCGTCTTGAATAGAGATCTGAAATCCGAGATCTGTTGTTAGATATCATCATCCCAATTCATTGAAAAAATAGGAAGTGTCATGTATTCTCAAACAAATGTGTATACTCTGGGGTGTTTATATCGCTTCTAACGACGCCATAATCACGTCTCAGGCGAACGATTGCATAGTCCATGTCCGAATTAAGGTACCTATATACGTGCTTACTTGCATCCTTCACTTACCATTGGCACCAAACTTGATGAATCGGACAGGCAGTCTTGTTGGCTTGGGTGCCAGTTATTAGCCAGCTAACCACTTTTAATGTTCATGTATTCCGACTAAGAATTTGATAATTCCAGAAGATTTTAGGGGTTAAATAATATTTCAATGTGATTTACATCAACATTTATTTTCTTGCATTATTGTATTTAGGGTAAGTGCAGTTTGAATTATTTTTTTATCTTGGCTTCTGTAGGTTAGAAATATAAGCCTAATACGAATTTATTGTTTAGACCTTTTTTAAGGCGAAACTTGCGATAATTATTTACTCGGTTCAAAAGTATATGTCTACGAAGTAGTAATGTTGACCTATTAAACTTTAAATAAAATAATTATGTCAAGAAAATCAATTGTAACCTACACATTGCTTCTCAAAATGGCGGCACATATTCCGCAAGTTTGCGAGAAGTATGCAACTTCGTTTACTTGTGTACTGCAATTCGGACAGCACTTACGACGTCACTTTCGGGGACAGGTACGCAAAAGTATGTACTTCAGGCAAATTCGGACACAGTCAGTTTGTACGAGTACCGGGCAGGCAGCCAACTGCGTCATTCAGTTGGCATGTCTACCTCGTATTCGGGAGGTTTTGGATTCGATTACGCTGCGCTGCATTGTGGTTGGTTATTAGCAAATGATTTTCCGTCAGTGTAGGCAAATGCTGGCGCAGTTCAATACGAATGTGTCCTCAGTTCTTAAACATAGCTCCGTTGCATGACATTCAGTCTTATTCACCTCTGAACGTAACCCAGTTACAGCATTGCCTTCGTGTTTGCATTGTCAGCCTTGTCGTTGAGAGAGGGAGAACGGGAGACTGAAGGAATATGTGGTGTTGTGTTGCAGAGATCTCGCGGCCGCTCGTGCTAACGTATGGCCGTGTGTTGGTGCCCAGCTCGTGACTGCATCCCAGGTGCAGGAAGTGTGATCGCTGCCCGCCCCGCTGTCGGCATTCTCGCCGTCCCCCGTATGAACGCCGCGCCACTGACCAGGCTGAGGTTACAATTCCGCAGGGACTTACAGGAGTGGAGGAGATCGCTGACATGGAAGTTGCCGACCAAGCTGCAGCTATGTCGCCAGCCAAGGCTCGAGCGTCTCTTGATCTGCCGGAGGCAGAGGGAGGGATTCTGAAGGCGGGCTCTCCCCAGACACCTGCCGCCGAAAGCAGGGAGAGCTTACACGTTCAGTTCCACAAGGACGTCGACGAGTGTCCCATGGACGACGTCGAGGATGTTCCTCCAACGCAGGACCTCTTGGGGGTCAAAGAGAGTTCCGGGTCATCGAGGAGCAGCGGCAGCGCTGCGGACGATTACGATGACGACGAGGAATACACGGAGTTCGGAGACGAGGACGAGGAAGCGTCCTTGACGGAACCTCAGCCCCCGGACGGCGGCTACGGCTGGGTGGTCGTCATCGCGGCGTTCGCGACCAACATGATCGCCGACGGCATCACCTTCTCCTTCGGCGTCATCTACGTCGAGCTGCTGGACTACTTCCACGACGGGAACGGCAAGACGGCGTGGATCGGCGGCCTGTTCATGGCCATGCCGCTGTTGTGCGGGCCCGTCGCCAGCTACCTCACAGACAGGTTCGGCTGCCGCAAGGTCTGCATGTTCGGAGGCTTCATGTCGGCCTTCGGCTTCATCGTCAGCTGCTTCGCCAACTCCATAGACATGCTGATCGTCACATTCGGCATCGTGTCCGGCGTGGGGCTGGCGCTGTGCTACGTGACGGCCGTCGTCATCGTCGCCTTCTACTTCGACAAGAGGCGGTCGCTGGCGATGGGGCTGGCGGTGTGCGGCAGCGGCATAGGCACGGTGGTGTTCGCGCCCCTCACCAATTTCCTGCTGTCGGAGTACGGCTGGCGCGGCACGACGCTGCTGCTGGCGGGCGTCTTCCTCAACATGGCGGTGTGCGGGGCGCTGATGCGCGACCTCGAGTGGACCAAGGCCAGGTCGAAGCAGCAGCGCAAGGACCGCAAGACCAAGAACCGCGAGCGCAGGACCAGGAACTACAGTCAGTCGCTGAGGACGCAGACCTCCAGCCAGATGTCCTCGGCGCTTATCCTCGACTCCACCTATATTGAGGAGCTGAAGAAACTTCTGGAGAAGGGAGAGTTAACAGGTAAACAGTGCACCCATAACCTTTGATATCTCTACTTCCTTAGGTATACAACTGGGTTTCATATCTCACCCACCCCAGCATTTACATAAGAACAGCAAATTCAACTCGTGCTGAAAATCTGACATCAAACATGACATTAAGGTAAGTACAAATGATGTGGTCACTGTAGTAAAGATCACTGCCAAAATACACATGAGAAACCATACCATGTATGCTACATAGAACGCTCACATTTCCTTATACAGAATACTATAATTTTTGTATCTGCCAGAGGTACTCTATCAAAGTCCATTTTAACTGTTAAGTTGCTCAAAACAGTCTGCTGGTAGACAAAAATGAAAATTCTCTATGATTAAATTGACGTTTCTTACAATAAGTCATTGAACAATTTGTCAGTTGGAGTGAATGTAATATTGGTTTATATTATGGATTTATTTGACATTAAATGTTATTTTTTTTTATATTGAAGACTAGCGTAGAATAATGTAAGCTGGCAGTCAGATATCCCTAGTTTCATTTCTTTAACAATATTCAAACATTCTGAAGGGAGGGAGGCATCAGTACAAATTATGATATATGTTTTGCAGACACCAACAAGTGGAAAATTTTTATTAGGAGCTGGTTATCTAACTGTCATGTAAACCCGTTTCGTAACCCTTTCAGACCGGTATTAATTTATGGTTTCAGGCGTTGCATATAAAGAAAACTTTCGCTGCATGCTGTATGCATTTCTTGTTTAGTTATCACAACCATTGAGGTGTAGGCATTATGTTCAGCTATAGTAATATGGAGCATGTGCAACTCAAATAAGTTGCATGCTTTATGGATCGTTACCAATGGAAAGATAATTTAGCAGTGTCTTGCATTGTATAGTACTGGCCATGACAAGTCGTGTGCATCACGTACACAATAGTGTGTAATAGGTGTGAATGGGTACTACACAGGTTTGTCAAAATTGATCCAAATCAAGTGTGAGTGCTGGTAGAAAAAAAAAATTTTTTTGATGGTTATTCTTTGGGCTACAAATCTAGCATACGTCTCACACAATGTTTAACTAAATTATTTTTGTGTTAAAGGATTTTGACATTAAGTGATAGAATAAATCATAGCATGCTCTTTTTGTAAACACACAGGTCAAGCAATATTTTCAGGCAGTATGCAGTGCATGTTTATAATTGTGTAATAGTTCTTATAATTTATATCTTGAGTCTATTTCCTTAAGGTTTGAACTGCTTCAACAGCACTAAGTGCTATATAAAAATAGTTAAAGAATTGAAATTCACATTTTCATATTTCGTAGTTATTGGTTTATTGGCATTTGTTTGGTTTGTAAGATTTGTACTTTAATAAACAATGATGACAATCAGTCCTGGATCATGGTTTGGAATTGATATTTAGTAATGTTTTGTTGCTTACATGCAATGTCGGTTGTGGTCATGTGTATAAGGCAGTGTGTACACAGTTGAGTACAAATTTCAGCTGTTCACTTACTACCAGAGAAGAATGTGAAAGAGCCGCTGGAGAAGCAGGCGAGCATTGCGGAGCAGGCTCGGTTCTGCTCGTCGCTGGTGAACCTACCGACATACGTGCGCAACGGGGAGCAGGTGCCTTTCGAGGTACTGGAGCTGCTGAGCAACAACCAGCAGCTGTACCAGACACTGCTGCAGAGCTACCCTGGCCTCATGCTGTCGTCGCACAGCTTCAGTGACGGTGGCCGCCTGCATGAGCTGGCTGCGGCGGGAGGCGGGCCCCACCCGGAACAGTCTCCCAAGTTGCTGGACCACAACTCGCCGGCCGCCCAAGTGGTCATCCCGCACCCGGAGTCCAGCGCCCGCCCTTGGCTGCCCGCCGCAGTGGCAACAAGGAGAGTCACAAGTCAGATGACTCTGCGCTCGAGGAGGCCTGCCGCCTCTGGATGGACAACTGTGGGAACTCCTCTTCTGAGCGCAGCCTCAATGCTTGCCACCTTAAGGGTATTAGAATGCACAGGTAGGTGGAAATATTAAATAGTGGAATTAATACTGACCCTGAATTAGAAACTGTGAAAGGAGGGGCAGGCACTTAATGAACCAGACTGAGGGAAAGGGGAAGAAATGCTAGTACTATTAAGCATGGTTTTCCTTGCCAGTTGCCACCACCTTATACTTCACAAGATGTAACCTTGCAATAAAATGCTAAATAAATTTAACTTGTTGATGTACAAAAATGTAGAGATTGACAATAAAAAAATAGACTTAATGAAAAGCATGACAGGGTATTTTACAATGATGTTTTGTTTTGTGTCCACTTGTCATTCTCCACTTCAGTAATGTCTGTTAAAGATTAATAAAGGGGCAAACATGCCCCCTGTTGCACCCCCCTTCATATCTGCTCATGGGAAGTAAATGTTATGAAAATCAATATTGATACAGCATGGTAACATTTTTTTCTCTTCCCCCCCCCCCCCCCCCCCACTTTGACAATGTTAGTCTGGTAAGTTGACTTGATTCATTATACTTAAAAATGTAGGATGCATATAAGATCATGAAAAACACATGAATAGATGCAAGATTATATGGTTAATAGTGATAAAACTGAAATAACACCAAAATTCTGACTAATTCATCAACACTGAAGTTTAAGTTAAAATACAAAATGAAACCAAATTTCACCAAAATAATCCGTTTTAGTTTGTAAAATCATGACAAATACTTCAAACTCAAAAATATTTATGAACCAGAACCAATGGTGGTAAAAAAAACCAATAGTGGTTTCCTTAACATTGTTGAAGATCAGAAAAAAGAACAGTTATTAGTTATCGGTTGTGAACATCCATGTTGAGTGAATAGGCATCAGATACTGCATAGACATAACTAAAAGGTAATATAATGTGTTATAGGTGGTTCAATAAAGCAAGCACTCTAGAAATCAGCCATTGGAAAAAAATCACTGTCTGCAACTGCACACATTTTAACGTAAGCACTGACTGCAATGCTCAGTCTGGGGAAGTTATTCCGGCAGTTTTTCCTGAGGTCCAGAAAAAAAATTAGTCATATTTAATAAAAGAAAATAAAATGGATAGGAAGAGGGAAGAAAAATGACAGGAAATAACAATTACAAGTAAAATAAAATAAAATTTGAAAAGATTTGAAACAAGGTACGCATATGTTGGAAATTATGTTTGTTTCATGTTGATAATCTAATGTTTCTCGCCAGATGCGAGTTGTGTTAAGTTGGCAATTGTATTTGCTTCCCTTTTTTTTTTGTTTACTGTGTCGTTTGTTCTCGCACCCTTAGGTTGCGCTTATGTTGATGTAATCATGCAATAAATGAAATGTGCAATATCTGACGCTAAATTCAGTGAATGAATTATAACAGATTATGGGCCCAGGGCGCTGCGAAGTTTAGTTAACAGTGAGTCGGAGCGCTGTACGCAGCATGTCAACACATGCTTGCTGCCCATGAAGGTTAGGTGCATCACGTCGCAGTGTTATGCTGTACCTGTTAATAGTATGAACTTCTGTTCTTCAATAGTGTAAAGATGTCCAACACATCTTCAGCAAGTACAGGCAGTATGCCGACTGTGGAAAAGCTTGACGGCAGCAGCAGCTTTAATGATAGGAAGTTCGTCATGCAGCTCTATTTAATACACGAAGATTTATGGGACTGTGTTGAAACAAGAGAGGAAGTTGACTTCAAGAAAGACCATAAGGCAAGGGCAAAAATATGTTTAACCATCAAGCCAAACTGTTTTGTTCATGTACGGTCGGTCGGCAACCACAGCTAAGGAGGCATGGGAAAATCTCAGGAAACATACGAGGATAAAGGACTGTTACGAAGATTAGGGCGTTTAAAAACCTTATTGAGTGTTAAACTATGTGATCACTGAAACATGGACGAGTATGTAACCCAGATTATGTCGCTAGCACAAAAACTTGCTGACATCAGTGCCTCTCCTGTAGATGAAGAATTTGTCTGCATTATCATGCTCAGTTGACTTTCATCAGAATATGATCCAATGGTAATGGCGTTGGAAAGCTCTGGTGCAGTTGTTACAACTGACTTTGTGAAAAACAAACTTCAAGAAGTCAAACGGGAAATGAATGATAAGCAAACTACAGATTCAGCTCTCCTCTTGGGTGGCTATAAAGGTAAGAAGCCATCGGGATCTGGTGCTTATGAAGGGAAACAATATCCAAGCAGGGAAAATGTGTTTAGATGCCACACTTGCAATAAGATTGGCCTCAAGAAATCTGAATGTAGGTTCACCCAGAACAAGGGAACAAGGCAGGTTAGAACTGATGCGTCTGATTGATCATTATTTACAGCGCTGACAACGAGCATGAGCTCAAATGATTGGTATGTTGACTCTGATGCAATGACACACATAAGAAAAAAGAAAGGACTCGTTAAATAACTACAAGACACTGTTAAAAAGGAGGTCCCTATTGCAAACCATAACGTTTTACTAGGTGTAGGTTGTGGAGACTTTGTAGCACAGCAGACCAAAAGGGATGGTACTATTAAAATCAGTGACATTGTACATGTTTCACAAATTTCTACAAACCTTCTGTCTTGTCAGTACAATGGTGGCTAGAGGTATTGTTGATTTTTTGGAGTCAGGCTGTACGATGCACACAAAAGAAATTTTAGCATTCAAGGTGAGGTTATGGCCACAGCAGCATATGTTGGTGGTCTCTATAAGCTAAACTTACCAACTGAGGTGGCCAAACCAGCAGTAATTAAGCCTACATGAGAGCTGTGGCACAAAAGGCTTGCACATCTTGGTAAAGAGGGACTGAAACAGCTCAAGAAAGGCATAGTCACAGGTGTAAGCTATTCAGACATGAATGAGTTACCTTGCATTTCCTGCATGAAGGGCAAGCAGAGTAGGAAGCCATTTAAGAAGAACGGTGGAACTCGTGCCTCAGAAGTTGGAACTTGTTCACTCTGATATTTGTGGCCCAATGTCTGAAGAGTTTTGGTCGTGCTCGATACTTCTTAACATTCATTGATGACGCGACAAGAAAGACCTTTGGGTACTTCCTCCAATCCAAGAGTGAAGTATATGAAATGTTCAAGGATTCAAAGCAGCTGTTGAGAGTGAAACTAGTATGCAAGTGAAATTGCTTGCGCTCTGATAATGGTAAGGAATATGTGAACCATAAAATGAAGCAGTTCCTCTACGACAACGGTAGTGTACACACCTGAGCAAAATGGAGTGGCTGAGAGTCAACTGAACTGTTTTTGAAAAGGCGAGGGCAAAGCTTCAAGAAGCTTGTTTGGAAAAACACTTTTGGGCTGAAGTGGTGAATACTGCAATTTACCTGAAGAATAGGTTACCAATGAAGGCACTCAAAGGTGTAACCCCAGAAGAAGCCTGGACTGGACAGAAAATTGATTCAAGTCACTAAAGGGTTTTTGGCTGTGAGGCGTTTGTTCATATCCCTAAACAACTACGAGGAACGTAGGATGCAAAGAGCAATAAAATGGTGTTTGTAGGATACTCTGATTTGACCCAGGGTTACAGACTCATTGATCCCAAGTCACCCACTAGGATTGTGAGAGGCAGAGATGTGCTGTTTATTGAAGAGACTAAGTATATTAAAGAACAAGCGGAGGGGAGCACAACTGATACAGAGATTCTACATGTGCCTGATATCTCAATGTCAGTTTATGTGGCTCGACCAAAACAACCAGAGTTGCTGATTGAAGATATGTTAGTGAGGAATGGCCAGAGGAAGTGGACACACAGCTACAGGTACTTGCTGGACCAGATGTGGAATTGGAAACAGAAGATCATGAGCCTGAGCAGAACGCAGGATCCCCGGTATCCAGTTAGAGCGTGACAGAAGACGACGTATCCAGACTTTGTGACATATGCTTCCAGCAGTGAGCCTCTGAGTGATCCGAAGTGGGTTCCAAAAGCATTCTCCAGTAGTCAAGGAGAGATGTGGAAACGTGCAATGGAAGAGGAATATAAATCACTGCTGAAAAATAACACGTGGGAACTTTTTGACAGACCAAATAGCAACATAGTACAGTGTAAATGAGTTTTCAATGTCAAAAAGGGAAGAAATGGAGATGTGGAGAGTTATAAGGCTAGGTTAGTGGCTAAAGGATTCAGTCAAAAGTATGGCATCAACTACGAAGAAACCTTTGCCCCTGTTGTGAGACATTCAACGATTAGATTACTGTTTTCGTTGGCTGTTGAATTGGACTTTAATGTTTACCACCTTGATGTGGCAACTGCTTTTCTTCGTACTGACTTGGACGAGCAAGTCTTCATGGAACAGCCAGAGGGTTTCATCAGTGAGGCAGATAAAGGAAAAGTGTGCAATATGAATAAGGCAATTTATGGCTTAAAGCAGGCATCAAGAGCCTTCAACAAACAGATTCACCACAACATGATAGAGCTAGGTTTCTCAAGATCTGAACACAAGCCATGTGTGTACCAGAGAAGTGGAGAGTCAATAATGATTGTTGCTCTATATGTGGATGATTGTTTTGTGTTTTGCAGTGATCCGGCTGCGAAATTAAGACTAGTGAAAGAGCTCAACAAAAAATTTGAAATCGAGGATCTTGGTGAAGTATAGGACTGTCTCGGAGTAAGAATTGCTAGGGACAAAGAGGGAATGGTGATGAGACTGGACCAAAAGAGATATACAGAACAAGTATTGGAGCGTTACAGAATGCTAGACTGTAAGCCTGTCGGAACACCGATTGAGGTCAATCGCAAACTGACTAAGTCAACAGATGAAGAAGTGAGTGCATCAAATCATCCGTATGAAGAAGTGAGTGCATCAAATCATCCGTATCAACAAGTGGTGGGCACCATAATGTACCTGGCCTACTGTACCAGGCCAGACATTGCTCATGCAGCCAGTGTACTAGGTAAGTTTAGCAGTGGTCATGATGACCAGCATTGGAGTATGGTCAAGACAGTGTTAAGGTATTTGAAGGGCACCTTGGACTACACCCTGGTGTTTCAAAAATCTTTTGAGGACATCACAGACTACGTGGATGCAGATTGGGCGGGAGATGAATTGGATCACAAGTTATACAGTGGTTATGTGTTTAAGATGAGTGGTGCAGCTGTGAGTTGGGAATCTAGAAAGCAAAAAAACTGTGGCCCTCTCTAGTGCAGAGGCCAAGTATACGGCAATGAGTGAGGCTACAAAGGATGCTATCCATGTCAAAGGGTTGTTAAGTGAATTGCGTGGTAGAGATAAATAGATTGCCATGTTTAATGATAGTCAGAGTGCGCAGAAACTACTGCACAACCCAGTGTTTCATAGGAGCACATAGACATACGGCATCATTTTATCCGAGAAGCAGCGGAAAATTATCAGATTGTTGTTTATTATTTACCAAGTGACAGAATGGTTGCAGATGTGTTAACAAAGGCTCTACCATGCCACAAACACTTGTATTGTGTCAATAAGTTGGGTTTGAAGACTATGACATTTTGTCAGAAAAGATAGAAAGTTATCATCCATATCCCTATTTTTTACTTTTGTCATATTAAGTGTATTATTGGAGGAAACAATTTGGGAAAATGGTAAAATTTTACATTCTTAAAGCTTGACCATGCAGTTTCCAGTGGCAAGAGAAAAGTACAAAGATACAAGCATAGTTTCATCTGTGGTCTTTCATTGTGTGTAATAAAACCCCACGTTACATATATAATTTGCACAGTACAGCATTGCGATGGAAATGTTGCATGCCTTGCGCATAGGAGTGATGAGTCACTAGGTATGTGTTAGTGTCATCAGTATCGCTCCCTTGCTTCTTGATCTTGGACGTGGAGTTTCCACGGGTGTCCATTACACATTTAAGAAGTAACCTAAACAAATATTTTTATTCTGTAAATTTAGTAAAATTGAATAATTTTGCAAAACTAAATCATAGTACTTTTAAATTTTACATTAATGTGTTTTGTAATAAAAATTAATACAGATGTCGGGAACTCGTGCAAATGTCGCACCCATGGGCATGGAATAGCCCTCGAGAAATTAAAACAAATATATATTTGATATATTTGAGAATAACTGGCAGTATTGAATACAAGCAGCATACAAGAACTATTAAACTGTTTTAGTATGTTGTTTTTATATTTTGTTCACAATAGTGTAAATGTGTTACGTGAAGATTTTAACAGGAAAGTCTCCTTGGATGACCAAAACACAGCACTATAAATTTTAGACTAAACATAGCCAAAGACAAAACTTGTAAAACCTTAAATAATAATAGGTTGTTAATAAACAAATATTGTTAACAGAATAAGTAAAGTAACTTCATTTTGTCATTATCTGTGTTAGTACCACTAGAATTTCTACTATGTCATAATCAGATCTCCCAGAGAAAGAAATTTCTTGGTGGTTATGATTTTGAAGATGTGTTTATGCATTGAGGAGGCTGGCAATTGCTTGAGACTCGTCCATATCATTACTCAAAACTTGAATACAAAATCAGGTGCTGAATAAGTTCATTCAGTTTGTAACCCAGAGAGTCGCCTTTATACCTGATTACAAAAAGGAGTTTTATCATTAGGGGCCCGTCAAGGGGTGAGAAAAAATACATATATTTTAAATTAAAGTTAACATTAGCAAGTATCACAATATCACAGAAAAATATTTACTAATTTTGACGCTTACTAAAAACTTGCATAAGACATATACACATTTTAATTTAATATTTTAACATAACTAATATAGTTTACAAACAAATATTGGATCACACAAATTCTAGAAATACTGCACCATTCTACTAGAAGCAGATTTGAAAATAATACTAAAATTTGTCTTTATGTACAGTATTAATTTTTTCAACAGAAGTTGTAATTATAGTGCAACTTTGTTGTTTCTTCTGAGAAACTGACCCTTACAGTAGATTAAGGGGTCATATAACCCCCCTGACCCAATGGTTCCACCACCCATGTTACCAACCGATAGTTGCAGCAGCTTTATAACATGCCACATCATTAGGTTTGATGTGATTAGAATTCAGAGATGAAGTGGTCAAACACAATGAAGCATTTAGCATTTAGCATTTTAAAAAACTGTGAGTAATTATGGGCAGTTGATGAGATGATCACCTGTAAATATTATTTCTCATTTCATGCCAGTGTCAATAAACTATATTTTCCAATTTGTTTTTCACATTGGTTATTTTTAATGCATGAAAATTTGATGCTATTTTAAACCTTGTTATGGGATTTGTCAAAAAATAAATTTAATCTAATAGTTACGTAATTATTTTTACAGGAATTCCATGAGCTACCGTGGTGCAATGCTCAACATTAACAAGTATAGGATCCGAGCATCTTCATGTCCGGACATCTATAGAAATTCTATGATAACCATAGCAAAAGAAGATAATGAGGTATTTCCACCTACATGTTAAAACCTCATAAGTTATTGTTTGTTTCTGTAACAATTCTAGAACATAGGAAAGTCATACATATCATAAGTGGGGGTGACTTTGGACCATGGGGGATGACTTTGTGATACAGGATTTTTCACTGTTTTTTACATTTCCTTCCATTCCAAAAAGGCTATTTGTAATGTTCTGTGGTTCAATTGGCACCGCGTAATATCTGAAACAATCCCACTGAAATAGGGGGGCATTAAAATGTGATTTGTTTGTGTTGGTGACTCCTGCTTACAGTATGCTCTTAAAGTGATCAATTACATTTGTGATGATTAGCAACATTGTGAGTATTCCTTTTCTTGCATCACTGTTAACATTGTAAGTAGGTATTCCTATACTTGCAACTCTCTAACATTTAGCCAGAAAGAAATTTTTATTTTTTGTAACACTTTTAATAAATAAGTTACTGATATATCTAATGATCCTACTTTCCTCAACATGGGTGCAATTAATTTTTAAATAATTTCTTAAAAGCTGAGTTGATAGGTAGGACTTAACTTGACTTTAAATGCAATAACTTTAGAAATGAAACCAGAATCTAATGCAACAGTAGCGAGACAATTTCAAATACACACATTCCTTACTCTGGAATTGAACCCAGAAAACCTATTACTATAAGCTAGCGTGCAATCCACTGTATTACAGAGGTCGGATTCGGAACATCAACTTTGGCTATAATCTGTCTAATGTTTTGAATGATAGGGTTCACTAACCTAAAATATGTACAGGGACTTGACTGAGCCACATAAATCATGTAAGTTTACATGGCCTTCTGTAGTGTTTACAGTGTGCACAATTTGGTAAAAATTTATTTCAGATGTTCCAATGTAACATTTGTAGGGAATTGGTTGACTGGTCCTAGAGACATGGCATAAAACCTCCATAATTTTCACGTGTCAATTTTCATAAACAGAGGTCAAAAAAGTAGTGTAGTGGCAATTTTGATAAAAATTACATGCATATTTGTGGATAAAGTATGCACCCATAGTGTAAAACTCAGTCAATAAGTAAATATTCAAACAAGGAATTCTATTTATTTTTTCCTACCATAATTAATATTTTCCAAATATTTTCTTTAAACTGTTAAAACACACACAAGAACAACACATTTTCACGTTTTTGTGCAGTGTGTCCTACAACTCGCCGCACGATGAAGCTGGCTAAGCCAGCGAAACGTTTCGATTGAACAAACTGTGAAAAATGTGTCTTTCATTTTGTGTGTGTGTGTGTGTGTGTTTGTGTGCATGTGTGTGCATGCATGTGTGTGCATGCGTGTGTGTGCATGTGCATGTGTGGTGTGTCGACAAGTACTAGATTGTGAGTACTTTTAATTTGTGTCCTTTTGTATATTTTTATTTTATTTTTCATAACCGATGATAGCTACATTTTGATATTACATGGCAGTTTTACTTGCATTTGAAATTATTTTGGCTTTATTATTGTTCCCCATATACCATAATTTTGTCTAGTAGAAAAAATTAATTACGTAATATAATTGCATTATTTGCTTCAGAACTGTTTTGCTGCAAGTCTGTAAGTAATGACATTTTTCTGTAAGACCCTCCATAACTTGCTACAAAGTAATTTTTTTTTGTATCTAGACAATTTGTGCCTCATGTATATTATAGAATAACACAAAAATTGTGACAGGGTGGTTGTTCATAAAGTACCTTAACTGTTATTGTTAAAAGAATATTATGGTTATGTTTCTTGCTTGTTTTAATGTGTAACAAATAAAATCTTAAACTGTATTTCTTAAATTCAGTATAGTAAATGGGTTATAAGATGTGACAGATTGGTATTTTGGGGCACAAGGGAACATAACCACTGGCTTTAACATTGTTTGTAATTGTATGCAAAAATATAATTCTTAGAGCTGTTTTTTAGAAAATTTTTCTGATAAAATTACTTTTTGTTATTGAATGAACTAAGCTATTCAGCACTGCCCCAATTAATGCATTATGTATAGACTATATTTAAAAGTAAAAAATGACTTGCCTGTCGGAGGTTTGAGTGGGTACTTGAGAATCTCTGTTGTTTCAGCCATGTGCCTGGCTTTGGGATGTCCTGGACGTGTTTCGCGACATGGTGGACATCTCCCTCTTCTCTGATCTGCACTTCCTGCTCTTCTCTGTCTCAAACTTCCTCCTGTACTCGTGGTACCATGTTCCATATGTGTTCCTGACCGACAAAGCCATAACCATGGGGATCAACAGTGTAGATGCTGCCTACCTCATTAGCTACCTTGGTATACTCAACATGGTTGGGGAGGTGATTGTTATAACTTATGCTTGCTGCTTTTTTTTTGTTTATAGTTTTGTTTTTAATATTTTTGTATATTTTTTAAGCCTAATGTATTAACTAGGAGAAGGCTGATGCTTGCATAGAGCTGTAATTTCTGTGAAATTAAATCTTTAGTTAATGGTTAACATGTATGTTAAACAGTTTATGTATGAATAAGCATTTAGATATTTTTTGGTGTATTTTGCAGAAAATAAACAAAATGCACTACAGTATAATTTAGTTGATGCAAGTTGCCTTTAAAGGCAAATTTTCGCTGAACATAATTTTGTATAGGTAATCGTGGTTGATACAGGTAAATAAATCAGTTTCAGCTTCCTAGTATGTAATGTATTAAAAGTAAGTACAGCAATTCACTACATATTTTTAGTTAAATCTCTCTTCCTTTTTTCATAACAATAATAGGCTAATTTTCAGATATCTTAAGCGGAACCATTTTGAAAAAGATAACATTGTAATGAAGTTTGTTCTGCTTGTGTAGATAGATACAAATAGTATGTTTATGAAAGAGCACTTGGTAGAAATAATACTCTCTATCATCAGCGTATTCTTGGTGCAACACACAGTTAAGAATTTTTGAGCATGATTAAATTTGTTGGAGGACAAAAAACTAGAAAATTACATGGCCCAAATTTGTGCCATTCAGAAAGAAAAAATAAACTGTCAAAATATTGATTATATTCAATTTATAAATGTGAAAATTGGCACAATAGAGAGATGGATCATTCTACAAAATAAATACCACAACGCATGATGGTAGAGGACTGAGGCGAACGTTACTGTCGGGGGAGGTTTGATCATGTCGGTCAGAAGCACGGGTGAGTTGAAGTTCCTGACCTTACTATCGACTGATTGGGTCATGGCCAATATACAATATAGGACACGTGGCTTGTTGGCAAGGTACAAAGTCCGTTACTGTTGTCGTCACAGTCTGAAGAGCTGGGGTCCACTGCTACAGGTTAACCTAAGTAGGTGTCGGCCTGTGCCGGGGGGGTTCAGACTCAGTGACTGCTACTGCTGATGCTGTAGCCTGGTGCGGTGGTGCTGCTTCGGCTGCTGATACTCTGGGGAGCCAGTGTTGGAATGGTGCTGCAGTTACCATGGAACCAGGGGTTGGAGATGCCGATGGGTACGTGCTCTCCTCGGCGAAAGGTGGAGATGATGGGTTGAGGGCTTCCTGGTGTTTTCGTTGGGGCTGCAAATAAGAATGGGGAGGGACCTGGGAGGTGAGGCTACTCCAGCTGGTAGGTGGCCAGAGCTCATTCCTGGGGTTAGTACTCCAGAGTGTAGAAGGGGCTGGGGTACAGCTCCAGTTAGCTTTGGCAGCAGTAGATGCCTTTCTCTCCTGCCACTTGTTTCCACTCCTCTGGGTATAAGGCATAGGTTAAGAACTGAGACTGGCCTCGCGAGAGGGAAGCAGGCGACAATAGTCCCTAACTAGGTGTTCTGCCAAAGCCGAGCCGACACAGTCGTATCCATTACCCCAATCAGCGACACAGCAGCATGGTCGTTGGAGAGGTGGGTTTACCTTAGGACTTCCGACAAACGACTGTGGGTGTGGGTCCAAAGGCGGTCAGACCTCCAGGACCAGACTAGTACTCCCTCTGGCGACAGTTCAGCACGGTGGACAGAGTACAGACTGGACTGGTTGGCTAGCCTCCTTGTGGATTGCCTTTCTAATGTTTGTGACTCTACCTTACTGTACACTAGGTGCACTGTATGGGTGGCCGTCGAGCATGTGAGTTTGTGACGTACGTGCCACCCGTGAAGGGTGCCCGCATTCCTACTACACTAGGTTTGGAAAACTGGTTTAAACAAAGTGCGTGGTCTCCAGCTTCATTCTGATGGGCAGGTGTCTACAGACGTACAACAGTCACCCTTAGCAGTGAATACACAGCAGTTAGAGAGAGAGACGTATTTATTCCATGAGAAATAAACCCTGTGGCCAAACTACCTCCTAACTATCCACAGGTTGACCAGAAGTAACATACTTTTAAGCTAGGTGAAGGGGACCTGGTTCTAACCTGGTCATGGTAGAGGTGGCTAAGTAGATAAAAGAACAACTGACCCTAACTAACTCTGATATGATTCTCTAGAAGGGACTTGCGAGGACAATTGCCAGAAGGTTAATGGAGTTGCTGTTACCAGAAGGGTAGGCAAGGCAAAATAAGTGTTGAAGGCTTCTGTGGGGGGTTGCTGTTGAAGAGTTTCTGGAATGTCTGGTAGACAGTGAAATCAGCAGAGAGCTTCAGCACATGAGGTGGTGGAGCCTGCCCTCGTCAGATTCAAACCCTGCCTGGGGTGGCGTGGAGCCACGTGCTTATGAGGCGAAGTAGTTGGTATTTGTCAAAAAGCGTCATGTGTCAACCACTTTGAGGTAGTTCTATAAATAACTTGTATCCTCTCTTCCTCCCATACCAGAAGAAATTAATTTGAAAAGTGTGATGATAAATTTAATGAAACACAAAACTAAAATAAAAAAAACCTTGAGAAACTTATGCTTAACCAAATTTAAATGAAAATTTTTATGCTGTACAAAGTTTTCAGTATACAATATTGTCATAGTAGCACTTAATGAACTTAATTCAATTTAAAATTTTGACTAGTTATAGTGTACAAAGACTATTTATGAATATTTTCTTTAACACCATGTGAAAAATATAAAGGTAAAGAGATTGGACTGCATAAGGAAGAAATTTTTGAACAGAATTAGTGAATTGAAAAAACTAGTATATTATAGAAAAGTAAACAATTATGATGCTGATATTTAAGGTTTTATTGACATAGTAATTTTGGCAATATAATAATGGCAACAGGTGACTACACACAGAATGATATTTCTGTTACTCAACTAAACTGACGCGTGATGCTCTTTCTGACTTTACCTAAACACGACTTCGCCTCATCTTAACGTGCCTTCACGTTACCCCAGGTGGGGTTTGAACCCCAAACAGCTTGCTGTGAGTTGCTACAAGATATGCCCCTTGTCGCGGGGCACCCACTGACACGTCAGCTTGTTTTGTTCGCCCGATGTTAGGCGTCGCGCCAACCCTCCAAAGTGTGAACAAGCCAGTAGCAAAGCAGCCGTGACCACATTCCACAGCCGCATAGTTCCACAGCGGACCAAGGGATGGCGCTAGAGTGTAGCTCCTCCCAGAGATGGAGCTTATTGTTGCCTGCACCCCTGCACCCCAGATGAGAGCGGGCAGGTGGGATATATGCCAGTGCCCAGCCAAGAAACGCCAGTTCTCCAGCTGCAGCAGCTCGCTCCACCACCTTTTGTGCTGGGGCTCTTTACTGACTACCATTGTTTTCCAGTCCTTCTAGAAGCTTTGCCAGATCCTCACCTGGAATGTCCTGAAGAAGTCTTCGACCTCTTGTACTCCCTACCTGCTTACTTTACTGGTAACAACAACCGCACTGCTCTTCTGGTAGTGGCCCCCGACATCCCTTCTGGACAACCGGCATTGAGATAGTTAGAGATAGTGATTGTAATAGCTACCTAGCTGCATCTGCCTTGTCAGACCCAGGTCCCCTTCACCTGGTTTTATGTAGGTTACTTCCGGTCAGCTCTTAGGAGGTAGTACTGGCCACTATGTTTATTCCTCATGGAATAAATACAGTACATGTTTCTCAAACCCCTGTATACTCATTTCTAAGAGTGACAAATTTATTTCTCTGTAGAAGTCAGCCCACCAGGGTGGAGCAGTAGACCGCAAATTTTACCATACCATTCCCGAATGTAGTGTAGCACTGCGGGTTCCCTTATGCTCACATACATTAGAAACACACATTCAACGGCCACCCATACTATGGTGAACCTGGTGAACAGTAAGGTAGAGCCACAACTACTAGCAGAACAATCCACAAAGCAGTTAGTCAAGCAGTTAGTCAAGCAGCCCAACCTGCACACACTATTCATCACGCTGAACTGTCGCCAAAGGGAGTACTAGTCTGGTCCTTGAGGTCTGTCCACCTTTGGATCCACACCCACTATCATTGTCGGACGCTCAGAGTAAACCCACCGTGTTTTGTGTCACTGGTTAGAGTCTACGGGTACGACTCTGTGTCTGCTCGGCCTTGGCTTTGGTTCTACACCTAGCTAGGGCCCATAGTCGCATGCTTCCCCCTAATGAGGTCGGTACATGTACTTACCTTATGTCTTGCACCCAGAAGTGTGGTACTAAGTTCCAAGAAAGGAAGGGAGCCACTGCCTCCAAAGGCAGTGGGAGCTGCACCCCAGTCCCAACTGCACTCTGCAGCACAACCCCAGGGAACGAGCTCATGCTACCTGCCAGCTAGAGGTCTCGTCTACCAGATTACTCCCACTCCTTATTGGCAGCCCCAATCAAGACCGAAAGACGACGCACCTGATCACGACAGGTTTCCACTAGAATCATCACGTACCGCTAGGGTTAGCCAACCCTTTGTTCTGGAGCCACCGAAGCAGCAGCCTACCACAGCACCACCAGCTGGAGCATTGTCAATACACAAGGTTGGGGCCTCGGCTCCAGTCGCCAGCAGCAGTCGTCGCAGCCAATGGGTCAGCCAGCAGCCACCCTGGACTACCTCCAACCAAAGTAAACCTGTGGCTGTGCGTCACCCTACATGCCGAACAGTGACACCCATGTTTGACTTTGTACCATGCAGACAGGCCACGCACCTAGTTCTGTATACCGGCCGGGGCCCGGTCAGCCAGTAAAGAGGTTAGCCAGAGTTAACTCCGTGTTCCTGACCGAATCAACCAAAACCTAGCCAGACCGTAATGTCGCCATCTGTGTTCCAACATCACACGTCAAAATAAAAATTTGGTAAGAACTAAAATATTAGTTTAACTCAATTTTTGTGAAGCCTGAAGCGGGTGGGAGCTCTCCCTTTTATGACGTGGGGAAACATGGAGGGTCTTGTATAAGACAGGTACATGGGAGATATTACTAAAAACATCCACCGGTCTCGAGAGTGCATTCCACCAGGCGCTAATTAAACCTGAATAAGGCACAGGTGGATAAGGATACGAAGAAAGCAAAAATGGCCTCTACCATCTTGTTTACTCAGCCAAGTCAGATTGACTGGATGAAATTCATGTAGTACCTAATTAAATAAATGCCGGCTAGGTCGAAGGTCATCCATGTTGGGAAGATTCCTGTAATTTAACTTTCTTTAAATGGCCTACACCAAGGGGAAAGGTGGGTAAGCCCTAGAGTAAATTGGATCCAGCGCTCTCCCACGCAGGAAGCTTTGGATTGGTACACTCTCAGAACTTCAATATTACAAAAGGTGTCAGATTTAATGGGGCCATAGATGGTAAACACCCTGAAACTACTGGCAGGCTACAACTTATTCCCTCTTCGGGGGAGGACTTGAATATATGGTAGGTCAGGTGGGTAGAAGACTAGTGACGGTTATTTACTGTACTGATAACACAATGTTTTGCTGGGCACCAGTACCTGGTTTGCTGCAGGAGTAGGCGCACTCTGCCTTGCAGGCTGGTTCACATGTAAGGTGTGGTCCGGGACAGCGGCTGATGTCGGTTGCAGTGAAGTTGGGCAGCGGTTCTGGTTTAGTTGTGCAAGTGTTCTAATGTGAGTTCGAAGTTCGTAGATTCACAATAGGTTGTTTCCTTCTTTTAAGTTCCAAGATAATCCAGATGGGCGTTACCAGGAAGTTTAATTCACTGTCCAAACAAAGGTACTGGTAGTTGAGGTGAATTATCTGTATTAGGTAGATTGTTACTCTTAGTATTAGCTTGGTCTAAATTTCTCGAAGCTCTTTAAAGTGCTCACCTTCGTTGTCTGCTTTTCTGACCATGCTCAGCATAAAGCATTTGATCTATACCAAAATCAATTAGAGGAGAAGCAAGTACCAATAACGTTTCTATCATAAAACCAGGAGTCACTGCCGTCAATCTCTGTTCCCACCGTTCAGCCTATTCAGACTGGGACTGACTGAGAGAGATGGAGATTCACCTGAAACTTGGGTGAGGCACCCTCATAAAGTCGAGTCTGTGGCAGAGGTATTCAGTTTTCCTTCTGGCTTTTTCAGACTAGGAAGAAGAAGTAGAACACATGGTCTGACCATCTACGATGTGGATTTGTGTTCCTAAAGTGGGGCACTTCCCATCTACCTATAAGGCAGACCTCGGTTTGCCCTTCTAAGTAGTGTGTGAAATTTACCTTATTGGTTTGCGTTACTTGATTTGCCTTAATTAATTAATTAAAGAATTTATTAAATTTCAAGAGAAGTATTATATACCATAGAAAGGCAAGACAAACTAAATTATTCTCTTTTCCAGTAAAAAGTAGGAACAGACACACAGAAATAAGTTACTCTCCAAAATAGATTAAGTAACATTTTATTTAACGTATAAGGAAAATGCAATGGTGAGTCTGTATTCGCTCCTATTAAAGTTTAAGACAAAATTACTATCAATTACGAAAATATAGGAAGCTCACTCCTACCTGATATTCAGGTGAAGGCTACCTGGTCAAAGCTACATAAAATAGTGTTGAATAGTAATAAAATAAGTAAAGCAGCTACTTAACTTTACTTGGGGTGTTCTTAAGGAACTTTTTTGTTTAAGGAAACCTCGCGACCTGCTCCCAAATGGATTAATGTAAGGGAAATGATTACGGGTGGGTAGTAGGAAGACGTTTTCTGAAGTGATCAGCTCAATGGTGGTGGAATCTTCAGGGTCACCGATGGCTGGCGTCGTCTTTAGTTCAATCGCACATTTTGAGTGTGGTCTAGTGGTCAGCTCTTTAACTGTGCAAATGATCGTCAGACTTATTTCAGACTGGAAGGTCGGTTTTTCTGCCACTTGCCATTCGTGGCCTAGTGGCCGTCTCACCCTTAAGATAGTTCTTCGGCCTTGTGCAAACTGAAGAGAGGGTGGACGGTCATTTACTCTTATTACTCCCTCGGCCTTATGCAGACTGGAGGAGAGCGATGACTGGTCTCGGACCTGGGATGGTACCTCCTATTTATACTTAAAATTCGTGGCTTGTAGGCTTCCAGAAGGGTGCGGGGATAGCTAGCCTCTCATCACAGGGGTTGTTTATTTGGGCTTGGGCACCCCTTTTCATATCTCCTGGGGTGGAGGCATTGACATATCTTATTGCCTTGGTGCGAGGTGCTGGAGGCTGCGGCGATCCGGTAGACCAGGTGCTGCACTCCAACTTGCTTACCTCTGCAAAGGGTGTCGGTGGCTCGTAGGAAATTAAAATTCCTGCATTGGGGTTAGGGCAACCACGTGATGGCTTTGAGTAGGTAGTACAAGTTTTCTCAACCATGTGTCTGTAGTCACACTTGACGTGATGATTGTGGCCCTGTATGCACGTGATTTAATATATTAACGAGTTCCAGACTTGGCCAAATAAGCGTTGCTGCTTGATGATGGGGCAAATTCGTAAATAAAGTTTCCAGGCCAACTGCGCAGGAATGACGTAATTTGTATTGTTTTTTTAGACAAAATGTTTGAGGCACTTTGAGGATATAGATTAGTCCACAGGATAAAATATGTTGGGTGATCATAGAAATGAATGGTCCAGGGATGAAACGTGGTTAGTTACATTCAGCTTGTTTTGATTTGTTAACTTTTATTCAGTGCTTGTTAAACAAGCCTACAGTGAGTAATGATTTTTTAGGCCAAGTAAGTACTGATAGTATGAAAAAATAAAGGTTGTGGGATGCATTTTCATTTTTTAATGCTTACTCTGTACTAGTTAATTGCAGTACCCCTCTTGTTAACCACTGGTACATAAATAATTTGATGGGGTCCATGTGTGAATTATTAGGATACATGTGTACAGTAACTTTAAAAACCTTCTACAGATTATTCATAGTTTATATCATTAGGGGTGGGCTAAGCTGGAAATTTCATTTCAAAACGAATTCAAAGCAAATTTTCTAAAATATTCGCAAATTCGAATTGATTAGTAAAACTAAGGGGATTGTTGACGAGTACACCTTTCACCAATTTTTTTAAAATTTAATAAATACATTCATTTGTACAAGCGAGGTAAAAGGCATAATATAAAGAAAGGTTTTCCACCGATTTCCCAAAAACTGATCATAATTGTGTATATAAACTCTGCGATTCAATATAATATGGTTCTATTATGTTGTATATGTATGTATTATTAAATTACGTGCGTTAATGATGAGGAGTGTCAGGTTTATTTGCTCTCCATTATTGTCTTCCACGAATACGCACAGTAACTGTTCCATTCCTTTATTACGTGCTCTATAATTCTGCCAATGGAACACTGTTGGCTGTAAGGGTATTCCAGTCCGACTCGAAATGGCGTGAAGGGAAGTATAGTTACTAACAATTTTCTGTTTTTTTTTTTTAAATTACATTACTGATATTTGAATTGCAGTTGCTGCAGTTTCACAGCAGTTAAGTTTGTAAAACTTGCGGTTTAATCTCATGTTTATCTCACCGTTCTAATATTAAAAATACAGTATTAGATTGGAATTCAAATTTTTGAAGCTTTGTCTATCCTATATATTATAAATTATCTTTACTATTTCTGGTAACTTAAATTAGATGAGGAAGTTGCATACTTAATTAAATTTGGTTTGTTATATAGAAATGCTCCTTCCTACCTAATGGCAACTGGAGGAACACTTGGTTTGATGCTTGGTTCAGTGGCAGTTCTGTAGGTACAGTACCACTTGTTTGGCGAGAACCTGCAGCTGTGACCTTGTGCAATTTTCTGTCTAGGTGATCCTGGGATGGGCCGGAGACCAAACCTGGCTAAATGCAGGGCTCGTCTATGCAGTATGCATGACCATCTGCGGTGTGTCTACGTTGATAATGCCTTTCGTTTCTTCCTACATTGGACTGGCTAGCCTTGCAGGCATTTTTGGTTTCTCCATTGCTGCAAACTACTCCCTTTCATCAATAATACTTGTGGAGTTGATGTCGATTGATCGATTCACCAGTTCTTATGGGCTATTGTTGTGTGTCCAAGGTGTGGCAAACCTTTTGGGACCACCAGTTGCAGGTATGATATTTTTCTCGCCTATGACACATTTTTAAGTCAATAAAATATGGAAAAGGACAGGAATGCAATATCCGCCCCATTAAGCTGGCTTAGCCAAAAAAAATCGCGACCATGCAACAGCGTGAAAAATGTGTCGTACTTCTCTGTGTGCATGCCTGTTGTCAAGTATGTACAAGACTGCGAGTACTTATACTTCTGTCCATTTTTATATTCTATTGGTAGCATAGCTTGTTGTAGGGGAGAGTTAATTTTATTAAAATAAAGTGTTGGACAGCTTGATTTTTTCCTGTGTGAAAAGAATGTGTAAAAATACATTTAAATTAAAGTAAATGCAGGGTGACTTTTACAGATTTACCTCCAATATTCACTCAGTTATTGTTTTACAATGGTAGTTTAGCTAATAATAATGAATATGTTTGATGAATAGAACTTTAATACAAGGTGTATCTGTAATTAAGAGAGCAACAAATAAACAAGGTGTTCAAAAGCTGCTGGAATTAAGAACACAACAAGTACATAATCAGAAAAAACACATACAGAGAAGTACTAGTGGATAGATGCAACACACACACAAAAGTTGGACGAACAGATTTTCTAAGCAAATTTACGGTTGTGACATTTAGCTAGTAGGACAGCTTCTTCAGATGGCAAAATCTCTTGTTCCCCAAACCATCCAGATTGGTATTTAAATGACCTCCCAACCTTAGAAATAAACTGGTACTACCCCAAATTGCCAACCAATGTCACAGTCAGCAATATTACGAACCCCAGGGGGCCCCATCTACGTTGCAGCTCTTGTGCTATGCGCCAATGTTGCATTGCCTTCAACACCAGGCTGGTCAACCAGACTTATTGTATCCAGAGCACCTACAACTTTAAAAATCTCGTCTACCAGCTACAGTATGTTCACTGCAATGTTCACTACCAACACTCTTGATGGAATATGAATAGTCACAGAGCAGAAACCAAACAAGCCACACCTGTGGTAAATGTAAATTTACAGGAGAAGCCAGTTGCAGCAAATGTAGCACCTCACAATCAGAACTTTGATGCATGTTACATAACCAGAGTGGTGAGGGCCCTACCACCGTCTAACATAGTGCAGAACAGAGACACTGGGCACTGGCCCACCAATAAATCACCAAATACAGATACACTTGGCTTAATCATAAGATAGGTAACTCCTCCGTTACATTTCAAATTTCCCACCTCGCCCTAGTTTACCTTCTGGCTGCTAGGCTCACTGCTTGCCAACCACCACTCAACAGACCATAGTTTTATCACCACTTGCCACCTCAAGAAGCTAGCCTAGCCAGCGAAACATTGCAGCTGCGCATCCGCTTGGAATTTAGTGTGTGCATCCACGAGTACCACCCTGTAAGTACTTCAGTTTTCTCTCACTTTTATAATACATTTTAGACAACTTCTTCTAAAAAACCTTTATATTTGTGAGTCATTAACACATGTTAATTTATTAAAATACTAGGGACACCTATCTAAATCAGACTTTGGGCAAACAATGCAAACTGACGTGTCCGAAGGAGCCCTCGCAACAAGGGACATATCTTGTAGACACTCTGGTGGTCTTATATTTAGGTATTGTCAGAAAAGCATCACACGTCATGCTTTTGAGAGTACTAATGATTGTTAGTAAAATATACTATATCCAAGGTTTCAGAGAATGTAATTTTTTAAAGTACTTAATCAGTAATTTTGGGTGTGCTTTTTCACCATGATTTATCTGTAAAGTTGCAAAGTGTAGCAGAAAATAAGAGCTGTACCTTTTATTTACAAAGTACTAGCTAATTATTTTTATCACCACGGTAGTGAAACACTTGGAAAACATAAGATCACTGTACAATCTCATCTGTAATGTGCAAAAAGGAGTTTGACAGTCTTTTTTTGCTTTCCAGGATGGCTGAAGGACGTTAATGGAGACTATGACATGTCCTTCTACTTGGCTGGGTTGTTCATAATACTGTGTGGTGTTCTGCTCCTCATCCTTCCAGCAAACAAATGGCTGAAAAAGGTCCAAGCAGGCAGGAGAGTTAAGTATGTGGAGACAAATGGTTGCTCCTCTGAAAACATGATCTCTACCAAAGATGCTAATCTAAAAAATGCAAGTCTGCTTGGTCAAGATGTGAAACTATGTGCGTCACTGAAATGATTATTAGCACTTATTTTTATTGTAGCAACTGTAGCATCTCGTATTTCCTTTGCATTGTAAGATAAATGTCAATTTAGTACACATCATTAATTTGAAACATATGTTAGAAGTCATTTATAGTAGATAGCATTTTTTATAGTATTTTGTATTTGTATGAAAATCTTTTAGCAGCAAGCATTTTGAATTGGCTTGTAAACAATCTGGTTTTTGAAATGTTTTAAAATAGCTATTGTTATTTGACTGATTGTATGCAACTTGGTTTACATAATATTGTTAGTGTGGATGTATACTATTTTTCTGCATAAATTGTTACAGTACGGTAGATGCTAGAAAATAGCAGTATTATTGATGTATTTATATAATTAGAATAATCAACAAAATTGGTGCTGCTAAAAGTGCAAATGGAGCTTATGTATCAGTATTTCAGTTACATAGGTACTTAAAAGTTTCTCATAAAGCAAAATAAAACACTTTTGAAATGGGTGCTGTTATTGTGTTTTATGAATTACTGTAATCATCATGATCTTTGTGTGTTTTAACAACGTAGTGCTATGATGTTGTTGAATCACATTTTCTGTAAACTGTAAATGCTTAAGCATTTGAGAATTGAGTGTTAATCTATTTTCAAAAAAACAAAATACCAAAATAAATTTTTTTTGGTTCCATAAAGATTAAAAATTTTAAAAAACATATTTTCTGTATATCTGTAGATGTTTTATCTTGTCTACCATCATGATGTAAACAGGTGTGGTAAATGTTTATACTTTTTCTGGAATAGTTGTTTCAAAGTGCTTTTTCTTGACAGAAACTTAACGTGCCAAGTTATATAAGCAAAGAATTTGTTGAAATTCCCATAAAGACTACATGCATTCTCATTGGTTCACAAGTAGAAAGGTTGAGAAAATTACTTCTAGATGTGATAAATCTACTCAGCTAGTTTGCATTAGAAATGACTTGGTTTTCATATGTACAGTGAAATTTTTGTACTCTGTTGTGGTTATTCTTTTGGTTAAACCTCTGTTTCTTGCCAATTAATTTTTTCAAGCTTCCAAGATTTGAAGCCAACAATAAGCATAGCAATGTAAAACTAAGTGTGAAAATTCTTTAAAATTATTTTGTCATAAAATCTTAGATGATTTTGTAGGTTACTTCATCTGAAAATGTATTGTGATTTTTCAAACAAGTTTACTATGTTATCAACTATAGTGATTTTCTTCAAAAGAAAACTTATGTGAAGTATTACATGTCCTATTTATGAAAGAGTCAATTTTTAAAATGTCCTTAAAACTTAGCATAATTTTTTTTGAGACTGAAAATGGTTGAAACTGGTGTTCGACAGCATCTGTATATAGAATGTATCCTTATATTTATTATAATCCTTTATGACCATAATATCACAGCCTAACATGTTCAAGATTCCTTAAGGAATGACTGGCACACACAAAATCTTGCCAATTTTTGTGTGTTTTTTTTTTTTTTTAATTTTAATATTAAAATGTACATTTTACAATACTATATTGATAAATAAATAATGTTGAAAGTTCCTTTAACATGGCAGTATTCTCTGAGAAAATTGCATTGAATATTGATTTCTGTTTGAAACTGTTGTCTGTAAATATGATGTACTGGGTAGGACTTTCTTTAACACCGATTCCCAATATTTAAATTCTGTGGTCACAGGCTTGCTAGGCAGGGTCCTTAATGTTCAGTGTAAATTATATTAGCATTTGTATTACTTTATTCTGCTTATGCATTGAAGTGTTTGTAATGAGTAGAGGCATGATTTTGTGGTAAATTGTGATCAAACAAAATAACACAGAAATATAAGTTAAAATGCAAAATAACATGAAATACACACAAATGCACAATATCTCATTAAATTAGCTTTCTCCACAAGAAATAAACCATTTCTCCCATGTTATATACACAAATTTACTTCACCACTGTAAAACATCTAGACACATACATGTATTGGCAATATCGAGAAATATTAGAGATGAAAAAGTCTCTATTTCGTCTAGAGACAATTTTTAAATCTCGGAAACCATAGTTCTATAGCAACACAAGTGCATAAATACATAAGAATTTTTCTTGTGTAACAAAATTTAAACAAACATGTTCCGAAGATTACACGTGCAGTAAAACACGAACTTCCAATAAGTTACAGTAGTTTGACAGCAAACTGCCTTCAAAAGCGTAGTTAACAAGAATGCAAAGTGAACACTCAAAACTAGAATGTGTACAGTAATCTATGGCCACAGCACCAATTAATTTTTACATTGACAGTTGTGTCTAAAATTGTGTGAAATGAAAGTGTGATCTCTAATTTGATACATTAAATGGATTGTTTTCATAAAATATCCAGTCTCGTAAATTATGGAAGATGCTGCAGCTGATGTAAAAGACCGTAAAATGTCTATCATGTGGACATTTCCTGTAAATGGTGATGTGCACTCATATCTTCATGATAGTGGTTAAGGTGCTGACCGCCCTCCCGAGTTCAAGTACATCTGCAGCGGCGTTTTAGCTACTACTTGAGCCCGGTGGGTCCTGTGGAGGGCCGCTTAGTGGGAGGGTACCTTCCGAAGAGAGGGGAGTCAAACCCCAGAGTGAAGTGAACTGTGATCGATTCCCTTCCGGGGAGATCAATCTTCCTCCCAACAAGGGCTGCCAGCTGTCCCCGGGGGTGTACAAGTCGTGATATGAAGTAATCGATGGTGGATGATCCTGCCGAAGGAATTGGCATTATCCGCAGTGGCTTGGTAGATCGGCGTGCGGGAATGTAATTTTCGGGGGGAGAAATTACACGAGACTTCGGAACGACCTTAGGGGAGAATCAGACCCAGATAATCTTCCTGGAAGCCAACTTTATAATGGATGCGTTCTGAACGGCCTGGCTCTGGGCTTCCTTAGGCAGGGTGATGACTATGACAGGCGTTGGAGTCTCTGGCTGGAGGGGACATATAAGTTCTGGTTTGGATTCCGGCCAACAAGCGCCCAAATATGCATCTAATTCCGACTTGTGTTCGAGAGGGATGAAAGGTGAGATAGGTCTAGGTACAAGCTCAGGTTCTGTGGCAAGTTCATTAACCTTTGCAAGGCTCCGCATTCTCTGCGCCGTGTACGGCACTTAATTCCACCCTTCTTGCTGTGCATCTGACCAGACTTCTAACCCTTCGCAGATGTGCAGTCCTAGGGGTGTCTTATTCAGTCACACCCAAGGCCCTGACTTTTAGATATGCAGTCTGGTATTAGGATGCCACTGAGGGCAGGCGAGGGAGCAACAGGAACCCAGGAGTAGCGGCTTGTCTTATGCAGACTCTAAGGTTTCTGTAAGCTCCGTCTCCTGTAGAGTTCGGCATGCCTCATGACTAGTCCTCAGCGGGATTTTTCTGTTGCACATGACAACAAGATTTAAAGACACAAATAATTAATAAAATTAATGAACCAGGAACTAATATTAAAATTACAGTAGTCCACTCTTTCGGTTTACGTACGGTTTACGTAATATTTATTACGGATCTTGGAAAAGTGGAAAATCTCGGTTGGATTATAATGTAGCTAAACTCAAATAATTAATTATTTAAATTAATGCAGGCGAAGGTGAGCCTGGTAATTTGACAAAATAATAAAATTAGGTTTACGTCAAATTACACAGTCAATGAATCTGTAAAGGGTTTACAGGATATAGGATGTCAGGTTACCTCTGGAGTCTTCTGGAGCAGGAGCAGCCTCCTCCAAGCTGCTGGAGTGGAAGCTGTGTTGCAGGCTGTACAAGCTGAAGGCTTGTTCAACTGCTGGAGTGATTGAAGCCATGTTGCAGGCTGCAGGAGAGGAGGGAGGTCTTCCGCAGACCAAGGAGTGCTCGCTGACCTATGCGGCCAGTGAGTCCGCTGTCTATAGTCAAAAACCTCTTGGATCAGTGATTTTCCAGGGGTGCGGGGTAGCGTAGCCTTTTAGCGCAGGGGTTGGTTTATCAGGGTTGCGGCGGCACCACTCATTTCTTCTCTTCCTGTATGGAGGCGACGACAAATTTATCCACCTCGGCCTGAGGCTGGCGGGACGTGACATCATAAGGCAGTGGAGGTGCTGCGATACTGTGGTATTGCTAGAATTTCTTCAGATAATTTCAGAGTAGTGGTCTGTCAAATAAAATCTTATTTATTCAAAAGGGTGGTGATTACATGCCGGGTTCTGGGCGGGCCGTAAATTTCATAATTAATTGCGTTAATCATCTTTACGTCCAAGTACGTGAAAGTACTCTGCCACTATCCATGACTTGCTTCCAGCTCTTGTCTGCTCGTTGATGGGGTGGAGTCACACGTACAGAGTGCAAGCGCATTGTGCAGCAATGTGGCATACGTTAAAGGAAAGGGCAAAGGTAAGTGTAAAGTGTGCAAGGAATAAATACAAATACAGACCTTAAGTGTCCTGAGAAGACATTAAGTACGTGGTAGATGATATTGATATTATGTGGTGACGGTAGGTAGTGGAGCAAAAGGTGTTCGATATCAGAGGTTGGGAGTCAGGGAGTTTTCTTACCACCTCTGATGTAAAGTTGTGGGTGCCAGACGTTGTCAGGATGCAATGTCAAATTTCTGGTAGAGCAGACTCCTCCTCCGGACCGTGTGCCGACGACCATGCCCTTCCAGGCTCCAACCATCGTAATAAGTACCAATGAAATGTAAAAGAAAATGCTTTACCAAAAACGTATGCAGTGAGGTGCCAGGGCGACTTGCACACCCATATTTAGTTATACGTAGATAAAACACTCAAAAGATTACACAAAAATGCTGACACATTACTCTCAAGATTTGGCGGAAAAGGTGGGGGGCCCATGCCCCTATGGCCTGTAGGCAACCTGAATGAGAATGCATACCTCTCACGTTAATTCACTGGGTTTTATTAACAGCTCCTCCAGGAAGCAAACTGATACAAGTTGCCAGGCTTAACCCGCCAGCAGGGTAGCACCGTACAAAAGGCCCGAAGGCTACTAAGACTTATGTGGAAATTATGCCTTCCCAGGCAATAGTATTCCACGGGAAGGGAGGAGTGGAGAATCTTGGGCAGCGATATGTAAAACCAGGCTCCGGTAAACTAGTCTACTGCTGAGAAATGATTAGGTTAAAAAGATGTGCCGCCCAAGCATGCGAAACGCAACCGCCAGTCCACACGTCCAACTCCCCGAGACACCGTAGAATGACTTAACGGTTCAGTGTGATGTACCGCCCAAGGTTTGGCGTACATGCCAGCCGCGCTGACTATTTTCTTACACAAATTTCAGAAAACATACTCATTACTCAAAGAACTTCAATTAACACATAAATGCCCTTCACATAGGAACCTTTTAATAAGTACAAAACACTGTGTGGAATGAAATGAGGGTGAAACGCGTGAAAATGACACACTAAGACTAAAGCCTGCTGGGCATTAAAACATTGTAGGGTTCATTAAATTACAGTTGCGTGAACGGGCGTCCTTGAGCATTTTATGTTAAAAGCATATATCACGTAGGCCCCATTTCACAGGGTCTTCTTTTAAAACACATGCGGGCTGCATGTGGTTTATTCTTCATCTGCACTTTCCTAACGTGCTGACGTCACAAGCGCTCTCATCGGCCCCTTGGCTGCACTCAGAACTGAACTTTATGCGGTTTCAATGCTGCGGTGCACTACTCGACTGGTGCACACAAGTGCCCGGTAGAGTGTTGGTGGCTGCAGCAGCTGCCAGCGACGGGCGTGGAGGAAGTGGATGGTGTCAGTGGATACTGCTTGTCTAGTTTATATATGTCTTTCATAAATCCTTTGCATTATAATTTAGTATAAATGATAATTTGTTTTTAAACTTCGTGGAGTTTCCAGCAAAAATTGTTTGTGAATTTACCAAAATTATATTTTAAAATTAGAGTCTTTTAAATAATTACTGCGTTAAAAATGCTAACTACGAGTGCTTAAAACCACACAACGTGATTTAAATCCAGAACTATATAATGCATGTAATTTGTGTTAAAAAAAATACAACCAACACCTAAACCTAACAAAAATATCACCGAAATGTTTTTAAAAATAAAACCACAAAATCTTGCCTCTACCATTACTGATGGCACAGAGGTGGTTAATCTTTCACAAACAGAATGGTCATCTGTTAGTGTTTGCCTCGGAATTAAGTTGGTAAATGTAATATAGAAGTGCACGGTATGTTGATGACAAATTTCTATGGTGTTCTTGATGAATGAAATAAATGTTTGTTGGGTGTCTGTTGTAACCTTCCTCTAAACTGCCTTTAGGATTAATTCTAATAAGTTTTGATGGCCACTGTAACACTATTGCACACAAATGGAGACTTAAATAAATTTACAGAAGTTGGTATTTATGAATTTGATAGTCTCGGACATGTGATAACTTCTTTTTACCATTACGTCATTACGTGGTGCCTTTAACAATTTGAGACTGACAAAGTGTTCAAATCATAGATGAATCATTTATGCAGATAAATTTGTAGTTGGGTTTTCCATTCCACAGTAAGTTTATCAGGTAGGAACATATACACATTTGTTATAGACAAAATTTAGCTGTGTAGCTTGTAAGGCAGAATTTTTTGGAAACTTTTGTATTGGCTTAGTGCGAAGACATGTTTCAAATACAGTAGTGAAGTTTTTGGTCACTATTACAGATAAACCAGTGTTTTTGTAGGATTACTATAATTGTATAAAATTGGAATGTGCAGTATCTGGTGATTGTGATTATTGGAATGGTGGAGTAAAACGTATGGTAATAAATGTATATTCCAAGAACATCATCTGTAGCTGGAAATAAATTTTCATTTCAAAATCAACAATTATTTACCTCTTCCTTAAAAAAAAAAATGGTTAATTTTAAATGTTAAACTAATTTACTGTTATAAGTAAGTAATGTACAGCAGTGAGGATTGCTAAAAAATTTTTGAAACTAATTATTGAAGTGATTTAGAAATCTTGGTGTTAAATTCCAGGAGTACCTACTAATTGAACAGTAAAATTCAATCAAATAAAAATTCTTTAATCTTAGAAACTTACAACGTGTCCATATGACCCCTGTGAATACACTAACACCTGTGAAACTGCTGCATGAAACTGTAGTAGTAGTATCTAATTGAAAGGTAGGGTCAAGAGTATACTGCTATGCCACCAAAAATATATAAAAGGACAGCAATCCAAGTACTCAATCTAATACTTGTCAACAGGCACACGCTCAAAGGATGACACATTTTTCATGCAGTTGTGTGATTGTGACGTTTCGCTAGTAGCTTGGTGACAAACTAGGATGTCGCAGGAAAATTGACAATTTGCCAGTATAGCTGATGAGTATGGTTTGGGGCTGTGAGTATATTATATTGACACTCTTGAGGTTTCGTGTATTTTGTTATAAATTAATGAGCTAATTCCCAGCATCTGAGTTCTGAGCTATTACTTGATGGTAGGGCCTCAAACCATGCAACATTTCTACTGTCCTAACTAATTTAGGCCTATTCCTCTGAGGCCTAACCTCAAAACCACCACTTTTTGTCATGTCATAAGCCAGGGATGAAGACTTGATGTTATTAAACCTGTATTCTCTGACCAATGCAGACCTCGTCCATAAACAGTACTGTCTCGATTATGCATCACCACCCACCCGCCAGCTGGAGAGGCCCTACGTCCCAGCTCCCTCCCACTCCTTGTTTTTAGCCCCTGTCAAAACAGCCGGGTACCCACACCCCATAGTCGCAGCCATCCGTCGGGATGAGAACATCCCCTTCGGCATCGCCAACCCTGCCAGGGCCCTGATCAGTTTAAGCAGCTGCCACACCAAACGAGCATCAGGTCACCTCCCAGCTGCAGCTGTAGACCATTGCTGCAGCTGGGTCAGCAGCTACCCCAGGCCACCATCCAGCCAGGTTAACTAAGCTGTGTCATTGTGTGTACCAATCCGCCAGAACCTGAAACCGACGTTAGACTTTCTGTTTACAGGCCACGTGTCCTCCACTGTACACCGGACACGCTCTGGCCCTCCAGTACTAGTGACAAACATATATAATCTCCTTGTGTTCCGGACCAACACAACCAAACAGTGCCTGACCGTGATGTCACACTGAGACTTCAATGGATGTCACACATCAAGTGTTTTCATGTCGCCCAATGTGGGGCCTACGCTCTTCAATAGTACAGACTACAAAGCAGCACAACCCTGAGACCTAGTGAACCTAGCTGGACGTCAAGCCTAAGTCAACTGGACTTTGGGATGTCGGTAATAAACCCGTGGCGCCCAACAATACCCGTAGCTAATATGTCGGTGAGAGAGATTAGCTTACCAGACAACCAAGTTGCCAACATGGCCAAAGCCCTGGCATACAAATACCATATAGCCACATGCCCTGGCACTGGGGTATATTCAATTACATGTGCACACTGCCACCTCAATTTCCACTACTAATGCCTGGGGTGGACGGATAAACATCACTGACTGGCTCAAATTTTGGTGTAACAATTGCCATACGCGCTAGCTGCCTCTTACAGCTGGCTGTGAGACAGTGTCTCTTGTTTACAGTGGAAAATTACCAGCCACACCCCCAACTTGACTGCTGAGTGGCGCTACAGCAGGCGTCCTACTTGCTAGCCCGATCACCTGCTTGCCTTACCTACGCCGCACGATGCAATATCGAGCAAATATAATTTTTCCGAGAATTGGACATATGGAAAAGATCTTGTGTGCTACTGTGTTATGTAATAAAATAAAGAACTTTTACCTTGACTGGTATTGTGATATGCTGTCTGCGAACAATACGTTTTATGTTGTTCATCTGGAGCGCGAGTTTTATGTTGTTCATCTGGAGCGCGAGTCACGGCAGATCTGCTGGCAGCAATGAGTCTGTCATTTTGAAGTGCTTGGCAAAATAAAAATAGTTCTTTGACCTGCCACTGAGGCGCTAGTGTAGCGAAGGGGGCGTGTATCAGTGCGCGATGAGTGTTATAGATGGCACAGAGAGGACTTTATTTCTGGGATAACTCCTAGAAGGTGCCGCTGTTCCCAGTTGGTTGAATGAAAAAATATGACTGTTTGTCCCTAAAGTATAGGGGTGTTTCCCCAGCCAAAATTGTACTCTAATTGACCCAGCAACCGACTGGTCCTCGGACACTGCTGCTGGGATGCAGAAATTTCAAAGCTAAGTAAATTCAAACATGTATGTAGGGTCCATGTGGCCAGGTAAAAGTAAAAACGGACTTTCTTGCTTGTCCATGCAGGCAGTAGAATTTATTCTGGTAAGCCTCTACAGGGTTTGGGATGGCTACTCATTTTGTGTGTTTAGTAAGAAAAGGCTGTTAATTTAAAAATAATTTTGTTTCAGCCTTAGCATATTTCAGAAACCAATTTGTATTAATAGGGAAAATCTAGTCTTTCCTAGTTTTGCACATGTCTTGAAAGAAAGTAACATTGTCGTGTAAGAAAGATTTTAAGTTTAGGGAATACTTGGGTATATTTAAAAGGAAAAATTGAAAAGAATCTTACAAGATTTTAACAAAAACATACAGTATAAATGCACTTGAGTGAAGGGCAAGTGTAAATGAGCTCTATGTAAAAAGGATGTATACAGGAAAAATTGGTTTTGAGAAAATGAGGTTTAAAGATTTTGCATGCTTGTAGCCTTTATAGAACCAAATTGTCAACTTTGGACCTCATAATAAAAAAGTTTAAATAAAATGTTATTTTATGATCTGTGATATCTACTTTGTTGTAAAATAATATTAAAATAACGGCAAAATCAAAAACACCTGCATGCACCCCTTTTCGGGAGATGGAATTTAGCCATGTTTATTTATATGCCCTTTTTTGGGTAGACTGCTATGTTCTTAAACTAAACTAGTTTTAGTAGTTCTATTTCATTCTTTTCAACTGTATTTAGAAAAGCAATTAGTAGTATATTAATAAAAGTTAAATGTTGACAGGAAATAAAACAAAAAATGATATTACTAGTCATAATTAAACATACAATGAAAATGAAGTGGAAACAGTTTGAATACAAAAATTAATACCTTACACAGAATTATCTGACATAATCAGTATCACCACACACACTTATGGGTAGTCCTAATAACTCGAAACATTATAAACAAGTCATACATCATCATCACTATACATCTCATCACTTTCTCGCACAGTCTCCTCTTTAACACACTCCTTTGAAGCTTGGAACACTTCTTCATACCCATCCACATCAACTTCAAAAACCTAAAAAGACTTCTAACATCTTTCTCCTTGAATACGTTTATTTGGACACGATCCGCCTTGGGTCACATGCTGGTGTAAATCCACGTCCGTCTTTTTTCTTGTAATACACAAAAGGTAAAAAAAAAAAATCCATTGTAAGTAGTTGTAGCAGCCAGTCCCCCTGAGGGTGGAAAAGTTAACCTTGTGTAAGATTGTATGTTGAATGGGTAGTTATTTCCTGCTGGCTTCGTGGACGTTACATTTTTTAAACCCTCTGATCACTTCGTATTATTAGATCACAGTGTTTCACAACAAATGGAAATGGGTTTTGTCTTCCAGCCTGAAGAAGTTCTACATACATTGCCAATGTATGAATTTTTTTCTTCTGTTTTTTTAACTTTGTGCCACAAATGCCAAAATATTGGTCTCGCATGCTAAAAGAGTGCCCTCGCACAGGAAACGCATGTGTAACTCTAGCATTGGATTTCATTGCTAACCAGCAACAAAATGATGTTACCAGGAGGTTTTTATTTTGACCTGCTGAATCTGAGAAGAGATGAATTTCTTCATAAGAAGAATGCTTGAATTTTTCATTTATCATATATCGAATAAAAAAGAACACCCTGTGTCTGGATTCTTCTTTGAATGAGTTTCTAAGAAATAGTACATTTGGCTACTGTCATCATTGTGACAGTGTATATTAAATAAGTACACCCACATAAGTCTTATAAAATTGAGATGTTTAATTTGTCTTAGGCAAAGGCAAATTTTGGGGATAGTCGAATTCCAGTACCAATATTTCACTGTTATCATCTTTACAATGCTTTATCAGGTCATCATTTGCAATTTGCATTCTTGTAAGCATTATAACTTCTTAAATTAAGTTCATGTTGTACTTTACAGAGATCATTTGGGTTAGCTGCAAGTTTCACCTTGCATTCCAAACAGTTTTTGGTTATGTAAAGCCATAGCTTAATTCAGCTTTAAAAAATTTGTAGTATGTATGTATTTTGATAATTTTGACATATCAATATTTTTCTCTCTACAGAATATTTTGAACATGTCATAAAACTTTTTTGGGCACAGATCAGGATTTAGAAAATAAATTTTACTTGATCTGTTTCTTTAATAATGGGACTCCCTGCATGGTATAAATCTTAAATGCTCTTTGGCAAGATCCCAAATAATACTATCATTAGAATGGGGTCGGTGGTCGTGAGTTCCAAGTTTCTCTCCAAATGATTAGGTGTGTTTCTCTCCTGCGCTTAACCTCAACTTGATGAATGGAAGAGCATTTGCATTGCATTAATTCAGATATATCTTGCTGCTGCTTAGAACCATCACAAATAAAATTGGTTGTGAAGGTGTTCTTGGTCATTAACTGATATTTTGTTGAAATATTCATTTTTATATCATTTCAAAACTAACACTAAGGTTTACCTGGTTTTCTGTTCCCAGTAGAAGAAATGCAACTTTCGCCAGAATGTCTTCGTTTCTTGTTATCACTTCGATCTTTTAAAGATTGCTTTTTACATATTTTTTGACTATGATGTCCTTCATCACTCACAAAGTTACTTTCATCTGAATTGCTACTCATTTTGCACTCATTACAACCCAAAAAACAAGAACACCATTAACTACATAACCTACAATGATTGTAATCATCAATACACAGCAAACAAAAAGGTGTCATTCTGAAACCAAATGCAAAGATATATAGTCCATTCCCGATTGGAAGCGACTTATGAAAATCAAACTTTGAAAAAACACTCTAAGCATAACATGTCCACCTGTTTTTCAATAACCTGTAGTCCACAAATATGTAACACTGTGGTTAACTTTAGAGTACTGTATTATTGAATAAATTAAACTTTACCTTAATTCTATAACTTGTAATATTTATTTATTTTTAAATATGAATTAACAGCGAGAGCAGCGACATGTTGGCAACGTCCAGTAAGAAATAGTTCATAGTTAAAATATTATTTTAACCTAGTTTATTAGTGTACTATTTGTAAATTAAACTATGCCTATTGAAATATTTAGGTTGCCCAAATGGCAACATATCTCATTTTTACAGTTTAAAATAACAGCGGAAAATATTGTAAGTAGGCCGTAATGGCACTGTGTTGTTTTATCGTGCTAGAAAGCCACTCGAGCGAGGCTTGTCGCTTGCTCTCTCTCTTTTTTTCTCTCTTTCACACTCGGAAAGTTTAACTTTGCTAGTACGGGTTAAATTGTACAAGTTTTCAATTGCAGCATATTTCATACTTATTACAGCAAATTAATATTTTGTGAATTTGTAATTTACAACTGAAAAGAGATTTTAATGTTTGAATATTTATTTCAATATATTTAGATATAATGGCGGGGCAGAACAAAGTGAAGTTGTAAGACGTGGTGAGCCATGATATGGCGTGTTATTTTTACCGAACGAAGCGTAAATTAAACTTACTCCGAAAACTACTTCAAATTACATCACTTTTGTAGACGTTGTGTTTTTGAAACCTACCTAGGCAAGTTACGATGTTGTGATAAATCTGTGTTTCCACGGCAGTAATAATTATACTGTGACGTGTGTTTCGTTAATCATTGCGTCTCTGTAATGGCGTGCTTTTGTGCGTCGTGGTCGATACGCTGGCGCTGTGCGTGCGTGATTTCAAATATTTGATATTAACGATTTATACGTTGAAAATGTGAACTGTTTTATGGCGAAGTTATTTATTTACATCCACGTATGTTTATTTATCACAACGTTGTACCTTTGCCCTGGTGGGTGTTTGAAACACAGTCTTGGAATGTGATTTACCACCAATCAACAAAATAACCAAGCCCAGCCCCAATAAATTTTAATAAACCTAATACACAGTAAGTAGCAATGCGTATAAATATGAGCGGAATAAAGGTTACGGTAGGCTTATTTGAGTGCATGTTCACCGCTATATTTTAAGTTTTTATGACAAAAAATGAGCGACACGAGTTGCGTGCTTGATTTTAATGTCTCTTTTTCGTTGGACTGATTATTCCTTCGTTATTCGAACTGAGGCCGTCCTTTTAAAGAAATAACCCAACACATATCAATAATACAAAATTAAATACTATAGTTCATTACCCCGCAGTTCTAACAGTGTCAAACACAGTCGCGGCAAAATATTAACGTGCATTACGTGTAATGTGCTATGTCGTGGAAAACAAATATGTTAATGTAACATAACCATAAGCACTATCGTCAATTCAGGCATTTTTTAAAAACATCATAAAGCTGACCTAAATAATGTTATAGGCCTAAACTATGAATATTCGTACGAAATGGTTTTTAAAATATGCCTACAACAGAATTATTTGAAAAGCTGTAAACAGTAAACAACACATTTGACAGGTATAAAAGTAGAAGTCACATTTCGATGTTTATTTTTAGGTGTAGCGAAAGTATACGAACACAATGGCATGTAAACATTGATTTGGACAGATGCTACATGGCAGTCACATGGTAATGTTTGTTTACATTTGGCGGAAGGATACGAAACGGGCCTGCAAGAATATATTTAGCAGAGCTCCGAGAAAGTTGCTTCCAGTGGGGAAATATATGAGAGTTTGCACTTTTAGAGAACACAGCATGGAGAATTCAAAAATTGCATCGCCTTAAAAGGGCGTATACAGTAATACGCCCTTTTCATGCTGTGCCATGATAGGTATTTTAAGAGTGTTTTAATAACCATATTTAGTCATTTCAGCCTTGAGGAATATTTTGAATGAATGCCAAGTTAAAATTTTTATGCTTGCGTCGTGATGTTCAAAGGGCTCTTTTTATTAATGTCGTTTTCAGCCTTGAAGAAATGAAATATATGTCAATTTATTGAATAGCCAAAAATGGATACCCGTAACTGTAGCAGCATGTGATGTTTTAGCTATTGAAAATAGTGTGTTGTGAATCTTGGTGCTTTGCATGTTTTTTGTAACATGTTTTTGAAAATAGTTTTCAAAAATAAAAGCTTTTCCCATATAGTAGTCGTTTTTGTAATTGCAAGAGTTGTTATGCATATAAACTGATTTCAAAATTTTGCTTGCTGTTTTAAAACAACTGGTGGTGTTGAATGTTTCTCTGTTACGTGGCGTTTCTTGTGTCCTGTTCTGCAAAGACGTAGCAAGCCCCTCATGGGCAAGGGATAAATACAGTTCATTGTATTATTTGTGCCCAACCATTTCATCATGCCTGCATAGGTTGGCCCGAAGAAAGATTTACGAGACCGGGCCTCGTATATCAATGCGAGGTATGCCGGCGTGCAGCCGAATACCGCCCTAGCAACTTGGGCCCATGCCATAGCCTAGTAAGCATCCGGGGTGCCGGGGAAACGCAACTACCCGAATTTGCTGGATGACCACATTAGAATACGCGATGGAACTCTGTGGAAACGACACCCCACCGAAGCAATGGGTCAGTAGGACCCAAAAGTAACTTAAGGGCAAGGCTCTCGACTGGTGGGCCAGAAATGGGGAATTCATAACAGAGTGGAGCCAGCTATGCTCTCGCCTCGCTGCACAATTCACAGGCGAGGTCGTCCTGAGACACTAGACCACAGAATTCCACAGTCGAACCCAGGACAGTGACGAAGAGGCCGGCATTTTCATACCCAGAAATGTCCAGATGTTCAAATGGGTCTTCCCCGAAGGAGACGAGGCGAACTGCATATTGAATGTTACCTGTATTCTTCACCATAGCTACGCAATTTATTGAAAATACCTAAACCACAAATGATGGACGAGCTTGTGAACAGGGCGAAAGAGACGGAACACAATTACAAGGCACAGGTCCTGCTCGACGAGTCGTGAGTAAGTAAGAGGACCAGTCAAGATAAGCCACCCGAGCGAAAGGTAAATTCTTCGCCACCCCTTCCTCACTGCTGCTCTCCTTAAGTGCTGGTACTGCCCTGTCAGGCAGGCTGACCAGGGAGGAGCAGGAGAAGAAAGAGCAGTAAGGGCACCAGCCCCCCTCCCTGCAGCATCCAGCTGTAGCAAAACAACCTAACCGTCCGAGAAATGTCGCGGTCGGGGTACAAAGTGGGCCTCCACCACCGGAAACCAAGGACCCATCATCCAATGCTTCGGGGAAGATAGTGAACCGCCCGAAGCACCATGTATAGAAGTGGAAATAAATGGGAGAAAAATGGCTTCACTGGACTCAGTCGCTACGGGCAACTTCGTGCGGAGTGATGTCCTCACCCTATAACAAATCGCATAACTCCACCCGCAAACCCACGTGGTGCGAATGGCACAACGTGGCCGAACCCTCAAGGTCGATGGCCCCCTTTACAGTAAGCCTGTATGAACATTCTACCCTCGCCGAGTTCGTTGTCTCACTCGACATCACAGAAGCCTGGCTGAATAGACAACAATATGCCATGGATCATGGACAGATGAAAGTATATCTTGCGGACAAACATCGAATCACAGTCAAATGGGAGTACAGCCCAGGTGCAGTAATTACCCACCCCATCAATCCTGATGAAATCAACCACTAACTGCCTGAGCCAGAGTTTGAACAGTAGAGACTGATTCTGAATGAACATGCCAGCTCCTTCGGACAAGGAGGATCGCTACACCAGACTTTTAGCATACAGCAGGATATCTGGACCACGACAGACACCCATCTATAATCACCCATATAGTATGTCCACCTGAAGGCGACACTTTATAGTAACGCAGATACAGAGATGAACGAGGGGATCGCGGAGCCCTCAGATTCTCTATATAATTCGCACGTGGTGTTCGTGCTGAAGAGGAAGGGTGATGGCACCATCTGCCATCAACCTAATGCACACCTTGAGAAACATTGGGGAAGCCAAAATCTTTAGTACCCTCAACATGCAGTCAGGGTACTTGGCAGATCGCGGTGCACCCTGACAGCCGCAAATACACTGCATTTACTACACTGGAGGGAGAGACGTTCTAGTTCTGTGTCATGCCGTTCGGCTTGAAAAACGTTCCAGCGACCTTCCAGAGACCCATGTCGGCCAAGGTACTTACCGGCTACTTATCATCTACAGTAAGTCATGGGAAGAGCATTGTGGCCACCTCCAACAAGTTCTGGAGCACCTCGAATTGCATGGCTGTTGAATAACAACACGGAACTGTACTGTAACACTCTAATCACGATACATTACTCTATGTACTGTTTTTTCCAAAACATGCGCCAGCTCGTTTTATGTTGTGGAACCAAAACAAACATGTCGTACAACCACTCATATCAACTGTCTTAACAGTGATCAATACTATGTAACTACCTATTTTGCACAATATGCGACACTACTTCCACCTACATTCAAACCTGACCCACATACAATTTAAATCTGTATTTGCTCAGTGCACAACACCCCACCACTACATCACAGAGTCCTTTGTCTATGCTGGTTTAACAGACTGCCTATGTGGCTTGTCGTTCAGTTCGACATGTGGCACATCATGGTCCAGTAGTTTTCGAGGTGGGCTGAAACACTTGAAACCTGCCACCTCATTGGGGTTTGGTAGTGACTTGTTTCGCACCAGACCTTCTGCAGCCCAGTGTGAAAACGAGGATTGGCATCACAACATCGTTGGTGCTTCCGGGGAAACACCGGCCATCTGAAAAAATTCCTTAAACATTCTGCCCACTTACTGGTGCCTCTGGAGAAGCCTTGGCTTGCGGAGAATCTTCGACACCTGGGGACATGCCAACATCACTTCCCAGTGGATTACAGGGGCATCGTCAGAAATTCAAATTAATTCATGCTTGGTTATTTTGATGGTGTTATGTGTGTGAGCAAATGGAACACATTTTTAATGGCATGTTTTTTCATAAATCTAACGATAAAAGAAATAAAATATCATTTTTAGAGGGTCCAGAAGTTTTAATATGCTTTTTATAATAACTGTGAAAAGAAATGTAATGTTGATTGAGACAATGTAATAGCCAACTTATTATTAAACATATGAAAATCTCTGAAAATGGGCCTAAGAGAACAGACTTTCTGAACCACCTTAAAGAACTGTTAACTGAATGATTTGGAATAGTAATTTCGCAACTGTACTAAATGGAGTGTAGTAATAGTATGTATATATGGGGCACGGTATATGGGAAACTTTAAGACGAGATTGCTTTCCACTCCATCGGAGATACTGTTCAGGTGTTTTGTAATTAAGAATGAGAGTGAGGCATGGTTGAAACTCCTGACGCCACCGAGGAGCTGAAAGCGTCCTACTTGTCTAGACCAGGCCACCAGACATAACTACAAGCCAAAGTATATGTCTGGACTATTACTTGGTGACTGGCATGTAGGGTCTGCAGTATAAAGGCCTGGCCCTCCAGTGGAATTACGACACGTGTACCCCACAAAGACATCCTCTGTGGACAGTCAATTTATGATGTCTTCTGACAAATGGAACATACTCCGCTCCTTGGTTGTCACTTGACCAACCCTTCAGTACCAATGTGCAAACCCTTGACAGGACAGGATCTGCTCTAGTCAATTCTGCAATTTGTCTAGCTGTTAATTGGAGGTGCATCTAATGCTTCGAGGACGACGACTTCCATTGGAGCCGGAACCTCTCTGTCAGGCATGGGACCGGGAAGACGGCTAAGACCATCCGCATTCGCAATACTGGAGCCTGGCCGATAACACAATTCAAAATCATACACACTGAGCATGATACTCGAACGCAGCATCCATGGCGATAAGATGTTAGGAGTCACCTTGTCTGTCGTAAACAATCCTAGGAGTGGTTTGTGGACTCTGTGAATCTCAAATTTCCTACTATAGAGGAAGTAGTGAAATTTCTTCACCCCTGCAATAATACTCGATATTTCCTTATCTATCTGAGCACATTAGGACTTAGTGGTGGTTACTGAATGGGAATAAATTGAAATAGGAACTTCATCACCTTGTTTAGTGATCTGAATCAATACAGCACCTACCCCAAACTGAAAAGCATCGCACGCCAAGATCAGATGGAATTCTGGGACGTAATGTGCTAGCAGAGATTCAGATGTAAGGAGGTGTTTGGTGGCAGCAAAGGATGCATCATGGAGCTATGTCCACTCCCACCTCGCAGAATTCCATAAAAGGTTATGCAAGGGTTCTGCTGTCTCTACCTTATTTTTCAAAAAGGAATGATAGAATTGTAAAAGATCTAAGTAGGTCTGTAGTGTTTTGTTAGAAGCAGGTGTACCTGCTTCATGGATGGCACGAATCTTATCAAGTGTAGGTCAGATTCCATTTTGGTCAACTGCAAAGCCCAAGAACGTCACTTCCGGCACACCAAAATTGCATTTATTCACTTTTACTTGGATGCCAGCATCTTTAAAAGGTCGTAGAACCTGCTGTACCTTGTTTCGAAGATCCTGAACTGATTATCCTCGTACACGTACATCATAAAATTATGGGACAACACCATCTAGTCCAGCCAACAAGTCTTCCATAAAACGTTGGAAGACTCCTGGTGCTGCACGCACGCACGCACGCACACACACCAAAAGGCATCCGATTTGTCTGAAAAGCACCCTTATGTGTGATCATTATTTGAGCTTTGGTGGCCTCTTCATCCACATGGAGCTGTTGGAATGCTTGTGCAAGATCAATCTTAGTGAAAATTATGCCACCATTCAGTTTTGTTAGCAGCTGGCTGATAGGTGGAATAGGGTACAAATCTTGTTTCAAAGCATTATTCAAGGTGCTCTTATAGTCTCCACAGATCCTGGCATCTCCATTTGACTTAAGTGCTATACAATTGGTGTCGCCCAATTAGCATGCTTAACTGGTTTATACACTTATTCACTAACCAGCCTCTCCAGTTCCATTTCTACCTTACGAAGGAGGGCAAATGGGACTACGAGGTTTCAGCTGCTAAGGCTGTGCTGATGGGTCAAGCTGGAATTTGACATGCGGCCCTGTGTACTTCCCCAGCTCTCTACTAGACACTTCTGGAAATTCACCGATAATATAGTTACAGAGCTCGCTTATGCTTAAAATGCCCTTTATTTCTATACCCAAGGTATCCATCCAAATTCTCCCTAAGAGAGATCGCCTCAGACCCTTTGAAATAATCAATGGAAGGGTGTATCCATGCTGTACTTCAACATTACACGAACCTAATGTTTCAATTTAATTTTTACTGTAATCATGTAATATACAAGTTGCCTTACTGAGTTTGGGAAGCTGATGGTGGAAAATCCTATGGAAGGTAAGCTCATCCACTATTGAGAGCCAGGCCCTGGTGTCAACTTCTATTTCAACTGGATAGCCATTTACAGTTACCACTGTGCTTAGCTCATTTGCCCCTGGCATTCCTATTTTCATCAGATGGTAAACATTAGGTTCAGACAAGTTACCATCTGACTTTTTCTCAGCTTGTGAGTCTTGTAAAGAATTTACCTTGACCCCGGAGTTATTTTAAGAGGTTTTGGACTTGCAAACTCGTTCAATGTGCCATGTTCGTTTACAGAAAAAACATTCAGTGTTCTTAAAACGACAGGCAGATCTATTATGCTGACCACCACAGCCTGCACATTGAACTGCTTGTCTAGGCTGATTTTGCTTACTGGGACTAACCTGGTCTGTTCCCGCATGCGGGAATGTTCGAACATGTTGTGGCCCCTGGCTTACTTTGTCTACATTGACTACTGATGCGCCCCCCCCCCCCTGATCTCCCTGGTGTCCAGTGAGCAGCTTCTGCAGCGAGAGCCTTCTCTTGTGCTTGCACAAATGCCAATGTAGCTTCTGATAGTATTCTCCTTTGCACGGACTCGTCAATTCAAGCCACACACGAACCGGCCCCATAAGGTTAGGTCAAGGCTATCGCCGAATTTGCAGTGTTCAGCCAAGCGCCGTAATCCGGCAATATACTCGGCAATACTGGCATTTGCCTGTTGGCCTCATTGGTGGAACTTGAACCTCTGATATATTTCAGATGGCGTTGGGGCAAAATGTTTTTGAAGCAGTTTTATAATTCCCGCATATGATTTTTTGTAGCTGGGTTTGCAGGCGACACAAGTGATCTAATAACCGAGTATGTTTTTGAACTCCAAAAACTGGGGGGGGGGGGGGGAAATCGCACGTTTCTGCTCAGCCTCAGCAACATAATTTGCCTGGAAATTGAAGTTAAAGCATTCTGAGTATGCATCCCATCCCTGAGGCTGCGAGACATCAAATTCTTCAATGTGGCCTAAGAAGTTAGCCATGTTGATGCTGCCGATTACCGACTATCGAGAAAACTTACAAAGGATTCAATCCTCGTCGTCAGTTGTTGAATAATATTACGGAAGTGTACTGCAACACTCTTAGTTTAATCACGATACATTACTCTCACATCTCTGTACTGTTTTTTCCAAAACATACTCTAGCTCGTTTTATGTTACAGAACCAAAACAAACATGGCGTGCAACCACACATCAACTGTCTTAACAGTGGACAATACTCACTGCTGCCAACTCGTGTAACTACGTATTTTGCACAATATGCAACAATAGTCTCACATGAAAGCTGCCGGAAAGTCACTTCGGCAAATCAACTATCGATTTCCTGGGAAACATGGTCATGCCAGAGGGGAACTACCCACAAACAGCCTCCATACGAGCCATCAAGGAAGCAGAAAAGCCGGCCAACAAGAAGCAGTTGCATTGCTTAATTGGTTTGTGCAACTGGCTGCATGATTTTGTGCCAGGCATCGCCAGCGAGATCCCCCCCCCACTTTTTCACCCAGAGGAGACCCGGCAGTGGGGGCCAGAACACCACAATGCCTACCTGGTCTTGAAAACCAGCATCAATCGTATCAAGCAGCTCCACCGACCTCAAATACTGCCCTCTAATACTGCAGACAGACGCCTGACAGAACAGCCTAGGAGCCATCCTCTACCAAGAGGGTCCTGAAGGGGCCAACCACAATTCATTGCATATGCCAGTACGAGACTGAATACCACGGAACAAAGGTACCATATAAACGAACATGAGTGCCTCGCCTTAATCTGGGCGGTAAGGAAATATCGGTATTATCTAGAGAACAACCATTTTACCTTGTGGACTGACAGTAAAGCATTCCAATGCCTATGAGAATCCCGCAATTCCAAAGTCAAGCTCGGGTGGTGGGAGATGTTCCTCACCGAGTTAGATTATGAGGCACAACACTGTATGGGCAAGACAAATGACCTCGATGCCCTGCCATGCCAACCAGTCCTCGACAGAGAGGTTAAAGTGGACGAGGAGGGGGAGAAAATGACCCCTCCTCCAGTCTTGAACTGAAGCCTGGAAGAGCACCTCCGGCTATTGAAGTTGCATCTCAACTGCCACCAGATAACATTCCACCAACAACAAGATCCAGAAATCCAGAGGCTGCTCCAGCAAAACACCCTCGGAGATTCGAACTCCGAGATGACATCATCTGGTCCCAGAGGGGTCAATCAGGGGGACCATGGAAGATCTGGATTCCCAAAAAATTGAGTGTGGACGTCTGCCGTCACCACCATGGCCACCTGGATGCCAGACACCCCGGTGTAAGGGACACACACTATGATGTCAGAATACACTACATGTGGGACAAGATGAGCCGCGACATCCAGCAGTATGTCAACAGCTGTAAGGCATGCTGCAGAGGAAAATCCTACCCCATGCGTAAGTCTACACCGAGCCCCATCGATCGCACATGTCGTGGACACACCTGGCAGTCGACATTATGGGGCCCTATTCCTGCAGTACCAAGGTGAACCAATATCTGCTAGTTGTCACATATCAAATTTCCCAATGGGTATAGGTGTTCTCTCTACCCAGCCAGGAAACAGCCAACATAATACGCAAATTCGAAACCGAAGTATTTCCCTGCTAGAGATACCCGCAGGCTATCCTGACTGACAATGTTACCCAATTCACCAGCAACCATTAGCAGTCTGCATACAACGAATGGGGAATGGAGACTTGAACAATCCTTTTATACCGCTTGCAGGCTAACCCCACTGAGAGGAGGAATCAGAGTTGAAGAAGAGCCTTCGAATCAGTGTGGGTAACGACCACTGTCACAACTATCGCCTTCACTTTCAGGCGAAGGACGAACAAGGCCATCAACACCAGTCTCAGCCAGCTCATCTTGGGTCAAACTCTCTGCTGCCCAGGTGACTGGCAATGAGAACAAGAGACAACCGAGATCCCCCAGCACGAAGATATCTGCCTGACCACCTTAGCCAGGATGACCAGAGCCCAGGAAGCCCAAGGATTATACATCAACAAGAAGTACCCACAGCCCTGAACCGGCGTGCATATATTCAACATAGGGGAAGCTGTCCTCCGCAGCCATCTGCTGAGCAAAGCCAGAGGCCAATACAGTGCTGGCCTGGCAGAGAAGTGGGAAGGGCCATACACAATAGTGGGTCGCCAAGACAATATATACTGGGCAGAAGAAGTCGGGGAACGGATCCGAAATGCAACACAGCGTCAGATACGCCCCTTCCCTGGCGAAGTTCCAGAGCAGGAGGTTGACACACCAGAAACAGTTTTCTTGGTATCCAGACAAAGACGACCTGGAGCTGAAAACTCCACCTGATGTCAGGCCACCCACACACAGAGAACCGGAGGTAAAGTTCGATGCCAACAGAGGGAGCCCATAGTCTATCTCAACCATGGTAGACTTCCCAGCATCCTAGCATGTTGAGGGACAGACACAGTCAGAACCCTGCCCTCGATGCCCATCAGCTACATCCAGATGGTCGCCTCCAGATGTGGCTGGGTGTCGCCCAGCATGACAGAAGTGCCATGGCGGAGCCTGCTGGGCAAGACTTCTCGCTGTCGACCTCCACAACTTAGCCCGATTTCCGAACGAGCTGCACTCAGACATGCCGACTAGGTAGAGGAGTATCAAGCGCCTCTACCTCAATCGGCCACCCAGGTCCCGACATCGGACGACGCCGAGGCCGACACCTGGACTCCACTTTCCGAATGGGAGGAAGAGCCCAGCAGCCAGGCTGTTGAGGCCGAGGAGTCCGAAGAGCCTCGGTCTCGCCCGGCAACCCCGACTGCTCCAACAATGGAAGACACGGTGACCAGTATACCACGATGCCTGATGGCTCCAAGGCCCCAGGGGCCTGTCCTTCCGAATGGGAGGATGAGTACAACAGTGCTGTCGGGGTAGATAGACACCTGGAGTCCCTGCCCTAGATGGCAACCGTGGCCGCATACTGCCAAGACAACACAGCGCTCCGCCAGGTCCCGGTGGCAGGAGACTCTGAGGCCGATGCCCGGACCCAGCTGTCCGAACGGGAGGATGTGGCCAGCAACCAAGCCAGAAAGTTGTCGTGGCACCCAGAACCTTGCCTCTGACTGCCACCCTAGAACCAGCCCTCCACCAAGGCAGGGGAGCCGATCGTTCCACGGTGCCTGGTGGCCCCCAGTTGGCCACTGCCCGAGACGATAACCTCATGCCAGCGAGCCACCTGAGGAGGCAGATACCAGCCTGTGACTAGTATAATACACTAGTAAAAAGTCAGAACACTCGTAAAATAACACCGACAACTGGCGTAAAAACAATTCTTTCAAGCAGCCATAAATAGCCGCTACAAACCAGTGAATGGGAAAACAGAACAACGTAAATTACCCAGTAACCAATTAAGGATTTCGTGCTACATGACTATATACACCTAGAGAGTTTTCGTGGCACCGAGGACACTAATTAGTGCCAATGTAAATAAGTATACCTGTGTAAAAGACTTCCTTTTTACGAGAAGAAACGTGACCAGGTCAGTGCCTGAATTAAACCCAGGACTCTTGCCAAGAGAGCCAAGGAATTTGTAAATAATCTCTCCAAGGATATTGTAAATATCTACAGGGATGTGTCTTTGTGGGTTCATATTTTTTATTATTTGTAGGTGGTTGTGCACATCAATATTTATTAGTTTTAATTTGTTTCAGAGTACTTATGTTATGTATATATTAGATAGCTCCGCCGGCCTAGGTAACGGAAGGCCTAACGCTGGAGTAAATGGGGGATTTCCCCCCCCAGGTAGGAAAGGACGGATACCCTCGCGATCGATACGGGAGAAGAACATACTATGTACATCATTATACCATTGGTGAAATGTTGGCAAAGTGGGGTGCTGTACGGAAAGAAAAGAGTAAATGTTCAGAATAGGTGCGTTTAGGAAAAATAATTTTTTTTCAGTGGAAAGTGGCATATTTTTACTCTACTAATTACACAGAACACTAATTTATTATGCTTGAAAATAATTTATGGGGAATCTCCAAGCTTTGCTGATGTGACCACTTCGTAGTCACTGCCTTAAGGGGCCTGCCTCCCTAGAGTCTAAATCACCCTTCGAGCCAAATAGTTGTAGTTTTTCCTCCAAGTGCGGTGGCAGAACTTATAAATAAACACTATGTACCTACCCCCCCCCCCCCTCCATCATGTGATCTGACATTTACAACGGTTCGGGAGGGGGGAGAGTGAGCTGGCTGCAGTCGCATTACCCCACCCCCTACACCGTGTCCTTGGCTATTCCCTACTCGCCATCACTGTAGAGGAAAAGGAGAGATAAGAGAAGTGGTAGCTGGCGGAGATCAGAGAAATGGCCACTTCTGCGGAAGATCTCGTCTTCCCAGCGGTGCACATTTTTGACAAGCAAAATGTACGCACTATTCCGTGGCGATCTAGTATTGCTACGAAACGTATCTTCCGTTGAGTTGTTTTTTTTTTAAATTAACAAAACCTGAACCAGAAATCATAAACCAAAGAAACATAAATTAGTGCTGCTGCTTGTTGGAATTTTCTAATACTACTTAGCATCATAAACACAGCGCCACGTTTGATCCAGTTTTCTAGCTGTAAACTAAGGTGTGCGTGATGTTACCTTGTCATTCGATTCAAAATTCTATACAAGGCTGTTAAACTTGAGTTTATGCGACAGTAGGTTACATGTTATTGTTTAGATTGTTAGACAATTATTGTTTACTACACAAAGTATTACTCACAATTAGACATATTTAACCCAAATTTGGTAAACTAAAAGCAGCAGTTTGAAGTACTGATCAGGCTAATGCATGGTCTATTTCGTTAACCATTTTGAAAAATTAACATAATCTAAAATTTGTACTGTAGTTAATGAAACAAAACACAAGTCTAGCATAGAGGTGATAATAACAAGCCACCTGAACTCAGCAATATAAAAATAAGTTAAATATTAATTTTTAAATCTCAGCAGTATTGTATACAAGGAATCACTCAACCCATTTGAAACCAACTTTGTGTATCCTAAGTAGTCATCATTGTCGTTAAATACACAATTAAATATTTTTTCCACTGTGCCGTGTTTGAAAAGCCATTAAAAAAATAATGTTTCGGTCTAATAACCATGACAATTGTCGAAAAAAAATGTGTAACATTTGTTTTGGTAAAAAGAAAATTCTACGGTCCAGGTTTTTAAGCAATTTATATAAATTATTTGTGTAGGCTAGTACAGAGAAAACTAGGCTAATTTGTATCGTAAAACTTCTTGTTTCTGGTGCTGGATTTTACGTTTTGTGTAATGAAGATGTACAATTTTAAGTTGGTGTTGAGTATTCCAGCAATGAAGATAAGGAAAAAGTGCCAGTGGCAAACAAAGCCTAATTATGATAGAAACGTGAAATAAACGGAATATGCAAGAGTTTTATAACACAATTACTGCTAAACGTATGAAATTTAATATTATAACGTCTTTTTAAAGTTTGAAGAACCCTATAACTAACAGGTTACCATAATTACATAAGATTTGTCTATACTGCGCACTCGAGCAGAAAAAAAATGCATTAAAAACATCGCGAGGGCATATATCTAGCATTAATAATGAAGAAACTGTATCTAAAACTATAAATTGTCGAGGTCATAGCGGCGGGCGGGATTAATCCTCCGTGCGGCTGACACGAATGTGGAGTAGGATGGTGGCGAGTCAGCCCACGCAGGATTGCCAGACGCTGACCAAGTCCTCGCAGTATTCTCTCCGTCCTACACGTAGTTCAGTTCTCGCGAGGCTTCTCCGTGAGAAACACGTTTCCAACTACCAAACACGAGAAAAAGAAGCCAAGCAAACATCTTTCATTATCTGTGAAGAGACAATCGGTGAGCAACAAGATGGCTCGAGTTCGTGCCGCTAAAAGATTGAAATCCAGATAATGTGAATACAGTTTCTTGAAGTAGTGTGTGCACCGATATATATATATATATATATATATTATATATATATATATATATATATATATATATATATATATATATATATACACACACACACACACATACATACAGTAAAATGTTGTGAAAGTGAATTGCGTACGTGGAGCTTTCAGCTGTCAATGGTAATATAAAATAGCGGTAATCGATAACACTGTAAAAAATCACGCGTGTCTTTACGAACTGATATATTTTAATGAGAGATATAATGTGTGTAGTATACTTTCTTGACTGTAGGTTTTACAAGGTTAAGTAAACACCCTTGATAAACTTCGCTCAAAAATACTACTTTCGCCTGCTAAATATATTTACCATTTCATTATTATAAGACGTGCAGCCAAGCAAGAAAGTTAAAACACTAAATAAATAAGCAAATAAAACCATAAAATTTTATTGCTATAAAATGTACAATATTTCAGAATACAGTTGTCCAGGTATTATTTCGTTCACACTAATTATTGATAAATCCATTATGGTTGATTCACGATAACTTCGGCCTTTTCTGAAGCTCTGCCGAATTTATACTTTTGGTTACTAATTACGTATCCTTCCGTTACACGTAAACATACACAGTACCATGTGACTTCTTCTATAACTGTCAAATTCGTTAGTTGCTGTTTACAGCTGTTCAAAGAATCATTTCATATTGCAGAAACAATTTCCTACGAATGTTCACAATGTAGGCCTATAACAATATCTAGGTCAGCTTTATAACTATTTGTTACATACGATATAGCACATTACACATAATACATATTAATATTTTGCCACGATGGTGTTTGTTACAACTGTGGCGTAAACAACAGTAGTATTTAACCTGTTGTTATTAATGTGTTTGGAATAAAAATTAAAACGAAGGGACAACCAGTTCAACGAAACGACGCAGTTAATTCAAGCACGCAACTCGTGTCGCTCATTTATTGTACATCGACAAACGTAAAAGATAGTGGTGAACATGCAAACACATAGGCCTACCGTAACATTTATTCTGCTAATATTTACATGCATTGGTACTTACTGGTTTGTAGGTTTATTTTGTTATTTATTTAATTTTATCTGGGCGGGCTTAGTATTTCGTTGGGATTGTTGCAGACATTCAAATCACAGAAACGCAAGCTCGTTACACAACTGTTTTCCAAACACCTGGTGCAAAGGTACGTTGTGATAAACAGACGTAAATGTAAATAATTAATTTCGTCATAACATCAGTTCATGGTTGAAACGTGTAAATTCTACACATATTTGAAATCGACACACACACCTGGCCTGCGTAACGATTTCAACGCAGTCACCACGCCCTTTCAGATACAATGATCATAACACATTTCACACTGCCGTGGAAACACATGTTTATCACAACATTGTAACTTCCGTAGGATGTTTAAAAAACACGCGTACGAACTTGACGCTTCATTGAGAAACATGCCGTGTCATTGTATGTCGCCACACCACTGTCAGTCGTAATGCACGTATAATCGCCCGCCGCCGCCATATTGGGAACGCTTTCCACACCACGTCTGCCAACATGCTGGATTTGTAAGTGTCGCGCAACGAGCTGTGTTGCGCCATCGCATCTAAAATATGTCGTTGCATCTAAATAACTCATAATAGGTATTTAAACAATAAAATCTCGTTTCAGTTGTATATTACGCCAAATTGTTATTCTATCAATGGGCACATTCTGGTGAGAAAGTGACGAGGGTAATTCTCCCGGGGATTAGTGTTAGCCCAATGTATTGTGGTCAGCCGAGGGTTGTAAACAGTACTATAGGTACTGTTGTCACAGACAGCCAAACTGCTTTGACACATGCAGCCACTCAGGCATTAAGGGAGTAAGAATAGCCTGGGTAAAATTCGCCTTCTACACCAGCAGTCCCCGAGAAAATATGTCACATGTAACCGCTACCTGCCATGCTACACTATTGGAAGGCTGCAAGGTAGGCCCTCAGCGCCACGGAAGGTAGAAGCCATTAACTAACACACCTCTCAAGAGTGAGGCCTTTTGCAAACTATAGTGTTCGACCTTTTTGTGTGTGCTGCTTGTGTTTTTTTTATATTTCTTTCCCACAGGTTGTAATCTAAACGATTCCTGTAATTTGAGTAACCACAGCCTTCAGCTGATTATTGTATAGTGACACATTTTAAGAATAAAGGGTGCAGGGTGCATATTTACAAAAACCCGACACCAAGAACGTTATTTCACGAGCTTGTCATCTCCATCATCTCGTTATTGGGGGGGGGGGGGAGACTTTAGCCGGTCGCTTGCACCTGCCAGCTGCCCGCTCTAGAGAGACAGCGCTACTCTAGCTACCACTTCATCCCAGAGCCCAGAACCCAGAAGAGAGCACACCACAGAAGCCTAACCAGCTTTCTTGGGGGTGACAGTTATTACCCCAAGAATTAAGAAATTTTTTTCGTCCAGATGAGCCTACGTCGCAATGGAGGGGACGATTTACACGTGACGTCTGTTCTGACATTACTAAACGACTTGGTTTCATCAGCTCATGCCTTCACGTCACCCCAGGAAAGGTCTAACGACCGAACTACTTTTACCAGAGTGGCTACAGGATACCCTCCTTGTTGCAGGAGCTATTACAAACACAGCAGAATGTACTGTTCGCCTACCGCCAGAAAACACGCTCGCCTCCCCAAAGTGTGAATGAACCACTAGCCGAGCCGCCGAGACTACATTCTGTAGTCAAGAAGTTCCAGGGCGCGCTGAGGGATGGCACCCCTATCACTTGGACCATCAGCAGACGACATTACCTCCCGCACGCCGCTTCCTCAGGCGAGAGCGGGCCGGCAGTATATATGTCCCAGCGCTGCTAAGAATCTTCAGTCTATCTCCAGTAGCTGGCTCCACCACCTCGTTTGCTGGGGCGCTCTAATGTCACCCAGTTCTTCACGACGTGCCAGAAGTTCTTCAGCGACTTCAACATCTTCCAGACCTTCCAGAGGCTCTTCACCAGCAACCCTTGGAGAAGTCGTCGACAACCTTTGTCTTGCCTACCCTTCTGGTAACAGCAATCACCACTGCCCTTTTGGTAGTGGTAAACACACCCTACTACCCCTCTGGCACGTGGTCCTTGCAAGTCCCTTCTGGAAAATGGATTTAGGATAGTTAGGTTGAGTTGTTTTCATAGCCACCTAGCCGATTCTACCTTGTTCAGGATAGACACAGGTCCCCTTCACCTGGATTATGTACAGTTATTTCCATTCAACTCTTGGATAGTTAGGAGGTAGTATAGGCTACAGTATTTATTTTTTGCAGAATATATATATATATATATATATATATATATATATATATATATATATATATATATATATATATATATTATATATATATATATATGTGTGTGTGTGTGTGTGTGTGTGTGTGTGTGTGTGTATGTGTGTGTTCTCACTCCTGTGTATTTTATTTCCCAGGGTAACTGCGCTAATCCCACGTAGACACTACGTCCTTCGGAGTTAAGCAGTTCAGAAGGAGACAGTGGAGTATAGCTTAATCAATTTACCGCAATAGTGTAGGATTGCGGGCTCCCTTCACTGGGATGCACACACGTCACTACCACATACATTAGATGGCCACCTGTACTGTGCATCTAGTATACAGTAAGGTAGAGCCTCCACCACTCACAAGACAATCTAAAGGAGGCTAGTCGGCCAGTCCAGCCTGTACTCCATCCACCGTGCTGAACTGTTAAGAACTAAGGGGCACCGGATAAGACTCTCGTCTGTTCGGATTCGACCTATGGAAGTACGTGTAGCTAGGGATGAACATCGCCTGCTTGCCTCCTACGAGGCCGGTATTAGACCCTTCCGTTCTGCTGTACACCCAGAGGAGTGGTGCTCAGCGGGAGGACAGAAAGGCAACTTGTTAAAATTGTTCAACTCATGGGAACAAAAGGCGTCGTAACCCTGTGACTGTCGCCGCTTCACAAAGAACTTAGAGAAACCCTGAATGAGGTTGACAGATTCCACCGGAATCTCAGCCTCTTTCATCTCTAAATCATCCGCATCAAACATGCGCCAAAGCGCATTGGCCACTTGATTTCCCATGCCACGGACATGATGCACCTCGAAACGAAAGTGGGATAAACGCAGAAACGAATGGTCTAGTTTCCCTAGCTACTGTGGATGATTCAACACCCAGCTTAAAGCCTGATTGTCTGTAAACGAGTCGCATTACTCGTGTTCTATGAACGAGGCTAATTTTTCCAATCCGAATATCCATGCTAGAGTCTCCAGCTCATATATACCAAAGTTATGCTCAGACTCAGTCAAACTGTGGCTGGCGAACGCTGTGGAAGCGAAGCCACATTCCGTCTACTGGCTTAGGACAGCGCCTAAACCAAGGGAGGAGGCGTTAACCAGAATGAAAAACCTTTGGGGCAAATCCGACATTTGGAGCCCTGGTGGTGATGATAGCTTTTCCTTCAAAGTAGAGAAGGCGGTTTCATGCTCTGTCCCACAATGAAACTCGAGCCCTTTCTTCTTCAACAGGTTTAATGGGGTGGCTATCTCAGAGTAATGATCCAATAAACTGGAATAATACCTAATGACTTCTAAGAACTTAGGGAAAACCCTGAGTGTCTTGGGACGTGGAAAATCCTATATGGCAGAAACATGGTCCCGATTAATGAGCAAATGTCCTTCGCAGAACAGGTACCCCAAGAATTTCACTTTGTTGGACCCTAAAGTAACCTGCGAGTTTACTGCTAGGTCTACTTCTCACATTTTGAGGAAAACTTGCCGCAAATGTGACAAGTGAGACTCAAGTTCATCACCGTAGACTATCATATCGCGAATTTAATTAAATAAAAATGCGTATTTAAACACTGACAGTACATGATCGAGAACACGGGACAAAGCCTAGCTTCCAAGATTTCAGCTGATTGGTATACTAGTAAACTCGTACTGGCTCCATGGTGTACTAAATTCAGTATATTTTCTGCAAGTCGGTTCTAACAAGCACTGACGAAAGCTATTAATAACATCGAGAACCGAAAACATTCAGGTTTTACCTAGATGCTGAAGTGCGCAATATATCGTTTGCAGAGGAAAGGGATCTTTATGAATTTTCTTATTAACTAATGAATGATTTACAACTAACTTGTAATTGTCACTATACCTTTTTCCCACCATAAATCCCGGAGAACAGTAGTGAGAGGCGGAGGGCACAATAACACGAGCAATTAGTAATTTTCTCAATAATTTCTCCAAAACCCTGATCTTAGGGGAAGGGTACATAAAATGACGGTCCTGCAAGAGTATATTGTCCATCAATGCGAACTTGTATGGGAGGATGTCATATTTTCCAATGTGCGGCATGATGATGTCGCCAAATTATTCCCTTAACTTTTCCAGCCAAAGCTTGAAATCGGTCATCGGAAAAGAGCCCCTCGACAAGAGGCACAAACACCTCGGGCACTGCAGCAACCTGTTGCCCTATTCCCGTATTCGGGGTGAAACTAAAGGAAAGATAACTCACGAGAGAGATGGGGAAAAAAACCCAGAAATGGTGGCTCCATTAGTACTTACCGATCTTAAAATGTAGGTTAACCATCACGCCTGACTTCACAATATTGCCATTCGCGATACAAAGACGTTTCTCTGAGACGATATTAGTATGCCCCTGTTAAATTATTTTCACCTAAATGAGACATTTGAGGAACACCTCACCCATCATGCAATGCATGACCCCAATATCAATCGAAGCAGGGAAATTATGCTGACCACACGTGACCGTGGCCGTACATTTCTGTACCAAGTGCAGGGCTTTCTTACTTAAATGACCGGCGGGCCTGCGTTCCACACCAGTCACTGGTCGTTCCCCGAAATTACATAAAAGGGCCTAATACTGCCAAAGCTCGCTGCAAAAAAAAAAACACTTTCTCTCTTATAAGTTACGTGTATCTAATAAACATTCATTTACCCCATGCTCCACCTGAGCACGGTTGGCACAGCGCCCGGCCATCTACTGCTTTCGGCGGACGAGCTTGGTAGGCGGGAATTAATCACGATATTGACCAGAGGCAATTAAACGACCCTGCACTTCCACTGCGAGTTGTCGCAGCTCACGTAAATTGCTAGGCGGAGATAGCAACATGCAGTTGGCGCGCATGTGTGGCACTAGATTGTCAACAATAACGTTCGTTACCTCCCGTTTATTCAAGTACAAGCAAAGTATATTGGGGCAGGTGAATACAGAATCAATGAACTCACATGTTGTTTCCCCAGGCTTTTGAAAGCGATATACAAAGTTCCTCTCACACTGTCTCTTGACATATGCAGGAAAAAGGGCTTGCAAAACAGGTCGTTTAAATCCTAAAAGGGTACCCTCTTCTAAGACTGTTAATTCTTCACGAAGTAATTGCAAAATGAAACCTCGCATTTAAAAGCCACGGCCTTCAACAGACTGTCCTCAGAACACAAACTCAAACATGCCAATTTACTGATTACTATAAAAAACTGAAGCATGTGAGCTGTATCTAGGGAAAAAAGCGACGGAATGCGCTCCAATATTAGGAAAATCTTGTCAAATGAATGGTTGGCGGCCCATACCTGGGGAACTGACAGCCTGGGAAAGGACTGCACCATAGAGCTGTCTTGCTCTCGCAGCCGCTGCACTGAGGCCCAGTCTAGCTACGTCACTCTCCAGCCATCTTCGACTGGAGTTTCGAGATTTTGCAAACGGAAACGTGCTCCTCGCGATGTAAGGTGTATACATATCCAACACTCATGATGACACGCAGCAAAGTGAACAGACTTGAGTAAAAATCAGCAGAGTCGTGGCAGATTATTTGTGGCAAATCCAGAAACAATAAATTAAAGTTGTATATTTTCAAAAAATCAGAGTACAACAAAAAATTATTAACAAGTGTACATAAGAATTCAAATACATAATAGAGTCCCTCAAAAAAAAAAAAAAAAAAAAAAAAAAAAACACGCGTACAGCAAAATTTATAAGAGCCAATTTAAATACGGACAATATCACAGCAAATTATTAATTCGGCTCACAGCTGACTAATGTTTCCACAGTTCAACAACTATACAAGGCTCTAGCAATACCTTTAAAATGGATAGTTCGACAGTAATTATTAACTGAGCTTATAGCTGATCAAACTTTCAACAATAATACAGGGCATTTTCAAAATAACAAATAGCAAATGACTTTCACGCATATAACACTAAGCATGGCTTTAAAGCATCATCACTCTGACCCCTGATTTTATTAATACACATACCAATATGTAAAGTGAGTTTTCTGAATACCAAAAGTTAATACTTACATTGGTTGCAATTTCACCTGCCACCAACAAAACTTAACGCACACACTAAATGCCTATTAGTAAGACCCAACAATAGTATTGTTTTGGTCTTTTGACCACATTTAAAACGGAGAACATTCATTAAAATATGTTCAATAATTAAGCTCGAGGCTAAAGAATAATACTGACACGGGTTATCAATGGCTATTGAAACAAGAACAATGTATTGATGCAAAAGCAGTGAACAATTCAACTTACTTAAAGCTTGACGTAATACTGATTCAATCGTTTTTCAACCTTTAGGATTAATGCTTAGGCTGTGAACAACTTTGCTTAGATAAAGCTCAGGGTAGTACTGATTCAGTTATTTAGTAATATTTATGTTCACTCTCATTAAAATACGAACAGTATCACGAGAAAGGGCAGCCAGATACAGCCCACCAGAGCCTTTTTCGAACAAGAAGAAAATTAGAATTGGTTAAAAACTGAATTAAAACAATTTGAATTGGGCGGCATTTCCTTCAAAACCCGAACATGCTGCCCATTTTATAAAATTATGACTACACATAGTAAAAGTGAAACTACGCGAGTCGTGGAAGAAACTTTCATGGGACTGTACCAGCTGGATGAGCTAAACGGGGCTGCAGACAAACACAAGGCAGCACAAGGAAAACAGCAACGTGGTTTAATTAATGCCACGCTGAATTTTGAACGTGCAGAGTAACTTAGTTTTGGAAAACACACTATTTATGCAAAGCCCACTACCACTAGCACAAACTTCCAAACACGAAACACGTACCACAATACAAATACAAAATGCCCAAAATTATTAATATTGTTTTGCCACGACTCACCGTTAAAGTTCTCCCATCTCGTCGAGCTGCTTGGCCATTAAAATTTCAACATTGTGAAAATATCAGACGTCGTTCGATGATCACAAAATATTTTGCAAGTGCGTTGCTCGTATGCTAACAGCAATCTGCCGTTCAGACCCATGCCAGATGTAGCTTCTGTTTGACTTCCTTTAGAGTTGCCGGGCGAATAGGAATAGAGGAGGGTATGCAGACAATTATATAAATTTGATCCACATAAAAAAAGTGATGCATTAGCTGGGGAAAGACTATAAGGGTGATTAAGGGGGTGGAAAGAGGAGGGGATATCGAGCATTAGTGGGCTCGTCTTCGAAGTGCTGAAGTCCAGGCGTTAGTCATGTGAACTAAATCGATGGCGTGGCACCACCGTTGCAATGGAAAGATTGCAAAATTATTGATGGCTAGCATTAACAGCTTAGCACTTTTTTTTATTTCAATTAATGTCAATTATGCTTATAAAAGTGTTGTTAAATGCTGATGCATACCATGCGTATAACAGGGGGTTGCTACTAGTATGAAAGTCTTGGATTGGACACATACACATGTATTTAAAAAATCTTAGTAGCATACTTTTGCGTACAAAACAGTCCAGACAATGAATAATTCTCATATTCTGACATTGAGTAATAATTTAACTTCAAGAGTGGAGATCGGAAATTAAGTAACTGAATGAGAGATTTTTGCATGATTCCGCTGTACTTATGTATAATTTTGGTAGAAAAAAAAAGGGCTGTTTAAATTTAATAATAACCGATTTTCGATTTGGCAAACCCTATGTTTATAAAACCAGTATGGCTGACAGAAACAGACACACGCCTATATGCTTAAAGAGTTAGTGATCATAACTGTTGAGCGCATTCGAGCATGTTCGACAATTCCGAGTAGGGCCGAAGTAGGGGCCCAAGTTTACCGAAGAAGCGATCCTCATTATGCGAGCCTCAATTAAAGTCACAGCCACAGCCCCGAGCCTCGACTGCCATGACCATAATATCTCTACTGCAGCAGCTAGTTTTCCATGTGAACGTGGGGTTGGCAAGGTGTGCATAGGACATGATTCGGGGCAACAAGACGTCACATTAGCGGACTCTTGGGGCTGGTCGCATGGCTTGCTGACGTGTTTCGACATCCAGATGTAGGCGAGCATGTGGTCCAAGTCCAGCCGGCATTCAGGTCCGGCTCCAGGATGTCTGCGACCAGCTGCCATGCCTCCTGCGTAGAGATGAGTATTTTACGTAACAGGTATTTTGTTTACCTAGTATCTACTTAAAACAAGTATCCTGATACAAATACGAACCAAAAGTATTAGGTATTACGTCCCACTCATCTCCTACATGTGCTATACGTCTTTTTCATGTGTACAGAAACAATGGGAAATTAAAAAAAAAAAATGTTTCCCCATATAACAGAGGTTACACCCACACGGAAGATTTTTATTTTCGAATTACTGTGTGGTTTTTTAATCTGTCAGATCTACGTTATTCTGCTTCAAGTATCTTTTACCATAATTACATACTCCGATCGATAATCCATGCGCTCGCATATGTCTGATACTCATACACCACGTACCCGTTACAAGTACTAATACTCATTGGATAGCATAGTATGCCTCGTACTCATATGCCGTGTACCAGTTATATGTACTCACACTCGTTTTGTGTTATACCTGTAACTAACCACATCTAATATCACTCGTTAGATAGAACTGCATGTTTCGTACTCACATGTCACATACCTGTTTCATGTACTCATACTCGTTTTGTATTGTATCTGTAACCACAACAGTGTGAACACGAGCAGTGTAGGTTTAACAGAAAAGGAAAGAATTGGCATATAGAATATTAATAAAAAAAAAAAACTTAGTGATGTGTATTTCGTGTGGACAAAAATTACATACCAAAGGTCAATCAAAAACAAAAAGTTATAAAACATTAAAAAACTTATGAAATATGCAGAAAGAGGGATGACTATTCAGTGATAAATCATTTCTTTAAGTAATATAATGTCTTTTGAATAAAGTGCGTATGATTTAAATGTATTAACTATCTTAATGCATTATGTTACTTAATTTTATTTCGTAGCATAGACCATAAACACAATTGTTAAAAGTATTAGCACCTAAACATCGTAAACAATGAGAATTGATGTAATCTATAGTTATTTTTGGTTGGAATGTTCTTCCAGCACACTTGTCTATTCATCCAATAAAAATCAGAACCTACACATTGTTAACAAATAAATAATATACTGCACTTCTAATGCATACCATAGACTAAAGATGAGGTAGACCGCTTGTTCGTCTTCTACGCATGTAACCAACATTGACCTATCCGAAAGGAACACAAATTTCAAAGTCACACAGCCAACAATGAAGAACATATTGGTTTTTATATTTATTTTTAAATGACAAGCACTATTATATTAATAAAATACTTTTACTAGTTTGGATTTAATCAAAAAGCATTACAAATTGGCAAGAGGAACTATACAAGCACTTGTTTACAAAACAGTGATACCACCTAAAATCCAATCCAGGCCCTTTTGCTACCCGTAATGACAGAAAATAAGTTCAACGACGGGACACGGAGACTGGTTGTGCAAAACCAGCGAGATAGGTCTAGTTCATCTTTGGTCTATGATATATTCTGTGTATGATACAAAAATAACAGGTAGGTATATTTAACAGGTATGACATTGTTACAGTTAACAAATACTCATTGTTCAAGCTTAGAGTACTCATTTACCATTTCTACTCCTGCGAAACAGTCTTCTTTACCTTGGTATGCCACTTGCATTGCCACTCTTGCTGTGCTCGCAGTATCGTCCACAGGTTGGAGTCGTATGGACGCGTTGAGCATGACGAAGAGCTCTATGCTGCACTACCAGACTTCTGTCACCTTGGTGTCATAGGGCTGCCGAGCATCAGCTCGGGCACCGCATACGCCACCGAGCTGCAGAAGGTGCGACTGAACAAGCGGTCGTTGCAGGAGCGAGCAAAGCCGAGGTCGAAAATCTTGAGGTTTGCAGAGTGCCGAAAGCAGCAGGTTCTGGCACTTGATGTCGTGATGCGCGATGTCGAAGGCGTGCACGTAGTGTAGGCAGGCCGACAGCTGCTGGAACCATCTCCGGGACTGCAGCTCGGGTATGGGCCCGTGCTGGCGCATGTGCTCCAGGAGATCACTTCTGGTCACGTGTCATGAAGATGATGATCCTGGAACCTCGTTGCAGTTTGCTGTGCACCTGCAACATGTGTTTTATATATTTGCTAATGTTGCCATCTGGCAGAAGTGTTGTTTATGTTGGAGGTCTAGAAGTGTGGGAGCACTAAGGGTGATCTAGGATCGTGCATCGAATGTCTAGTGGAAGTGTTCGACCAAACAACAACCCATATTTAGATAAGATGGAAAAAGTGTCCCATCACATTCACACTGCCTTGTTATATAGTTGGAAGGACCCTCTGTGGTGTAGTGGTCAGACTACAACCTCCCTCCTAGGCGAACCAGGTTTGATTCCCAGTGGGGTCACCTCCGATTTTCGCATGTGGGAATTGTGCAGGATGATGCACTGGTTGGAGGTGTTTTCTTGGGGATCTCCCAGTTACCCCACCTTTGTATTCCGGTGCTGGTCCATACTCACCTCGCTTCATCCTTATAGGCTTCATCCTTGATATTAAGAGCTGCCACAATATCCTCACTCACTATACATGTTGGACAGGAAGTATGTAAAATTTGTGTACTGGATGGCACAGACATCCTTCATGCCACATTTTCCTGAGTAGGCTTTTTGTGCCAGGCATCATTTTTGCGGAGGTACATGATCTTCTCACACTAAGCACTATGTTCCCCCACATAGAGTCTAGGCTGTTGGGTACACCACTTCCCTCGAGCCCGTAGTTGTTGGAAACACTCTACGTACCGCTTTACAAATGAGTTGCAAGGGTACACACAATTTGCCATCATCTGGAGGGGCAGAAGTTTTGATCTGTTTATTGTGGTATATTGTGGTGCTTCAATTAAAATTGACCAGGGGTTAAAGCTGACTTATCATGAGGATCAGACGACATTAGTGTTGGAGATCTCGAGTTTCAAATAGTTGAAACCCATGTACAGTTAGTCATTAATTCTTGAAGTTTAGTATGTGCTTCCCAATAACTTGACACAGATGAGATGGTGTTTTGCCGATTTCACTGCAGCCTCTCACAATCCACCTTGATGAAGACTGGCAGGAGGATGAAAGTGATATTAAATGCAGCGAGACTATTCAAAGTCTTCAAAGGCTGGTGATTTCAGCAGATTTAGAATATCTGAGTTAGTTCTTTGCAGGCACATCTGTAGGCCCCCTTAAGCAGACTACAGGACAGCACACAGTCCTCTCTACACAAACGATGACCGGGTTGCGATGAAACCATCAGTAACCAAGTTAGCACAACTTCAATGTGGACAGCCTTTATGACTAAAACTATAAAGCTTCAGATGTAAGCCTTTTCGGTAGGGCATACATGTAAGCCATTCAGACAAAATTAAATGGTTCCTGCAAAGTTTATACCTGCATGCTTAAAGGCTTGGTCAGCAGTTGATCTCTCTGAATGTAGAGGCCACATGAGAGGTGCATTATTGCTAGACCTGCAGTGAAAACACTGAAGACATTTGAAGAGACCTGTGCGAATCAAACATGGGGCAGATAATTTTCAAAATTCTTTAGATATGAGTGACTGTAAGATTAGGGTTCAGCATGAAGGTATTTAAAATGATAATGATCAACAAGAGTACTAACAACAGAATGTTCTTTAGGCAATAGAATTGGTTGTTCGGCACCATATTTTAGGTATGCCTTGTTCGATTGCCCATCTGTCCTGGAAATACCATGGTCATCCACAAAGGGAGATACGCATTGTAACCTAGTAGAATAAGGTTCTTTCTGCCTGAGATGAAGCAGATTATCCTCAAAGCTGGCCTGCAGTACACATATAGGTACTACTTATGCAACGCCTTTCAGTTCTAGCAAAGGCAATGTTCCACTGCCCTGATCTTGATTCCGAAGGCACTTGATAAATCGCAAGACATTAGCAATCACACACTGGGTTGATCAGGCTCTTAACTCTTCCAGAACATCTTCAGAGTAGGTTAAAGGGCACTATTCAATAATAGTGGTAATTGTTTCCCAAGTTCGACTGTTCACTCATGTAACTGTGCATACACATCTCCACCAAGCAAGTTAACTGTTGATGCTGGCATGTCAAAGTGAGGATCAGCAAATGGTTGGCTACCCACCTGCATGCGAACCCACAATTATACGACTGTACGTGGCAGATTGCTGGCGATTTTTGACACAAACAGTGAATAAGTAAACCACAACTATGAATGAACCAGCGAATGCAGCATGCAGTTGACTGCACTTTCGGAAAGTATGGCATTTGTAGACAAACCGGACATATGTTCTACCACCTGCTGACTAGGCAATCCCAAAAATTTGTCGCCTCCTCACTTACCTTTAGTGGATTTGCTATTGGAGGGCAAAGCCGAGGTACTTCCCCTCCTCCCCCCCTAGGCAACGGCGAAGCCGTTGTTGTTACTTTACATGTGTTTTACTGGCTCCTGAGTTGTTGACTTTGGCCATGTCAATAATTGCGTGTTGAGCTTTGGGTGGCGCACAGGCGAGCGATGGGCGAGTGGATGACCTGATTGGAATCTAAGCTGGTGTGACGTTAAGGGCCCTGAATACCTTGGTAACAATAGTTGGCCGGACAAAGGTAGGTGTCTTCTTCGGTGGCATATGTGTCAGCAGAGATACTCTACATGGTGCATTTAAGAGGAAGTTATAAATGGAGCTTCCTGACCTGATGGTTGACCCTCTTTGATGTGCAACCTCCTGTTTCTTCCAGGAGTGTACCTGGTTGTCAACTGAGCCCCTTCGTACCCCAGCCTGAGCCAACACTAGCTTGGCAGCTTTGCTCCGCCCAGCCCTATGAGACATAAGGTGGTGGGGGTAACCAATTAGGTTGATAGTGGGTGGCCAGTAAGGAGTAGACACAGCCTGAAGGAATGAGGGATGTGGAGGTCAAGTGAAGTGGGAGGCCGGTAATACTAGTCTTCAACCCAGAGATTTGGCATGTGGAACGTCGTGATCTGACTCAGGTGTCATGAAGAGCAGGATTCCTGTTGTGAGTTGGGCTATCGTTTCAAAGCTAGAAACATGGAATATGGAATATCGCGATCTGACCCAAGCACTTACTGGGAGGTCAGTAGTCCAAGAGACAACTGCTCTAATGAGGCCCAGGAAGGCAAGCTTTCTAAGCTGCACTTCGAGACAGCTGTCAACAGAAGAGAAAAGTAGCAATGCATCTGCTCGTAGTTAACCCTAGAAGGGTCTTACATGCCAGGTGACGAACCGAAAAGAAGGACAAGGTGTAGGAATACAGAGTGCTAGCGGCCACGGCTTCACTGTCGTCCAAGGGGGAAAGTACCTCGGCCTTATCGTCCTACAGCAAATTCCAATAAGGATAAGCGATGAGGCAACAAGCTTATTTCTTGGCACCCAACATGGAGCCATTGGAGAAATATGTGCCATTCGCCCCCTTTTTCCAGACTGGGAAACACTTGAGAGAAGCCCTTTTGGGCCCCCACAGAACAAGCTCTAACTTGACATCAGGGAGTCAACTCAAAACACACACAAGGAACTCAATTACCATCAATGGCACCGGAATCGCCACATCCGAAATAATGAATGAGACAGAAAAACAGATCTACACCATTGCAGAATGTCCTGGCATAGGCCACCACTTTATATCTTGCATGCACTGCGATGCAGCATTTCACTACCTCTGCCTAGGTTGGTAAGACCAGGAGAGGGACACCAAATGTTTAGAGTACCATTGCCCAAACTGAAGGGATAGGGAATGATGATACGACCAAACATACTATCCAGGAAGGGGCATATACCGGGTAGTCTGCCACGAGTACCCTCGCACATACCGCAACCTTTGCCTTGGGTGGCAAGACCAAGCCAGAGACCTGGGCAGTATCTACTTTCGTTGCCCGACCTGCAGGATGACCCTTGAGTGGGTGCTGCCCAGAACCTAAAATGCACCACAAGAACACCTTCCAGTACTGGAGCCCCTCCAATTAACAAAGTACTCGAGGAAGACCCAAAAGGATCCCTACAAGTTCCGCCAAGCTTGCCAAACAGATTTTGAAAGGACACGCCTACCCAAAGCCTTGTGGGTCGTTAAGAAAAAGGCCCTGCTTCAAGGCGAAGCTGAAAAATGGTAGGCAAAGTATGGAATAAGGCCTTGATTTTCTAGCGAGTACATCCAGGCCTCGATGAGCTCGACTTCATCAACTTATCACCAGTCTTTTACAACCAAAAATATGCTCCCACATCCACAACCCCGACGCCGAACCAGCGACAGTTGAACTGGTTAGGAGGGTGTGTATTTGAGAAACAGACTTGGCAGACATCCGCAAGTCACATGTTAAAGCCAAGTTCACACCTGCTCGAGCAGGATAAATAGCAGTCATCAGGTGAAGTAGTAGGCCAGTACTATTGGTCTTCAATGCAGATACTTGGCATGCAGAATGTCGCGATCTGACCCAAGTGATAAGCTTGAGGTTACAGTAGACCGTAAAGGGTGTCCACTCCCATGGCTCCCCAGCACGTGGAACTTCGCAATCTAACACAGGTGTCACGAAGATCAGAACTCCTATTGGGAGTTGGGCTATCGTTTCCAAGTAAGAAACCTAGAGCGCAAAACATCGCGATCTGATCCAGGCACGCACTGGAAGGTCAGTAGTACAAGAGACAACTGCTTTAATGAGGCCCAGGAAGGCAAGCTCCCTAAACTGCACTTTGAGACAGCTATCAATAGGAGAGAAAAGGAGCAAGGCGTCAGCTCGTGGCTAACCCTATAAGAGTCTTACTAGGACAGGTGACGATCCGGAAAGAGAAAGGTCAAGGTGTAGGAATATAGAGTGCTAGAGGGACAACTCGACCACGTCAGAATTATGCCTGTTTTATTGATTGCTCAATAAAAACACACATTAACCAGTGCGTATCCTGACTGAGGCCTGAAGTGCCAGTCCTAAGTTGCCAACTGGTATAATTATCTATGTCTCGGAAGACACAGCAGTGCGGGGTCGAGGTAAAAACCAAAACTGTGGTACTCGCATTTGTGACAGCTGAGAGTAAGCTACAAAGCAGCTGAAAGGACGAGGGCTTCGGTATGCTGACGGGTAGCGAGGTAGTGTTGTGCAGAGCAGATCACTTGACTGAACAGCGTAAGACTGATGCGACTTGAAAAAGTCGGTAGTTCTTCGGGCAGCGTAATGTTCTGCGAAGGCGAAACAGGAAGTCTGGTGGTTCTCGGGCAATGTGACACCAGGCATGTGAACTGGCGCTAAACATCCCAGAACTGATTTTATTAAGTATGCATCTAAGGTAGGAATGTGTGCTAAATGCATCTTAGGGCTAAGCCCCATATGGCTACATGAAAGGGAAATGCAATCAAAGGGGCATTCACTGTGGGAGAGAGATTGGGCAGCCATGTCAGCCGATTTGGGTCATGAGTGCCCCCCTAGAATGTACCTATAGCTGTGGCTATATCTAAGAAGAGGGTGAGTAAAAACCAGCATAGGCAACGTAAAACTCCCTCCAGATAGGAAAGAAGTTCAAATTTATTCATGCCTTATTGAAAATGCTATGGGAGACAGCTGGTGTGAATTCCATGGTCTTGAATGTGAAGTTTAAATTCTAGAATAGAGGGGGTGGGGCTTGTGGGTGCAAGCACTCCCGAAGTTGGACTGCTGTCAACATTTCTGCACAAGTGAACCAGAAAAATACTTTGACAGCAGCAATGGAATGCAGGGCCCCCCTGCTTATCCTCGAGTGCTTCGAAAAAACTGGGCAGCACAGTCATGGCACCTACTCCATCTTCACGCTTTCATATTGATACCAGGGTCTCCCCGCCAGAATGAAATGACCAGGGAGCCACCCCCTCCCCATCCCACAAAATAGTCCGCCGGTCTTGGGTGATCTATAAAAATAGCTCGGCGAGACATCTGGGACCTACCAGTGATGGTGCGAATCTGCTGGCCCAGGAGTGGAGGCTGATGTCAGGGATGCTTCCAAGGTTCGATGCATTCCATTCCATTCTTCATGTATCCGCATTTGGTAGCCCCTAGAATCCAGCAGTGAGGTTCGTTTCACTTCGCCCTTGTAGCACCTCGAGATCCCCCTCCCCTGCACGATGCGCTTCGCCATCTTGTACTGAGCTACTCAGATTCCCGACGCCCATGACGATGGTGCTTTCGCTCCGTTTAGTTGGTCATGGGCTGGTATTGTAATATTCCCAGCCACCCCAGAGCCTGGGTATCCCTTATTTGCCACCTAGGAACGTGACGAGTTGCGGAATAGTCGCCGCACCTAAGCTGCCATAGTCCCGCCGCAATCGTAGAAGCCCCTCGCCTTCGCTGGTCCCAAGGGGCGGGCAGATCCCAAGGAGAGAGCAGCTACGAACACGATGTTCATTCCACGACAGCTCAGCTCGTCACAGCCTCGAACTGATTTTTAAAACCTAGGCCTACCTTATAATTAAGAGGAGGGTCTGAGGCTGAGGATAGGGATAGGACCTAAATGCGTCTCATGGCTGAGCCGCATATGCCTAGGCAAGCAGGGAAGTTTCTAACTACAAGGGCACATGCTCGTGACTTTACTGTAATTGGGCAAAATTGGCATAAATTGGTGACAAGTTTTCCTGCATGCTAATTAAATCTGAACTACAGAGGGAGGGGGAAAAACCGGCATAGGTACTGTAAAAACCCCTCAACAGAAAATAATTAAAAGGTTGCGTGCAATTTATTAAACAGAAAAATATTTATACTAGAACAGAGTCTACTAGAACAGAGAGCCTCAAACTGAGGACTGCGGGTCCTATTTATACTCGGCTCACGAGGCAAGCGCGGGGGTTAGCGGTGTGTGGAGAGAGAGGCGTACAGGCGAGGAGAGAGAGAGAGAGAGTGGAGGAGACTTCCCCTCACGTACCAGGCACTGGAGGGGTAAACGGCGATGTGAAGCGAAGCGGGTTGCAGAGCAGCAGCAGGCGGCAACATTCTGGACAAACCACCTTGGCTTGGAAGGCGCCCTGTGGTGTGTACGACGTAATGGATCTTTTTAAGAGGGGGTTGTGGCGCGTGAATGACGTCGCTCGTGGCGCGTCAACCTGAGTAGCTGATTCTGTGATGAAGGATTTTTGAGCTGCATTATCAAGCATGCATCGCACTGCATAAGGCTTTCCATCAATTCCATACATTTTGACCAATACAGTTGCTAACCGGCACTCGTAAACTGAAAGATGCACAAATTCATCGTGCCGAGTATTCTCGTAGTTGACGACTTCAAATTCATCGTTTACGGCTACCTCAGTGCTCTGATAGTTATGAACTAGGGTAAGATGTTTAGTTTGCACTTCGTACGTTCACTGGAAAGCACACTGCAAATATATTTGCAGTTCCATGACAATTATAACACAGCCTCTTATCTGTAACTATTTTACGTATTTCTTCTGGGATGCGTCCAGGAGATGAAAACACGCGTAGTTTAAGTGATTTGTTTGTCCACGCAGTACAAATGGCTTTGATAAGATGTAAAATTTAAATGCAGACTTTTGAGAACCTGCTTTGGATGAGTGGTGTGGGTTTTATGCTAAAAATGAGCATGAACATGCTTAAAACTATCATCATGGGCAACATCCATATTAGTAATCTCTTTTTTTTAGAAACCGTAAAAATTAAAACATTTCAGGAATGACCTTAACATACTGTACGACAATTCATAAATTTGGTTTGCAGTAAATCCAGTTTCTACATTAGTACCACCACAATAACAGAACTGTTACTAGTGACATTAATACCTAAAACTTCAAAGGTTCGAGCATTTTCATTAAATGAATTCACAAAATGCTAAAGTGATTTCCGGTTTGATGAATTCACTAGGGGTAGTTCGAGAACCCCGTTTATGTATATACATTTTGGTCTTGTATTGTTCTAAAACCGTGATGTCAGTAATTCCTAGGCTGTCGTGTACCTGCGTGACGTGCGGGTGCTTCAACTTGAGTATGTCCAGCTCGCTGCGGCAGGAACTTGGCAAGGAAGTTGGCAGGTGTTTGCTGCTTGCTGATCACCTTACAGTGAAGCGTGGTCAGGCGCGGGTCGTGCGCGAACTGCGCCTTGTACACATTAGAGTTGGAGCCGCTGGAGATCTTCTCCCCAAAGTGGAACCTTTGCCAACTCACAGACACTATGTTCGCGGGCCTCATCACTGACTCGGACATGCTGCTCTTCACGGGAGTCCCTAGTGTAGTCCATTAACGGTTATTTACAACTTTTCTGAAGCCCTGATCAAGTTCTACCTTAAAGCACTGTTTTTATATTGGCAGTATTGATACAACATGATTTAAACGTTTATGTCTATATGTATATATACACGGTATTTTTTTTATTAAATGTCAGAATTCAAACCACTGCATCTATGGGCTAATATAAACAACAAATCCTAGTATCAAATTTCTTGGAAAAATCATCTAGTATTTTAAAATCTTAGTTGAAGTTAGTAAAACTGCGCCGGGAGTCCGCAACTTCACGCACCAGCGTGCACAACAAGTTGCATACCACGAAGGCGAATGGAACTGGCATATCATGAGCCGACCGCCTGTACATAGAAAATCCCTACTTCGCCAATACTGCTGTTAGAGTGTTGCTGGCAATATAATGCAATCACTTCGGGCAGCCTTCACTAAGCAATTGTTAGTAAACTCCAATTACTTTTGTAGTTTGACATGTACTAACAAGCATCTACTAAAGGCGCCCACGTACCTCGAGTTCATAGTGTCCTACATGCAAGCGGTCGCCGCTTTACGCACCAGTTCCATTCGCTTTCGTGATACGCACCTTGTTGTGCACGCTGGATGTAATGTTGTGGACTCCCCGGCGCTGCTTTTCTAACTTCAATTTCAATCAAAAATACTAGATTACCTACCCAACCATTTTGTTACTAGGATTTACTGTTTCTACTAGCCCACAGACACTATGGTTTTAATTTAGACATGTTATTCAAGAACACCTTGTATACATACATAGTATGCTGTATAAGTTTGTAAAGGCTGTTCAAGATAAAGTGAGCACTTTTGAAATCAACTTTAGGAAAAAGTCACTGCCCCTAATTACCTATATTTTAACGGGTGCACTGAGTGACAAGCACTAAGTGAAGTGGGTAACAATGAATGGAAAGTAGTTCTGTATATTAACATTGAATAAAAAGTGTTAGGTAAACATTTGTGATAACTTAGATTATTTCTTTCCCTTTGTGTTTTTTTTATGCATCGAAGTGTAGAGAAGGAGCAGATTTGTATAATATTAATTTTTCTAATAATTTCACAGTTTCACTTTATCGATGTATGAGTTAAGTGGTAATGTTAATTTCGCATAAGGTGGAAGATTACACAACGTGCACACAAGTAGATCTTAAGCAGGGCATTCAAAAGTGCTCATTTCTACCGTGAACAGCCTATATACTGACATGTCCTATACAGAGGAACAAGACTCCAATGCCTTAAATAAATTAAATATATAAATAAGTTATGCCGCCTCCTTATGTAGGCAAGCTTAACCAAATTTAGACAACGGGACAACGCACCATTTTTATGTGCACTGAGATATATAATATTTTGCACTAGAACTGTTTCAATCTTGGCATTACCAACACAAATATAATTCATATTAATTCTAAATGAAATATTATTATTTATATGTAAAATACGAGTCAAATGTCAATGTAACCAAAACATATGTATAGAACTCTTATGATCACGACATATTTCGGAAACAACCAAACACGCCACACGTGGGGTGATCGTTCATCAAAAATGAGCGAAGAAACTGCGAATAGACTATGAACAATGTTAAACGCTCAACCGCCGCAAGGCAGCATTACGATGGCGACATAAAATAAAATAAACAATCTTTACGTGTTTCCTGTTTCCCCGGAATTTTAAATAGCGACGGCAGGGTTTCGATACAGCAGTCCGTTCAGAAAAAAGATGCGGCTTTGTTACTGTAGTTTAAAGCATTGTTCTACAGAAAGTAAATATCGTTAAAGGCCGTTCACGATAAAGTAGACACTTTTGAAATCAATCTTAGAGAAAAAAGTCACTGCCCCTACCTGCATATCTTTTAATGGGCGCACTGAGTGACTTGCGCCCAGTAAAGTTGGTCACGATGGAGGGAAAGTAGTTCCATATAAGTATGCCGAATAAAATGTGTTGGATAACAATTTGTGACGACTTAAATGATTTCGCTTTCTGTTTTTTTTTTTTTTAATGCATCGAAGTGTAAAAATGAGCAGATATTTACTTTCATAATAATTATAGAGTTTCACTTGACCAAAGCATGAATAAAGTGATGAGGCCCAAGTCAATGTTAATTTTACATAAAGCGTGAGATTACACAACGCGCATACAAGTAGACCCTATGCAGGACTCTCAAAAGTGCTCAGTTTACCACGAACTACCTATAACAGAGGACTAATTTGTCTGATTCTGACACTTTTCAGCGACCGCAGTTGTGTTTCAGTAACCAAACTGACGAATAAGCAACAGAATAACAACGTTTACTTCTGCCCTGAAAACGATTTACATTGAAATATTCCATTTTTTTTAAGTTCTAGTATAGACAACGGCTAACAGTGACCATATACACATACAACTAAGTGGGAGAGCTATAATTCATTGTGATTTTAGCAGTTTTAGAGCTATTAAATATATTCTGCAATAATTATTGTAATATCTTCGACAATACATACTATATAAAACCTAAGTGATTAAATAACTCAAACGTCAATGCAGTACTTTTGTTTGCCAAATAGATTAAATGAGAATAAATTATTGATTACCTTCTGAGAATGACTACAGAAGCGATAGCAGTACAAGAAATCAAAACATAATCATATGTAAAAAAAATTAAACTATCCTCTATGCCCTACGTCACTTAAAAAAAATCTCAAACATAAGTAATAGCCAAAAAAACATATAATAGCCTTCTCGTGTTAAAGTTTCCGACGTTGGCTCTATTATTACCCAACTTTCGAAACTATCGGAGTTATTCATCTAGAGCAGCAGTTCTTATACTTCATGATCTCGAGGACCGCATAGATAAGATGTACGTTTTGCCGGACCCCCATCAGTGTCTTTGGTACAAGCTAAGTAAATATTTCCATTTATACAGCATAATAGTTTTTTTACTATGCAAATTGTTACAATCTCAAGTATGATTATTTGTCGTTAATGCTTACACGAGTGCGAAGTGCTAGCTAGCATTTGACAGTAGAAATTGATTGGTATTGAACGATACTCCTGCGTTATTCATAATCAAGTAAAATATATAAAATTTAGTTTCACTTGCAGACCCCTGAATTTAAGCTCAAGAAACCTAGGAGTCTGCGGACTTCATTTCAAAGAACAGTAGGCTATTCTTTACATATTAGATTTATACTTGTTTCGCCGTAGCCTATAATTTTCCAAAAATAAAAAATAAAACATATTCGAATAAGAGTGCTGGCTGTCAGGACATAGGGCATATCTTAACACATATTTTCAAGCCCACAATTTTCTTCTGCTGCCTAGCTGTTTTTGTTGCATCCGTGATTGTAAAAAAGGTAGACTCATTATTTATTCTTTTTCATTCCTGTGTGATAAAATACAGACTGAAATTAGTAATCTGTTAACTCTGGTCTCAGTAATTCTGCAAAGTAGTTCTGTACGTGATAATAGTTTAGAATCTTAATATTAATCTTAACAGTGACAGAAAAAAAAGGAGGGGACTCTTAGGGTGCTTGAAACCAAGAACAGTGTTAAGATATACACTTGGTACAGCAACAAGACATTTTTAAAAATATTATGTGCACTTACAGTGAAAGGACAACGTAAAAAGTATTAATATAACCTACACATTCTCCTGTTTCACCTGTCCTCGCATTCCAACGCTGCTCCATTCTCACCTCATTTGACCCCAACCGGCTCAAATCTCTCAACTCAACCCCATTCCTCAAGTAGTCCTCTCCTTAATGAGTTTCTAGATCCACCACTGAATCTTAACATTAAGTTATGAAGATATACATAATTTGGCTATGACACCACCACTTTAGGATTTGCTGATCTGAAAGAATGACGTCATTCCGCTATCGCAGTGCTCAAAACCAATTGGTGAACACTCGATAGCGGGATTGTAAGCCACAATCGTGTTGTGGAGTGTCAAAAAACCATTCTCACAGAAAGTCAGTGGCTGGAATCATCATTCCGCTAGAGATTAGTTTATTAATATCATCGTGTGATATAGAAAAATTGAAAATACACGCTGCCTTGAGATTTAACGTAAATATAATGAACGAAGTAAAGTTAAAACTGAGACAATTTTATCACACATTAAATTATAACTAGCATTGTATAAAGCTATAATATTAAGCTGAGAAAAAAACTATGATAACCGTGTTAAATTGGTGAAAGAAAACCGACAAATGTGCTTCATATTAAGTAAATTATAACACGAATAATCTTTATTTTTTAAAGAAAAATGTAACTATCAAAAGCAGGTAGCACTAAAAATGTAACATAAGCTAGGCAGCTGTAAAAAAAAAAAAAAAAAAAAACCCACACACCAGTAGACCACACGCTAATGGAAAATACCATACAATTTTGTGTATTATAAATTAAATTTCCTGCGCGAACAGATTTAACGTGGAGGTTGAGCGTCGCTGCCGGTATGTGAAATGCAACGATGCCACGCTGTAAAATTGATTCTTTGAAATTCCGATACATTTCAATCCGACAGTCGCTAAAGCTATCTCAAAAATACACACTTTGGCATTCTAACACTCACTACCAGAATGGAATTGCCAGGTTAATCCATTAGCGTAATTATTCCAATACTAGTTTTAAAAATTGGGTCCAGCACCTTTACAACTGTACCACACCTTACCTGCCATTTTTAGCATATCCTAAAACTATTTAAAGTGATGTTAACAGCGACACTTTATAATTGGGAAATGCTGCGAAACACCACGTGTATAGAATTTATACTGGCATACCAATGCGAGAAGAATTGCCTAGCGACAACTTTTGCAGTCAGTATATTATTATAAACAAACAATGAATTTAGATTACTGTTGTTGTGAAGTTATTATTTGCATTATTTTTCGTATGTATTTATTGTCCTCAGACACAATCGTTATGGTTGAACAAAAATCGTCCAGATACTGGGCCGCGGTGGCTGAGAGGTTAGTCTGCTCGCCTACCACCAAGGCGAACCTGGTTCAGTCCCCAGCCAGGTGACTCCCGGATTATCTCATGTGGGAATCATGCCAGATTATGTCACTGGTCAGCTGTTTTTTCTCGGGGATCTCCCGTTCCCCCCGCCCTTTCATTCCGGTGCTGCTCCAAACTCTCCTCAATCATCGTCATCGTGCTCGCTAGTCGTTCGCCGTTCAGCATCTCAAGAGGTCGGTCGCGTCGCGCTTGCGTTCCGGGTGAACTCAATTCTTGCGCACCGATCATGCAGTCTACAATAGCAACGTAATTTTTTGGAACATCTTTACTTTATTTCTCACCCGGAGCCTTCGCGCCTTCTTTCCCAGTGCTTGCATCGCCTGGGGAAGCATACATTTCGCAGTAAATCCATCATGGCCTTTCACACCAATTTTACAGTTTAGCCTATCTGGCGGGCCACACGCCAGAACCCGTTCAAGTTTTCACCCAGTGTGATGTAAAGAGTTTGTGCAAGAATAATTACACGCAAGCTTTCAGACTTCGTGTATTTTATTTCTAGTGTTGCCTTCGGGCGTTTCGGGCGTTTCGGGGTCCGGGTACCCTACAACTTGCTTTTACCAAATTCCACGACATTTCAGTTAATAATCAGTACGCTCAACCAGCAGTTTGCATAGCTTAAGGCGTGTGGGTTAGCCTGAATAGGCCCACAGTATTTTTCATGTAAGTATCCTTTCAACATTCCACCGAGAGACTGCGTACGCCCGGGAGAATGGCCCGCCGTACCCTGAAATCATATCCAGCATCACCAGCAGCAACAATTGGCACATCCTGCCGACGGTGCTTGGCGCCTAGTCGGGTATCCAAATCCACAACGAACCTCACAATGCTTTTCACCGCCTCTCAAAACTCCAGTAACCCATTTTCACCCAGTCAACAGGCGTTAATTGTCGCCCTTCCGTGGGGCCAATTCCTACTGAATACCCGCATTGCTCAATATTTTTCCTACGGCAATTATAAGGTGTTAAGACTTGTCATTGTGTTTTAAAAATGTTTTCAGGCGACACTGGATTTTATTGGAGGCATTGTCAGATACTAGCAACTAATGTGTTTGCACCCTTTCACCAATGAAAATATCAAACCCAAGACGATGTTAGCGACGTTAGTATGCATGGTCGGAGTAATGTTTTGATCTTTTCAAGTGCAGAACATTAACGGTAGGTAACAGTGCAAAACCAATTTCCCTTTTTTCCAATCAAAAAGTTCCTTCTCCACACAAAAATATCCTGTACTTTATGTAATATTTAAGGAAATGCCATTCTCAGACAAAATTGTTTTCAACATTTTTCTAAAACATAACACTTTCTCGTCTGATGCAATATACGAGAATATAAACGAAAAATCGCAAAACAGTATACTATTCATTAGATTAATCGGTAGGCATAATTATATTTGTTTAAGTCGAGCATTCGGAACAAATTAATCGATTCAGCGACTAATCGAATCGTATATGGCCATCCCTACTCATAATCGATATATATATATATAACTATATAAATAAAACTATATATGTATATATATAGTTTTATAATAAAACTATATATATATATAGTTTTATTTTCCCGGTCTATCAGGGAAAACTATCAAGGTTGGGAAGCTCAATGTATTTAATTTGGCAACTAAAATTTCTGGGTAACACTGGTGTCGCATGTGTCCTGAATTTTTCCGATTCGTATGTAAATACAATTTCATCAAATGAATTTAACTGTGAAAAATCTTCTGAGTGGTATTGTGATATACACTAGGTAAAGAATAAACTTTGTTCTTCGCACTATAGAGGGAAAATATAACGCAATATATTTGAATATTCTTAAATACTGTCTCGTAAATTGGATCCTAGCAAAACGTCGTCTTACACAATTTTTTTTTTTTTTACATATATCATAACTAAATCTGAAATGAAATAGTGAGATGGTTAAAAATATAATTTTTAGGGCTTTCCTTTGCAGATTCCGTAAACGAAAGGTTGCTTATAAACGCCCAGTGCCAAACACAGTCATGTTTTTTACTATTTGCATTGATTGTAAAACAAGATTGGAGGTACTCGACAGTTTTGCAGACTTAATCGATGACTTCCATTGGTGAAATTCGCTGCATTCGGAAATTAGACTACAAACTGTATGAAATGAAGTATACTTATTTCGCGAAAGCAAATTGAATCCACTTCGCAAACACCTTCACTCTCAAAAGTTCAAACTGATTTTTTATCACTACAAGCTCATAATTTCCCGATCAAACACTTAACATGAGACGATTAGGGATACTTGCACCGGTTCTTTTTTTCACATTCCAGTATAGTTTTTTATTTGGGAAGAAGTAATTTAAAAGGCGAGTGTGTGCTTTGCAGGGGAATATAATGCTCAACTAATTTGTTTGAATTCAACTCTTTCAGGTGGAACATCTCCTTGTCGAAATGCCACGGCACTTCAAAGAAGAAATTCAAGCCTTAATGAAAATACTGCAAACATATCTTGTTACCACAACGTGAGCATATTTTTCCGAAATTCCAAACTGCTGTTTGCAAAGTTTGCGAATTACGATACCCTAATCGAAACATAATAGAAACAAATTAATCAATATAGGGATTAATCTAATGAGTAGTAATAGATTAAAAATAATCGATTAATTTCAATAAAATATTAGATTACTTTACTAATCGAACCGTAATCGAGAATCGCTACAATTAAATTATTCACTTATAAGAGGGCGTTTTGTAATATAATAATACAGTTTAGTATGATTACTATTTTTTCATGGTTTTATATGCAACTAAAATTGAATAGTATTGTAATATAACCTTAAACTTAATTTAAATTTTCATTTTTGGTTAGAGAAATTGGCAAAATTTTGTTTTGGTTGTTTTAAGATTGCCATCCTTCAATTTCTAGGATTTAGCTGATTTTTGTATGTTTATTTATTTATTTGCCAAGGTTATTTATTTGCCAAGGAAACATGTTTTGCATCTAATCTGTAGGAGTGCTAGGCACAATACATAAGTAATTTTTCTCTTTATATTAATTTAACTATTTTGAACAGTTATCATCTTCATCCAAGTTTGTACATTTTGAGACAGTTGGTCTCATTTTCTACAAAATTCCCCCTGCCAAACCTGTCTGCCCACCCCATTTCATATTTTAGTCCACACCGAAAAAGTCTACGCAGTTTTCATTGGGAAAAAGTATATGTAAACTTTTCGCAAGGATTCTGAAAACCGTGAAAGATAAAGCGTTCTTACCATATAAACTGCCTGTTGGTGCGAAGAAGCGTCCGATCGAATAACGATGTGGAGCGGCACGATCAGTAAAATGGCTATTTAATACAGTGAAATAAGGATTATTCTGCCGAAAAATTTGGATCAAGCTAGATCTTTGCACACACCGTCATTTTGGCATTAAATAAAACATACGAAAGGTCCCCTAAGCTATCACGCTGGATTCGTATACTTTAGCAAGGCCAAAGGTCACAAAAATAGATTAAAAAATTCTCTACAAAAAAGTTCATATACATTTTTTACATACGAGCAACAATTGCCATGTAATATGGATTACAAATAGTCAACTGCGTATAGAATACAGCAATAACAGCGATGCATAATTTCCACACCACCTTTGAGGTAAAATGCAAGGCGCGTTTTTTTACATGGTTTCCCCGGTAGGCATAATCCATGTTTGATCAACTTATGATTCTTTCTCATCATCATCTTCAACCTCTGGTACTTCTTGCTCTTCATCTTTTTTCATTAACACCTTCTTCCTCTGACAATTTCCATGTCAAATAATCGATGGGGTTTATTTAATCGTATTCCGTCTTATTTATATGGAACTTATCAGAATCGTCAGAAGAATCAGGATCAGTAGTGGGATTGAGGCATGATTGCCCACTACAATGACCACAAACTATGGAGTATGGCAATCCAACTTTTCTGCACCCACAATTTGTGCCACAAACTTTCATGCAATTACAAAAAATTGTGTTGAGGATTACGTCCGGCGCAGGCGGTAGTAACGTCATTATGGGCTCCAAAAGATCATTATTAATTACCCATTTCCACTGTTCAGGATTTACCTTATTGCCTAACCAAGTTTGTACCTGATAGTATACACGATACAGAAGTTGTTGAGCAGCTACAGCTGTGGGCGGGAGTAATGGAAATTTGACTGGTGTATTGAGTCTTGTTTTCTATAAAAAATGATAAGCTGCTCGGCATATTTTCATTAATATTTTCAAACTTTTGGTTAGCCGGAGGGTAGAACTCGGTATTTACAGCAACAGAGCGAATATCTCCTCTAATAATTGCCGCAGCAGTTTCTATAATTTGGAGGCGGTCTTCTGTTGGGTTTAATTTTTTACTTTCATACGAAGCTTTACTTAAAATATTCGCTTGAGCACTACGAAAAAAAAATTGTCACTAATCTTGGTTTCGTAATGATAACGAGATTTTTACCGTACCGTTCAATTAATTTCGAGATAGTTGTAGCATTATCAGGAACATAATCTACAATTGCTTCTTTCAGCTCCCCTAACGTAAATGGGCAATCTTCATTATTTTCGATATAGTAAAATATGTTATTGCTGTTATGATATTCATGTCCAATGGCCGGCCTGTTTTACGCCCTGTTTGTTTTGGTCGAATGAAAGATTCAAAGCACTTACTACGATATTTCACTCCAACGGCTTCTAAATCATGGTAAAATATAACCCTGTCTTCTACAGTTCTTCTGTATCTGTCGCCACGTGCCTCGGCAGCTTTAATAATAGTTTCCGTAAATGAAATTGTACTTACTTTCTTAATTTTGCATCTATATTTTTGTTCTTTTTTCATCTCAGCATGTTCATCTCACAGTGGCGTTTATTCCATAGACGTAAGGCAAGCAATGCTTATCCTATACACATTGGAAATATTTGATCCTTTATAGTTTCGCCTTAACTTTAAATTTAAACATATTTAAATCTGAGTTTCCCGTTTCTGATTCGAGAAACAGAGTTTTTGTAACTCCCGTACTGTACACGCATAGCGCTGCTATCTAGTCATAATTTCCTCAAAAGAGACTAGCGATGAATCGAACTCGCAAGCGAGTTACTCTGTTGCGTTCCTTCGGCAAGGTAAGCAGTCGTTCTGTTTGCGTCCTCCAGTCCACATTTCTTGGAAAGTGGATGAAAGAGTTCAGGAAAACCGGAGTTTTCTTATAATTTGTAATATGCTCTCTAAATAATATTTAGTTTAATTATTATTACATTAATTTTGTTTCCGTTTTATAACTGATATTAGGTATTATAAAACGGTAAATACGTCTAGAGGATAAGCAAAGTTGGAAGTTGCGTTTGTTAGTAGAAGTTGAAAATGGAACCACAATCCGGCACTAGCAAATGTTATCTAAAACACTCAAATATGTGGGGCTATTATATTGCTTACACTGTAAAAAACCTCACTACACGCCACTGTCATCTCAGTTTCTTCACCTTGGCTTCTCTTGAATGCCATGATGCTACTCTTTCGAATATAGTCTTTACGACAATGAACATGAATAGTCACTGTGTTCACATTCTTTAAATGTTCAATGTGTCCATAACCTCTGTTAACACTTGCGTCTTTCAATGTTCGTAAACCACGCACAACAACTACAGTATCAACGCCCGAAAGCGAATTATCGCAAATGAAACAAATGTTTTTATCGTTTTCACAATACTACGTTCAAATTAAAACGTTCGAGTTCGTCGAGAACTAGTTTTAAGCTGAGTTACGTTACAACGGCACGATATACTGTGACCCGTGCGATTCAAATGGAATGCGAGACAACTGCGACGCCATGTATAGACCAGGTATAGTATGTGGGGAGGACCCTTCTTATTCTATAGTCCATTCACGACCGACCAGGTATAGTATGTGGGGAGGACCCTTCTTATTCTATAGTCCATTCACGACTGGAACAGACTTATAAAAATTAACCTTTGAAAAAATATCCTCGCTATGAATACAGCTAATGGCTATATAAGTATGTTCCAGTCGTGAATGGTCTATGAATACCTTTCTCCTTTTATTGTGTTCACTACGCCTTGCTTCGGAGATTAGCAGAGCGTTATTTACAAAACAGTTGCTCGCATGTAAAAAAATTATGTGACCCTTTTTTATAAAGAATTGTTTAATCTTCAATTTTGATAATTACATTAATTACCGCCTGAACAATAGGAAGCGAGGTATCCGCAAAAAACCAATTCCTGTGACCTCTGACCTTGCTAAAGTATACGAAGCCGGCGTGATAAAAGCTGTTCACGATAAAGTTAACACTTTTGAAATCAACCTTAGAAAAAGTCACCGCTCCTGCCTGTATATATTTTAACGAGTGCACTGAGCGACATGCGCCCAGTAAAGTTGACAACGAAGGGTGGAAAGTAGTTCCACATCTTAACGTCGAATAAAATATGTTAAGTAACGATTTGTAATAACATGAATTATTTATTTCACTTTGTATTATTTCAATACATCGAAGTGTAAAAATTAGCATATGTGTACGTACAAGTTTAATCGTCTAATAATTTCACAGTTTCACTTCACCGACGCATGAATAAAATGATGAGCCTCGTGGCAATGTTAATTTTACATAAAGCGGAAGAAGACAAAACGTGTTTACAAGCAGATACTAAGCAGGGCTTTCAAAAGTGCTCATTTTTCTGTGAACTGTCTCTAGCTTAGGGGACTCTTCATATGTTTTATATAATGCCAACATAAAGGTTTGAGCGAAAATTTGGCTTGATTAGAATTTTTCGACAGATGCCCCCTTATTTCGCCTTATTTCACTGGACTAATTGCGCAAGGTCACTGGGCGCGAGGCTCGCGAACACGCCAGGCCGGTAGCATGGCTCACAGCTGTCTACACCGGGCCGACGGAGTTTCCTGGGGTCCCCGACTTGCAGCAGCACCGTCGGCCGCTGCGCTGTATGCGCGCCAGTTGTAAAAATGGCGGTGCCACTTGCGTGGGTTTTTCCTGGAATTAACTAATTTCTAGAATAAACCATACGTTCTGATTGGTGGAAAACTTAATTTCTTATGTTTCCAGCCGGTTTTCTTGAAACGGGCTGGACTCTTAAAAGTTTAGTATAAACATGTCCCCTGGAGTCTGACTCAGGGCGAGACGACTCCTGGGGACGGAACAGCTAAGTACGACATATATTTATAAGAATATAAACTCACGCCCTTCAGACTAGTAGTTAGGAGAAATGTACCCTGAGCAGTTCATATTTGGTAGCAATAATAATGGACTTTGAAAATGCTTCGTAAATCGTATAGAATAGGCTTTTTATTTTAAGGGTAGATTATTTTTAAAGGCGTTTTGAAACATTTTAAGAAAAATGTTTAATGTTAGCTTTTGTAAAATCCTGAATGAGTGACAATCACGTAATATTGACTAACGGAAGTAAAATGTTTAAAGTCATGGAAAAGAAAATATTCTTTTGCAAACGTAACGTAATTGCTAAAAGTTACGCAACGTTGTGTAAGATGTAAAGTTTCATGAAAAGACAGTTTTAGAAAGAAGACTGTTTTTAGATGTTTGGAATATTTGAGTCAGCCTTTAGTGAATTTAAAAGTAAAGTCAAAATATTTGGAAAGCATGTTTAATTTTTTTTCATTGCGCAAAGATGGAAAACATAAGCATTTTTACTAGTTACCAGAAATGCCAGAGTTGTTAAGACGTTTGCTGACAAATAATGAAACAAAAAATACCGAACGATCCTTGTATTGTACGAAGTAAGGAGGACGTTCTGGAAATATATTTTCTCCTTTGCAGTATTAATTTATATATGAGTATTTGTAGTTTTACTTACATTTGTATTAGTATTAAAAATGGCGTTTCTTACTTTGCGCCACATATAACACTACAAAATATAAGAAGTTTGATATTATGTATTTTCAAAAGGTTCACTATCATATTGTGTATGAATTTTTAAAAGATATCAAAATATAAAGTTCTGCCAATTCACTCATTTGTTTTTATGTGTAACACACAATTTATGAAAAGCATAATCTCTGTCGCAAAATTTCCCCCTTGTTCTCTGCTGGTTGCGTTCTTGATACTTTGTTGGATTTTTATAATATGATTCTTTGTGTCGCCTTGTTAGCGCTACGAGGAGTAGCAATTTTTTTTAGCTAACTGAGATTTGCCTGTCAGAAATATTATTAAAAGTGTTATTGATATTAGTAGAGCGACTGAAGAAGGACAGCTTAGTTATTTGATTTTCTTTTGTCTCTTAATAAAAGTTTGTAAGAAAGGGTGTAGGGAAATTTATATAAGTTATATTCTTCAGTAATTCATCCACTTTATTAAGGCACACTATAAGTTGATTTTGTAAATACAGATTACAGCAAATTATAATATTTTATTTCTCTGATTATATATGCAATAAAACTCATTAATGCTTTCAATGAATTCTTTTATTTGAGAAGTGTTGGAGTGTATTGTGTCACGTCTGAAGTGTTTTTCTGAATATATGTCTTTATGTGTTATTGTCTGATTTGACGAGGCATACTCTTTGAAAAGGGTATTTATCTTGACGAACATATTTATTTATTATTTCGAACCATTTTATTAATATTGAAGCCTTCAGTACGTAAATCACAGTAGATATTGAAGACTAGAATAAATAAATAAATATATTTATATTTATATATATATTATAATGAGCATCATCAATTCAGTACGCTAGGTCAAGCATTCGTTTGCCAGATAGGAAAAGAAATTACTGCCTCAGATATTTTTTAAGTTTGCACTAACAGTGCAAGTGACAATTCAGTGCCACTTCGCTGTTTCCCGAAGAGGCTGACACATGACTCTGAAATTGTACAAATTGGGCACAATAACTCACTTATACGCACTATCGTTACTGACACAGTTGTGTCAATAGCTCTTTTAGTTTCAATTCAAGCTGAAGAACATTGGATAGGTTTCAGCATAGGAGTACAGTTCAGATACAGTCATGCAGTTACATAATATTGAAATGCTACTTGCCAGTAGGGTGACAGAACTGCCGTTGTTCTACAGCTATTCTGGTTGTGATAATATGTCATTTCTCGTGTGGCATGCAAATCTAAAGGTTGGGATGCACGGATATCTTACCCTGGGGTTTGATGCAACCCCGGTGTAAGAGCTATCTCAGCCTGTAATTGAGTTATCCAGAAGCAACTCAAAGCTGTAAAGAAGTTTGTCACAGTAATGCGTGATCGGATTAGAGGTGAAAAATATGTAAACTGTGTCAGAAAGGAAACTTATGCAAAAAAAGGTTGGTTCATGGAAAGAACTTCACAAACTTCGAGTGCTTTACTGCAGCATGTCTGACGTGCCATTTCTCAAGCTGGTTACGAGCGGGAAATTACTTTGCTGTTGATTCCATCATATCCTCACCCAGTCACCTGGGGATGGGAAAAATTGAGGACTCAAATTGGACACCGACCTAGACGACATTCCCACCGGCAACAAAGATTTGCATCGAAATAATTGTATGTAATTGCAAAATTAAGTGTGACTGTAACAATAAATGCAAGTTTGTCACTGAGTTACACTGCAATGTAAAGTGTGAAGGAGAATAAAGGGAACAGTAAATTCTTCAGTACGTATTTCAAGTTCTCTGATGTTTTGAAGCAATATGTTTTTCGCAATTTTGAATAGGTTCTCAAATAAGGCTACTCTGTGGGTGAAATATTGTGAATTGTTAACATCGTGACGACTATTGATGATTAAAAACCTGAGTAACTCTGGAATGACTTGATATAAGAAAACCTTTTGAGAACGTTCTTTGTAGATAGTTTAGTGTTATTTTATTATTTAAAAATTTATATTTTTTTCGCCCGAATGAAAATAAAAAAGCTACTGCCGAAAAACTGAATTTAGCCACCGTTTTCTAAGACGGCGAACATTCCTGCGTGTTTGTCTCTATACTTAATTTTATTATGCATGTTAAAAAGTACTACCGTACCAAATTTCAGACTTCTATCACAATTTGCAAGTGTTTTCTTAATGTATTGTTTATAGCCCTCATTTCTGATCATTCTATACACAAAATTAAGTTACTAAAGCTATTATGTAGTAAATTAAGTATACGCCCCGCATACGTCAGCACACTAATTATAGTTTAAATGTATTAAATATTGTACAATTGTAACCTAAAATACTTTTTTTAAAAGTAAGCAGGAAATGACAAAGTTTAAGTTGCTTTCCGTAGAACCATTTGCATACTAAACACTGAGACTCGTTTGAAGGGACACTGGTATATTAAATTTATTCGTAAATATTCAGGTGATTGTCTTCCACCCCAATAGATTATAAAAGTTATCTTATACTAAATTTTGTTTACATAGTAAGTATTGGCAGCACGCCAAGGGAGGTTAACAATCGGTGGAATGGTTCCAGAGGCGTGTCATGTAACAGAAAGTATAATTAGGCTGTCATAAAAAAAATAATTACAATACAATTTGAACTCTTTTCTTCAGACGACTGTTTTTTTACTACAATATATATTAACCAGCTTTGTTGAGACTAGTTTCAATAGTTCTCGTGATATATCAAATTATTTTTTACATGTTACAATCTTACAAAATGCAGGGGAAAGAAGCTACTAATAGGGTAGTTAAATGGTTGCAATAGATACTGCCAATGTACCAATATTGGTTGAAACTGGTATAATGCTCCGGTAGATATAATACACTAACCTATAATATTTGTAAGACCACCGTTTTGAATCAAGCATTTTTCTAAATAATTAAATTTAACTCTAATTTACCCCTTGTAACACTACTCACGAGCTAAATTTGGAGGTAATAAGTTGAAAATTTTCTAAGATATGATGTGAAACAACTCAGCCCTTTACGACTGGAGTACACATATGGTGGCATCTCCAGTGCGTGTAATGCCGTACTTCACACACACACACACACACACCCATACATACATACACACACATACATACATGCACACACACACACACACACACACACATATATATATATATATATATATATATATAATATGGGGAGAGTGGTTGAATTTCAGAATACTGATGTCGAGGATAAATGAACTGGTGTACTGTCACGCGATATTACTCGGTAAAGGGTGCCAGCTTAAATTAAGCAAGATTAAATATATGAAATGACGTTTAAGACTGTATTTCGTTGACCAACGTGACGTGTGTATGAACTTCTACCTACGTAAATATGTGGTTACTTTTACAGCTCATGCACCTCCGTCTCGTAGAGCATTCATTCATCAGTTTGTTGGCTATATTTATAAAATTAGGCATGGGACACTAGAAGTCTGTTCGTGCAGCTCAGTAACAAGTCCACTCGAAGCCAGGCGGACTCCGACTCCAGACGTTCTCTGCGTACCAAACTCACCTTCTTACATACCACGACAAACCATAGTTTGCCAGTAAGCTGAAAAACTATTCTGAAATGCAAAGGCTCTTAAACCTACTTTGCGTTCTTTCAGATTCAGTTTACACATAAGTATTAGGAGAGGATTCAAACCAAGAAATCATGTAGAGATGAGAATACGAAAATACGTCAGACACAATGTAATTTCCAGCAATTATCCTTTTATTAAATGAAAATATTCAGATATGTGCATATCTAAACATCGATGCTGAAAAATGAAACAATCAAACAACCCTGAATGGCAATGACAATATTAAAGAAAAGATATTTAGAACCTACACTGTCGCTAGGGAGTGGCCGGGCGTAACGGTCATTAGCATATGTGAAAGTCTGACGTAACACACACTGTAAAAATCCGCTCTTAAATTAAAAAATGTCTCAGTTCAAAAATCTACTAAACTTATACCTCTGGCGTAGCTACTGCCGTTAAAACACTAAAGCTCTCACTAGGGTTTCTTGTGGTTAGTAAATATGTGCTGTATTAAGCTACGGACGCCTAGCCAACATGGCGTCGGGTTTGAACTTCTAGAACAAGCGCCATCTTGTCTGTACTAGATACGTAGCAAAATTGTATACTCTATTTCTTACTTTACTGTAGGGTTGCTCTGGTCGAAAAATGCCATTTTATTTGGAGGAAACAGGACAGGATCAAATCTTGTAGGCTCAGGATGCGACAATAAGAAGTTTAGGGGTTCTGTGTTACGTGGCTCACAGCTCACGAATGTAGCGACGTCTAACTACCTGAATATTTACTAAACAGCTGCTTAATACTAAAACAGAGGAGCTCTTTCACACTCTACTCGACGTTAATACACAAAATAAAACTTAAAGCGAGCTGTTAAAACTGAACACACTAAAATCTAACTTAAATATCCTAGGCCTCGTCCAACTTCAGGACGGGCGTCCTGTCCTAACGTCTTGACGCTTTGGAAGATGGGGGCAGAGAGCGAGATTCTAACCGAAATTGACCTGCTTACCCTATGCTGGACTCTCCCGCCAATAGGGGTGCAGGGTTTTAACCTGCTGATCAATCGAATGGCTCACTACGTAAATCTAAACTGACTCACTCCAAAACGGCCTAAATCCCTAATCCATAGAATTTAAGGTCTCGTAGAAATGTAATAAAAATATACAAAAATATTCCTGAAACATTAACAATCAGTCGAGACCATGAAAAAGTAATTAATATAAAATATTAATTTAAAAATACAAACAAAAAATAAAACTACCTAACTAAGTGAATTTACACATGAATATTTCCATTCGTACATCTAATTATTTAAATTCCTAACCATGTGAAAATAGACAATAAAGTAAATAAATAATATATGTCACAACATACGGAAAATTACAAGTGTTAAATATAAGCAAATTTAAACGCGTGAAAAGTACATAAATTATGTTGACAAGATGCATAAGTAGTGAAAAATGTGGACGTTACAGATGTAAAAGTTCTTTTTCACATATGAAAACTTTACAAAATGTCTACCAAATAGGCTGTGAATTAGTGTTTTGTGTTTACGGTAGTAATTGCGACCATGCTATGTTTGGTAAAAAAAAAAACTAACAGGGGCACAATTTTGTCAGCTTACACGTATTGTTGTTAGCATTCAGTTCTATGTTCACTTAACACAAATATGATATATTTGTGGAACAATTGTCTATTTACTTTTATAATTACGATCCTATATTTGGTTGGAATGTGTAAAGTTGTGTTGGAAAAACACAGAAACATGCATGATGGACAGCTGAACACCGACTCTGTCCCAACTGAAATATTACTAGAACGAACATACTCGTACAAAATTACATAAAATAGTCATGACTACTGGGTTTCATTAAGTAGGTATGCAATTCTGTCTACCAAATGCGATATGTTGTTTCTGACTATTTCCGTACTTAATGGATTCGTCCCATCAGCCGTCTTTGTGAATTTTCCTGTCAACCGAATACTCAATTTCGAAGGTAAAGTATAAATGTTGTGGTTCTGGATTGGAATGCGTGTACGGGCTAGCTCGGAATAGCTCGTAAACGTGTATTTCCATGTTCGTGATTAAATCTTCGTAGGTGACTGCTTGCCCGACATTAAGCACGTCGTCTATCGTGGTTGACTCTACGTCCTTATTCTTTTAAAAACAATTTGTTACCACATATTTCCCATTACCTTTAATTAATGTGAATGATTGGTTGTGCGTGTCCATGTTCGGGATACTGTTGTATGTTACAAACTCAATTAAAATGATTCGCCATTAGCTGTCTGATTCCAAAGCTGGGACATATACCGAATGCAGTTGCGCCCAGTTACCACTTACAATCAGTGTAATTGACATTTCTTTACTAACTGGTTTTACATTGTGCACAGTTCATTTATAGTAATCAGGAACCTTAAACATAGGTGACCATAAATATACGCTTTTGGTAAATATTCACTATAGTAATTGCACTTGATGTGTGTTCCTTGTAAGTAGTTACATATTTCCAACGGAGGTTTTAAGTCGCCAAAACGTTCGTAGTAAATAGATTAATTTATGTTTTTAATTACTGCAACCCAATAAGTTCCTTTGTTTCTTTTCGAATCTAAGTTAACAATCATACATTCCTTAAAGTTTGCTTTCCATGGCAAACCATCTCTCATGAACACTACGCGATAATACGGGATCTTGAGTTTCTTGTTGAATAGAATAATACCTTTATTGGCAAGTGCATGCTTTGGAAGATTGTTTAAAAAAATTTTGTGCTTCTTTTTGTCGCATTTGTAGTTTTTTCATCCACTTCCAACTTCATATGGTTTAAGTGGTTTAAGGTATATCCCTTTTCCACTTGATTTAACTTCTCTATTAAGAGCTGAAAGTCCACTGAGGAGAGGACCTAAAGCTCCTAGCGTGGGAAATAGGAATGCGGGCAGGACTCCTCCTTTCTTCGTGACTTTATGTGTCGACTTCTCCCGTGTTTTAGTCCGGCAACACCCATACCTCCTTTAACTTTTGCTCTCGTAATTTTATCAACGATTTTGGCAGACACAGCTGAAGGTATACAAAAGAATATATATATATAATTATGTGTGTGTGTGTGTGTATATATATATATATATATACACACACACACACACACCTTGTATACCTTTAGCTGTGTCTGCATCGAAAAAGAAACAGTCTGACACGATAGTTCTATGGTCGCCGCTAGATGTCGCAGAATGTCCGCAAGAGATGTGCACAACAAATGTGTAAGCTAGAATCGCAAATTTCAAGTGATCGAGACACGTTTTTAGGTGAAGTCACATGCTAAGTGGGCAATCGTACAAAGATTTTACCCACACAGCCACACCAGAAACAAAGTGTGGAAAGGGGTGACGAAGGACGTGAAATACAATATCCTGCAGACAAGGCAGCGTACATCCGGTCAGGTAAAGAACGAGAGGAGGAAACAGCCGCTTGGAAGGCTATAATGAGATTTAAGAAGATCCTTTCAGAGTACCAAATTAAGGCAAAATATAATTAAAACTTACACAGGGGAAATTCAATACATAATTAGTCTGGTCTATATATAATAAATGACTTGTACAACCAAATAAACGAAATATGGAAATCTATATTTACCAACATGAAACAGAAATGAATGTCAGACCACTAGACCTCAATTAACAATGACAGAAATCTCAAATACTTCAAACTGAAAATAACATTATTATTTACTAGACAAATTGACTTTAAATATAAATTACATGGCTCTGATAATTCCAAATATACATCAAGAAATCAATTACTGCTATAATCAAAATATTAATGAAACCAGATTATTAAAATAGCCATATAAAATATATATTAATATATAAAGATGCTCACAATCAAGCTAAAGACCAAAACAGAAATAATATACTCGAAACCGATGAAAATGAGGTTAATTATTAGGGACCTAAGTAATTAAATAATTTGCTATCTCAATAACTGATCAGAATATTAAAAATTGAGTTTCCAAAAATAGCTTTAAAATAACTCATATCAGTGACAACATAACAAAATTTAATTTTAGCATATTTCGAAACTCTCAGAGACTTACTATAAAATTCTCAGTGGCACATAAAACAAGTGTAGTGACGCATTAAAAAATATAAATGTTGCATAGAAAATTAAAGAGTTGTGCCTATACGGCACAGCATCAGTATATGTGAAGAATGACACCTTATTACCATCTGAAAGTTTACATGAACGTTTATGATAAATGCAAACCTAAGTTCGATGTTGGATACTTTGTATGCATCTCAAAAGTGAAAAAGGTCTTTGAAAAGAACACTATTAACAGGAGTTTTGAAATGTTTAAGATTATTTCCATCAAACGTAGTTTTCCAAGGGTCTACTACCTTGTATGGTACACTGGAAAAATTGTAACTGGAGCTTTCTACGAGTTTGAATTTAAAAAAGTCGCATCTCCGGATGAATATTTAATCCAGAAGATAATTAAAAACGGGAATAATAAATCTCTGGTGCACTGGGCCTGATTTTCAAAGGCCGGCGACAGTTGGGTTCCCAAGATGGATATTAAACTATTATTGATGGGAAATCCTGTTCACAGTTGGACTGCTTAATATGACAGGATTATTTTCCTGATAGGGTTCATCAACACAGAGGAGGGAATAAACCAGGATGTGTCGGTACTTGAAAGATCCTAGGGACAGTGTCCATTTAGCCTTCTTAGTTTGTTATCGCTGCTAGCGAACTGCAGTGTTAGAGAACAAATCAACATGTCGCAAAGGACATTTGTGGAGTCTTATTTCGGAATGTCATCACAGCAGTTTGTCGGGTATGTGAGAGACTTTGAAGATGCAGCGCTGGATCTTTGGGTCTGGTGAGAGGAGAAGGATAGCGACGGCATACTGGATTTTCGGGTGTTGCAGCGTTGTGCTGGCGAGAACGTGCATCAGGTCACAAAACCATAGGCTACCAAGGAGGGCAAACCCGGTCCCTCCAAGTGTGTAACCAGCATGCCAGCATGCAGCGCGGAAGAGCAGCTTCACCACGGTTGGGTTTCGATGCGGCACACCGCCGAGGAGGGCGAACCCGGTCTCTCCATCTGCATATCCAGCATGCTGGAATACAGCGTGGAGGAGCGGCTTTTACTATGGTGGGTTTCGACACAGCGAACATCGCCGTGCTGCGCTGTCTCGGGGGTGGAGCTGTAGGCTTCCCTCTTGGGCGCCCTGCTTCCAGCTGCGTGTTACTCGCTGTTGTCGCCGATGCACCACGATTTAGGTGGGTTCCTTAATTTTAATGTAATGCATAAACTCGAGGAACTCCAATCGCCACCTCTGTCACCCACAACTCTGCCACCAACTCGATCATGGTCACTGATCGAGGGGGTGATGCCAATACAACAGGGCAAGTTCACGTCCTTGTGTTGTTTAAGGGAGAGGTACGAGATGGGGATTTTTAGAAATTTAACTGAGGATGGCCCTCAATTTTTGTATCATTTAGGTGAGATGTTGGCCGAGCTGTAATTTATTCTAAATTTATTATGTATTTTAAATGGATGTTTTTTCATTTTTCATTTCTGAAGTGTGCACTCACTGTTTTTTTTTTTACAGATTCGTGTTTTAACAGATTGTTCGGTTTTTAACTGTGTAATTTTTTTTCTTTTTTAACTCAGTCTTAGTTTACACACATTGTTTGGTTTTGGATAATCTATTTGCGTTAATTTTCCTTAAAAGTTTCAATATTTTCATAGTTTTCAACACACCAATTACATTAAAGTGAAGGAGCTCCACTTCGTTAAGAAGAATATTGTACGTGTGCATGGGTGTGTATGAAGTGGTTTACACAGCTTGTCTACGGATTTATATAGTGAGTTTTTAATTAAACAACCTTGTTTCTTTTTAAATAAATTTATTTAACTAATAATTACATAGTGTTGCATATACACTTGTTACTATGTTAAGCCATGTCAGTGGGTTACATAAATATTACAATACCTTTATTTCTTGGTATATAATTAACAGGAGAATACACTACAATCATTTTTCATACAATATTTGGTGTTGACACATGCCAAACCAGGGAATATATACATGAGTGAGTTACAATCTAAACAAAACCCTATGCTCAAATGAATTTATACATTCTTTTGTCTTAAGCACATGACAAACCGATGAATTACAAAATTTATATATTTTCTCTTATTTACTATATTACAATGATTACAGTAAGTACATAATTTTTTCATATACTCTTTTGGTTTTAGACACATGACAAACCAGTTAATATATACACATAGTAAAATACGTACACAAGTGAATTACATAATATGTTATGGTTCTCTTGCAGTATTTACTTTATAGTAAGTACATGCTATTTTAACAATGCAATGGTTTTCCAGATATAAGACAGGTTCTCGTACATATATTCCCATATCACTTCTACCTCGCATAGACTATAGAACAGTAGTGCTAGACATTCATAACATTTAAGAAATATATTGAAATCTCGACAGTCATGTTAGTGTCGAACGTTCACAGCATCACTTTTTGTTAACAATCTCATTGTTCTTTTCTGAGTTTTTCCCAACATATAAATCGGATAGTCTTCGATTATTTAATCATCAGCAATTTGAATCTCTCTTGGCAAGGTAAGTTACTGGTATCCCACCTAAGATTGTGTTTTTCGTATGTTCGCAATCTGAAGACGGATTTATGTTCTGGTGTAAGCTCTGCCCATGAATAAGTTGGTTTGAAAGTCAATATTTCTGAACCGTTATCATCATTCGAAAATTCTACAGCCACTTATTTAATAATAAATGTGTTCTTAAATTATTTTCAAACCCTTCAACACATGCATACAAGTTGTTTAACTTTGCATGAGTAACAACAATGAAGGGAATGAATAAATATTTTCCACAGCAATACAATGAAGTGTAACTCTTTTACACTGTGAGACAATGAATACCTCTTTTATATAACATTACTGTATCTATTTATACTGCGTTACCATATGGTGACTGCTTATTTATTGATTATCTTTTTATTTGGTGTTCTTTTGGGATGCAGCAGAACTTGATACGTCAGTCACGTCAACACCTCGTGTTAGTTCAAATATTGGATGTATTTTTTGCCATAGACAGCTGCTCTGCACATGCAGGTAATGGGCGAACGTGTTGTTACTTAGAGCTGGAATTCCTAGCTGACATTCTTCACATTCCAAGTACCCAATTACGTTCTCATTGGCTCTCAAATGCGCTGGTAGGAAGTTATGTGCAAATTTTGATTTTGTTTGCTGCAAAATAGATTAAAAATTCCTTTGGTAAATATTCTAATGCTTCACCAATGTCAATTAACAACAAATATTTACACCAGCCATAAGCAAGAATAGATTGATACACACGTGCATAATTCACATCACAACACCTGGTGTGCTCCATTTTGCTACCTTGAACGGATTCCGGGGGTGGGTTTGAAATCGATCAGTGTCAGGAGAAATCGAGCCTTTCGCTTTCAACAGAAGGCCTCGGAGCAGCCTTGTTGTTCTCTGCCGCACGCTCCTCCGCGCCACATCTCGTGAAGGTTGCTTGCTGCGCACAGCCTCACCACAATGTACGAACAGTGGACGTCTCTCTTACTGCATGTGCTGCGTAGTCGGGTTCGGACCTCGCCTGCGAGTTCCCCAGATGATGGCGATTCTTGTGTCACAGGCTCGCTGCGCACTGTCATCGACTTCCAAGCTTGAAAAGAAAACTTTTTAAATTACCTCCCGTCATTTTATATGCTAAGTCAATCCAATATGGCGGCAGTTGGTAAAATTGTTTCAGATATGCTAACGGCCTCCAGTTGAGCGCTGGGTGTCATTGGGTGCGGATGTTTTCTCTCTCAGTACATTATACGTATTTGCAGTTATGGTTACGCAAGTGCGTACATGCATAGGTAGATATGTGTGTACATTGTAATTGTGTAATGAGTACATACTAATTATTCATGTGCATACATGGTACATTTGGTTACAGTTACGCCCATATGTATGTGCAAATGTGGGTACTTGATAAATATTCATTGTGCAGTTATGGTAATGCAAGTGCATACTACTCTATTTACACAATGCAAGAGCAATACCCACTTCCCCTCCCCAGCCACACTTGACCTGCAGTTGTCAAGGTGACACCGCCGAGGCAAACTGCCAAGGCGACACCGACGAGGCGACGAGTCCATCAGTCGCCGAGGCAATACCGACGAGGTAACATCGATGGAGCTGCATGTATAAGTAAATGCAACTGCATTCCCCAAAACTTCTCCTGTCAGGGAATCGAACCAGGTATTTCCAAAATAAAACAATTTTAATAATTTTTTCCAAAATTACCCTGGCCGGGAATTGAACTCGGTATCCCCGAAAATTTCCAAAAATCAAAAAATAATACGTGCCCTGCCCAGTATTCCCAGAATTTTTTAAAATTAAAAAAAATATTAAGTGTCCAGGATTCGAACCCAGTATTAAAAAAATAAACAATATAATTATCCGTTCTGACCGGGAATCGCACATGGTACTCCAAAAACACACATTGCCCAAACATAAAAATTAAAAATTAATTAAGTGCCTTGTCCGGGAATCGAACCTGGTATTCCCAGTATTTCCCAAGACCAAAAATTACAAATAAATTAAGTACCCTGCCTCGGAATCGAACCCAGTAACCAAAAAACACAAATTTCCCAAGTCCAAAAATATATAATAAATTAAGTACTCTGCCTAGGAATAGGACCCAGTAATCCCAAAATACAAATTTCCAAGAATTGCACTCACTGGGAATCGTACGGAAAGTGCAGTGGACTAAAAGTGCAACCGGATGTGTATGTGAAAAAATACATGTGCAAAAATACTTCGCGAAAAGTAGGTCACTACATATGATAAAATATAAATTAGGCCAAAAGTAGGCCAAATACTCAAAACTAGGTCAAAAGTGCATCCAAAAGTAGGTCACTAGGTCAGAAGTGCATTTAAAATGTAGGTCACCCTTCAAAGGTCAATGGTCAAAATGGGGTAGGATCAGCACGCTCTCCCTAATAATATAGTACTTACCATGCGAAAACATACAAATCATAATAGTATCTAAATTAAATTAACTAAGTCCCGAAGGAAATTCTAATTAAACAGATGAAATGATTACGTACTTAAAATTAATCTATGTTTAGTTAAGATAAATCGTGAGAGCCGTGAAAAAAGTGAAATTCATGAACAAAAATTTACTGTGGCATAATGAACCTCATGACAAACCCGCGCAATGACTGAAACCATGGGGTTTGGAGCTTAGTGTAATCAGGCTGTCCCAACATCTCCATGCAGTTTTTCTGCTTGACCGCGCGACTTTGAAAATGCGTATCACAGCTCAAGATAGAAGGATGCCTAAGACCCTGGCAGAATTGGTAGTCAGTTTCTCTCTCAGTAATGTCACCGTCTGCTAGTAAATATGGTAGTTTGATCAACCCCGTTTTTCGATGGCTTGTGGACACAAATATCATCACGTGATTACCGCCAACTAAATGACAAATTTAAAAAGGTCTACCGCGTAAAGTATATGTGTTGTTTATAAAAAATCTAGTACATCACCGAAGACTGTAAAGGCAACACAGAACTAATTGACGTAAATTATCGTTTAGCAGATATACTAACATCTACTGTAGTCCTTGCAAACAAATACTGACTCATCAGTATTTGTAGGGGCCGTGGTGGTGTATTGGTTAGATTAATCGCCTCCCACCTAGACGAACTGGGTTCGATTCCCGGCGGGGCCGCTCTCGGATTTTCGCATGTGGGAACCGTGCCCTACGATGTCTTTGGTCGGCGTGTTTTTTCGGAGATCTCCCATTTTCACCACCCTTTCATTCCAGCGCAGCTCCATCATCAACACGCTTCACCCTCATCGGCTCTCAAAACCTCGATTTTAAAAGCTGTCCAAATCTCTCTTGCCCCCCTCCCCAATAATAATATTTGTAAGCTACTAATACTCATATAATATATATAAAACCATTATAAATTAAGTAATATATATTTATGTAGTAAATATATAATATATGATTATATATGTATATATAATGTTATGTATTATATATGACAATACATCATATATAATATATAATTATATGGTAATATATATTTAAGTAATATATATAAATAACTCCTCTATTATCTGATAACAATATTAACCCACATAATATAAACGCTACCAATTCCGATAATGACTCGGCAGACAACATGTTTGTAAATGTTCACAGATGGAAAATAAAATACAAACAACCCATCGATTTTACAGCGGCAAGTGATAACTTTTCATGCTAGCCCACTAAGCCATCTCACCAGTTTTTGTGATAAGCGTTTTCGGGAACCGCCACCTACATTGTGTCATTGGCCAATTATCGCCAACCAGAGCTTAGCAAGAAAACCAATGCTTTCAATTATGCCAGAAGCTTTAAACATATTCCAGACGATGCGTGCGCTGAATTGTACTTTTAGCTCTAATGTTCGACCTCCTCCGAGCAACGAGCGGCGCATAATTTCCGCGCGCGTCTGGCGGACTGCAACAGCAGCAGGTAGCTTTAAACCCGGAACATAAACCGGGTCTTTGTTTCTACAGGTCAGGCTTCTCAGCTGAAGCAAGCAGCCCCCTTCCGCAGAAAGGACGATGGTTACTGTTATTGGTTCTGACCGAGAAGACCAACTGGAAACTACACCGTGCAGTGTTCGCCTCTCTTTTCGCCGGTGGAGTGCGGTATGTATGCAAATGGAGTCGGGCGTGAAAGCTTTCCGCCATCAGCGGCGGCCAATAAAATTCTACCGCTGCGGCCGTGCGGTTCAAATTGTTGTCGGGGATACAGCGCCCAAGAGGACGAGGCGGGGTTATCCCTCGCCTCAATGAAGCGAATCGCACTCGGCACATTTTCTACAACTGTTGGTAGTTTCTAGAATATTTTCTCATCAAGAAACTCTGTACTGGCGAACCTTCCCGAACTCTGTAATATCACCGCTCTATCTATCATTTAAGCGAGGTTGTAACGTAGAAACCTTTGTTTTAAACGAGAATGTCCTACTGTAATCCTGAGCCAGATTTCCACCAGCACTTAAGTAAAAGTACCCCAGGCTAGGAAGAGAAATCGCAATAGGAGAAGCACAGATTTCAAGAGATGTCGCAGTTGAAAGAAGTAGCCCTGAAGATTTTTATTGATTACACATTTTTGTAGATATATAACATAACTGAAAATATAATATTAAAATTATGAATGGAAAAATATATCTTACATACAAAAAACATAAAATTTAAATATTTTTATAACAAGTTTTTATATTATTATGTCTTGGTTTGTAAAGACATATAAACTCTGGATAGGGGAAGGGGGAACAGAAACTATAACTTAAGAAGTCATGGTGAAATATATCCCAACATAGAGAACATAACAGAAACAATACGGAAGAGGCGATTGCTATTTTATGGACATTTATATAGAATGGATGGCAACAGAGTGACCAAACGGACCTTCAAATATCTTTGGAACAAGAAATCAACAACAACCTGGATTCAGGAAGTTAAGAAAGATTTGGAAAGAAACAATATAAGTGAAGAAGAAGCAACAAAGAGAGACTTATTAAGAAGAAAGTGTTAAAAATGGAAGGATTCCAAGGCAGGAAGGAAAAGAAAACAGGTTCGAAATGGTCCAAGGAGAGGAAAAAGATACATAGTGAGAAGATGAAGGAGTACCGGGTGAATCGCGCAATGTGACGCGAGACCAAGGTTACGATCGCATGACAATTTGCGATGACGTGGTCAGTAGTATTGTCGACGACGGGGCGTTTCTCAACCGGATAATAACAGAGGATGAAAAATGGTGTGGTTTGTACAATCCGCAATTGAAGCGACACTCAGCCACCTGGAAACAGCAATGGTATCCCCGAAGGAATAATAATACGAGAACAAGGCAGGTCAAAAGGTAAGGTGATGCTTGATCTGTTCTTCGGCTCATTGGGCATTGTTCGCGTGGAATTTATCCCACAAGGAATAACTCTAAACAAGATCTGCTAAGAGGATATCTTTTGCCGTCTACGATATGAAATTCGTCGTAAACGTCCTGAGATGCGGCGTAGGAAGAACTAGTTGTTTTTAGACTACAAGTCCCTGTACATCACTGTGTGCTTGTCCAAGAAGAACTGGCAAATCAACAAGCCACGGTTTTTTCCCACCCTCCAAAATATCTCATCTCGCACCATGTGACTTCTCTCTCTTTACCCATCTTGAAAGTCCAACCAAGTGGTTGTAGATTTCATTCGCCCGAAGAGAAAATCACTGCCACAAGAGAAGTCGTAAATGGTATTTCTACCAATATATGTCAGAAGTGTTTACAACAGTTGTACCAACGTTGGCAGACGTGTACAGAAGCCGATGGCTATTTGATATGAAATTGATTGATTGGATTAAGTAAATCGGATCAATTGTTTCGATTTTAATCCGATAAAATACTTTTGATTGATTGTTCCGATTAATTTAATTGAATGAATTAATCTTTTTTTTTATTTTTGAATTTTGTGTGAATCGATAAGTTTATAGTTTGTTGTAAGAGTGTGCTAAGGCAATTTATTAATTTTTTTGGGAGGGGCTGTGTTGGAGAAGGGGTATATATGTATTGTGTAATATTAATTTTTGGAGAGCAGCTATGGTAGATGTTGACCCTCGGAGCTCTGGCGTTGTTCTGAGGTGGGCTTGTGTTAGAGAAGGGTGTGTGTGTGTGTGTTTATATATATATATATATATATATAAATTTTTTAGAGTATTTCATCTGACAGGCGACTGAGGGCTAAGACATATCTACTTCAATCGGCATCTGACGGTGACAGAGGTTGTGGCATATTTAATGTAATAATTAGTAAATACATAATGAATTAAACGAAAAGAAACGTGAATACGATTTCCTGTATGATAGTAATATAATTTACACGAAGGACTCATAGAATCGCAAATACAAATTTCAAACGAAGCTCACCTATCCTGGTTTTATTAAAAAATAAAGAAATCAAGTAACGAGTTATAGCTATAAATATCTAAATTACACGTACGAATAAATTAAATAGTACAAGCAGCTCTCCCAAAACGCGTCCATCCGGCTGTGAAGTTGATGAAGCAATTCCTTATAAGTAGGGCCACGAGTATTTCGCGAATTCACTCGGAGGAGAGCTAGACTCCAAACACTTGTTCTTTTCTCCTACTGTTCTGATTGGACGATAGTTGTTTGGACACGCCCCGTTGTACTGTGGGCCAGTAATAATCAGGAAGCAGCAGTGTTGAGTGAGTGTTTAACAGTACTGTACAAAGGCCTCGTATGATCACAGCAACCAATAAGCAAACAAAAATGTCTCGAGTGTATAGAAAGCTGTAAGGCTTCGCTCGCTGCCAACTCGATCCGCGAAATACTCGGTGCTCTACTTATAAGCTGTGTGTCGGGAGCACGACTAGAGACATCTGTTTCGAGTGCTGGTTGGCAGGCGACTGAGCTGAAATTATACAAAAAAACTCGGAAAGAACGAAAGGGAGGTGAATAAGATTTACATCCAAATACAAAACGACTGTTTCCAGATAAATTAAACCGCTGACATTACACACGGGAGAAATTAGGAGGCTTTGAAGGTCGCACACGACAAAAGTATAAGGAATGGACCAGAAAATGAATATATTTCAAACAGTAGAATGAATTATCACAACTTCGGGTGTTAAATCACTAAAGGAATTACAGAACCTATTTCCACATCAAAAAGTAAACTGGCATACCGCCCGCAGCAACACTGTTAACTTAAAGCTGGAAGCACATTTACGCAAACAAAGTGTTACAAAATAATTAAAATTTAACCAAATGCAAAAAGGCATTTTCCACGCAATGATAGCATGGACAAACAAAGATTTCACATGCAAACAAGTACTGAAAAAAACTTACCCCATTTTTAACACTACTTTCACTTACCTGGGAACAATAAATAAATAATTCACTCACATTATTTCTTGTATTTCCCTAGCATGAGAATAAATTATTTTACTAAACACAATTTCCATCGAAGCTTGGGGAGACTCGGATCGCGTGAAGAAGGACTTAATCCCGCCACACTTTATAGAAACGTGTCATATTTTAAAATAACTAATAAATCTACAAACTATTTCAGTCTTGGTAGAAGAAAAACGATGAAATCAATATTAATTTACACAAAAATCTTAACACACGAAAATTTTCCATAATAATAAAAAGATACTAAAATGCGTATATAATATCGCATGTATCTATAGGTGAAGCCCGGAGCAGATATTATCCGATGAAAAGTTTAAAGAGAGCTGAAGCACGCTGGCCAAAGTTCGCTGGTCGGTTCCGCAGATCGCCTATTCCTCGATCGTGACACGGGAGGCCGGCAGAAATCGCCATGCCTGGTGAAGAGCTATTCCCTAAGAGCATAACCAGGTATCCAAGTGTACAGAGAGAGGGTTGTCGTCAAACTAAGATGACACTGGGCATTTGGAAGGGCCTGAGCCCTGTCCAGCCAGCTCTATGAGCCCCCTACCCCGACCCCCTCTTCCACTACCACAACACCAGAGCGCATCTTTGTCCAGCTCGAGGGCTGCCTGCCTAGCTGCCTTCCCTCGGGCCGTGAATTTTCAACTCACCCAAAGCATTGACTTGTTTGCAAAACTGCCCTCTACCCTGGAATTTGAACTTGCCCTGCCTAGCTGCATGCCTCCTTCCCCTCTGCTCCCAAGCTTGGCCTTTCCCGAAGCATTGACCTGTGCGGTTGTATGAGAGGAATAGTTATCCCCCTCGCCCCTTCGCCTGAGTCTCCAAGCCTCTAGCAGGTCAGCACCCTTCAAGTCTTTTGGCCAAGGATATTAAAAAAAAATACTTGCATTTCGCATCTCAAGTGTCTGAACGTTTATTTCCATCGTATAAATATGCAACAACTTTCGATAACAAATTATTCCCTCAACATTAAAAATAAATAATAACTGTAGATATGTAAATGTAATTTATCGATTCCAAATAACTTTCGCTAACGCGATAAATGATTTTTACACTGCTCCTTTCGAAACCTATCAATTCCCGCATCGCGTAGTGAAAACTGTTTATAAATATTTGATGAAATTTTCCGAATAGTAATTTAATTTCTTCCAATGTTATTATTGGCGAATTTAATGCTACGAAGGAAATGAAAGTATAACATTTCTTTTCTAACATCGGAACCCAACCCTACGTGTAGGATGCTCAAACCCATTCCGTATGTTTAAGAGAAACTAGATGAAAGTGTTGTTAGGAACATGCAATGAACACTGACATAGGTTTTCTCTTATTTCACTCCTTGTCATCCCCTCTCTCTTCAACCTTGAATCCGATTGTTAACACATGATCAATAATCCCTTTCCTTTGTCATACTCATCATTTGGAAAAACTTTGCAGTCTCTCCCGCTAAAGGCTAAAATCTAACTTAAGAAATAAATAACCTCGGAATATTCTAATTGTTTTTAAAAATAATTTTTCAAGAACTATAAAATTAAAAGGAAATAAATGTAATGGATTACCGCTCAGATGCGAATCCAATGAAACGGTAATCCAGTGAAGAAGCGGATTGATTGCACAATGATTGAACATTTAATCCCCATTGATTTCCATAGGATTTTATTTAATGAAAAAAAAACATCAAATATTTTTCAATTTTTTTATTTAGTATAATAGTGTTAAAAACATAGTATTACAATATTTTAAGATCCTGATTCTTGACCCACGAATCGTGTACTTTTGAGAAGCCATTCCATGGAACCAAGGTCCTATTTTTTTCCTTTTAATGATTTTTATCCACTAAATTAACCTTTTTGAGAACTGACGTTTAGTAGTTCTTGTTCGTAAAAATCACCTTTTATAGGCTGTCCATCGTATGTTTCGAGGTAATTCACTCTGGGATAAGAATGTCTAACTGAAATAATTTTAAATATTTCATAAGACCAATTAACAGTGTACTGTTTCTAAAAAAACAGATTTCAGCATTGAGGTATATATTCACTAACCTTGAACTTTTGCTGCCTCTGATCAGATATTTTCACATTATTATATATAGTTCCCCTCTAAGTATTGTCCGTAGACTTTTCAGGAGCCATCTTGATAGTTCTATGATATCTGGAATTATAATATTAAAATATTCCAGGCAAAATGTCCAGCCATTTATAAGTTCCTTGCGATGTGAAATGCTTGTATATTAACTGCTTAATTGATTTGTTGAATCGTTCTGTAACACTGCCTTTAAGGTCTGAATACGTGGTGTAGTGATTGATACCATAATCTGTCATTAGTTTCTGGAATGGTGCAAAAAAAAATTCGGATCCTCTGTTGGTTTGGAGCGAATTTGGTGTTCTTTCTTGTAAAACTGTCTTCATTGCTTCGCTGACCTGTTCCCCAGTTTTGTTTTTCAAAGTTATACCTCAACCATATTTGGAATAAACATCTATTACGGTTAAAATATATTTGTCACCCTTATTGTATTTCGAATTCAATGTCATTTCACACAAATCGGCTTGAAAAAGATCATTTAAGCCTTTAGTAATAACTGGTTTTCTGGGATACGTTATCCTGGCTGGAGCATGAAGTTCTTGATCAATCTTACTAAACTTCATTGGTAATATAACCATTTTCCTTCAGCTCTTCAATAATAGAAACAATTTCGTTCCTATATGAATTATTCCCAGACTCTCTCGAAGCAATGAGAATTTTTAATCTATTGACCAATTCATTAGGATTGTTCCAATATATAGGAGAAAACCGATCGCAAGTTTCGTATTTATATGTTCCACTTCTGAAAATATTGCTTATTATATGTAGTTTTGTATGGTTTTCAACTCCTAAATGATTATTCGCATTCATACAATGAAGAAGTTTTAATATTTCTCCAAATTAGTGTCGGAATGTCCATTTGGAACATTTAAAAATAATAATTCAAACAATCATTCACTCATGTCAGCTATGTAATCACCTATTTAAATTCTATTCTCTGAAAAAAAATTTAATTACCGAATCCCCCAGAAACCATTTTTCTATGTCTATATACACCAAATGTCGTATCGCGCATAGGTGAAATACGACGTGTCAAATGAGAAAGGAGTTGCGTTTTCTTTTTCTTGAAATATTCTTCTTCCAATTTAATTTCCAAAGGTGTTTCATTAGGCGTATTCAACACAGAATGTAATGTATCCATTCTAGCCGTAACTGGTTTAAATATTTTTTTGTTTAAAACATCCTGTTACATTCGGGCTCGCTTTGCTTGTAAATATTTCTCCTTTACAGCAGATATAATGTTATGTAATTCCGAAGTAGAGTCAGATATGTTTTGATTATATTACATTAACTTCGAACTATTTATATATGAATTAAGTCGTTGTTTTTCTAACTTCTGCAGTAGGTCGACTAACTGCTACACTAGATCGAATAGTTTGTGCTTTTTCAACCTTATCGACTTTATTTTAAAAGCATCTAATTTAGCTATACTTCTAACTCTCAAATCATTAATGAAATAGTTTATTTTTGCTTCCAAATCATTATTTTGTTTTCTCAGATCTGTTTATGTAACTAAACCAAATTTTTTATTTATCAATTTATCACTTATATATTTCGTTATTTCTTCCACTCGTGTTTCAAGTTGTTTTGTAATAGTAGCACTTACCACATCATTATTTACAACTCTTAAATTATTTTGCATTTCTGCAAGTTGTGTTGTAAAAATTATGTTTGTCATATCATCAAAGTCCTTACTAAAATCATTTAAATATTCTTCTATTCTAAATTCAGTACTCTGTCAATCATACTAATATTGATTTAAATGTTTGCAATTACACTCGTGTTTTTATAAACATGATCATTTCCATCAACTAACTTTAATAATTTATCTTGAATATTGGTCGATTGTGATTTAAATATGTTTAGTGTAATGGTGTTTAAGTTTTCCATGTAATGTTTATTTACCCCATCACTATCATTCACAGCCATACCTACATTGTGCAATATATGTCCGTTCAAATCACAATTCCCATCGCGATTTTTGGTTAAACAACTATTGTAATGATTGCGTTTTATACCACTATGTCAAAACTTTGAAATACTCATTATTCTTGCTCGGGAAGTAATAAACTGTCAAATCCAAACCTATATCTACCTTTATATAGAGGAAGTGTTGGTATAATCACCAGAAAACCATTATTTGTTTTTCCAACAGTAAAAAACATATCTCTAAAATTCGTAAATATCATATCGCCTAAAACATGATCATCCTAATTATGTTGTATATTCATATTGTCCATTTTAAACACAATTATCATATTTGTATTATCACACAAATTATGTTATGGAATATGTGCATAACTTTGTGATAGATAAAACAATCAACATTTGAATGTCAGCCAAACCTAAAATATTGCTGTCTTTCACCCTGCAGTTTGCACCAAACATCATCAAAAATAAATACGGAATTGGGCAATGCTTCATTCAGAGACATGATATCTGATTTATTTGTAAAAGGTAAATATCCCATTCCTTCAATTCATAATGAAATAGTTGCTAATTGTTGATATTTATTTGTAATGTTTAAAAAAAAAACATACACATTTTCAAATTAAAGACCATTTGGATGTTCCAACAGCAACAAAATAACACATGTTTTTCCACATGAAGAAGGACAGCTTATTATACAATGTATATTTGATGATAAAAGAATACTATGTTTCAATTCAATTACATTTTCTTTCATATTTACAATTACCAGAAGATGCACATTTTGTTTTATAACCTTCATTTATACAGTATTAAATAATGTAACGTACTAACATAAAGCTATAAATGCAGGTCTATATATATTTGTGTTCAGTTGAAAATAATGGCTCATTCTAAACATATCAAAAAAAGACATGGAGTAATAATTAAATACATTGATTAATAAATTGCCATTTGAATTGCATTTACCAAAATTCAATTATTGTGGACCTGGTACTAAACTTGCAAAGCATCTAGCATGGAACAATCAAGGAGTAAACTCTTTGGATAGTGCTTGTAAAGAACACGGTTTACAATCGAACGAACAATTTTAAACAAAGACATATAGCAGATATGATTCTAGCCAATAAAGCAGCAAATTAAAGGAAGAATCCATCTACATCTACAGATAAAAGGCTTGGAGCTTGGGTTGTGGATAAAGTGATGCGGCAAAGGTGAAAAGAGGTATGGGTGTCAAATGCAAGACTAAACAAAAATAAAGAAAGGAGGAATCATTATGTTCCTATTTACAGCATTAATAGCTCTTGGATCGATCTTGGAGGAAATGGTGAATTCCTTATTTGCTACAATATATATACAAAATTTCAGGAATCTTATTATAATGAAATGAGTTCACCGACATTAGAACCCCACACATTTAAAAGTAGAAGTACATTATTTGTAATTGATGTAAGCAAACAAAACAATACTATCAGCAATAGTGTAATTGATTCATGAATTGAAATTATTGCAAACACACCCATTCCAGAAAATATGCAAGCTTTTGCTTTGATAATTCACAATAGATTGGGTAGCTATAATTTAAGAGATCAGTTGGTTAAGATAATGAATTGATCAGTAGGCGAACCAGATTGCAATCAGATGTTTTGCAAAGTATAGGGATTTCAATCTCCAGACAAATTTGTCATAAAAAAATTTGCTATTACTGATATGGGAGAACATACAACTGTATTCAACTTCAAAGCACCATTCGACTGGAAATATCTAACTCCCAAATACAAGAAAAGTAATACATGGGTAACCAAACACCACCATGGTTTGAAATGGGAGAGTGGGTGTATGAAGTAAGAGAAAATTGAAGATATTTGCAAGCAATACTTAAATAATTGTGAAATATATGTAGGTGGAATCGAGCAAAACAAATTCTATAAAGAGCATGGAATGGGAAAGTACCCGATATTTAAAAAAATACAATCATCCATCATTCAAACAATTATGTAAAACATATGGATATAAATCGACATTCTTCTCTGCAGAGGAAAACTCTAAATTAATGCTAACTTGGGCAGTGATGTCTGATTGGGATGAAACAGATTATGATGATTCTCCTCCTGAATCACCTGTAGATATTGTACAAGTAATATGTCACTATTTAGGATGAGAGAACATTGCAGAGTAATGAGTGAAATTTAATATATAAAATTATTTTGTTGTAAACCAATAGTTCGTAAAGATGGATGAAGATTACAATGAAATCACATGCTACTGCATACAGAAATGAAAGTGTAAATTGATATCAGCAAGTTATTAGCACATTGGAGTAAACCATCTCAACTTTGTTTCAGAAAGAAGTAATTTTTAATATTTTAAACACCCTGTAGTAAAAATGTACTTAAATTTGTGAAACAGCTGTATTTGTATATATATTTGTCAATAAAATATGTTGCAAAATGATTTTTTTAACTTTAATTTAACCTCATATCTTAAAAATTGTATTTGTTTTCCTAAGAAAGGAATTATATTATCAATGGTTAAAAACATGACTAATATTGTTACAAAGAGTCTTTGTCTTCTAAAATTATGTTCATTAAAATGTATGACTCTTGAAATGGAAAAGCTAGATGTGCTCAATGTTACATATGCTTAAACCTAAGTGAATCACGAGGAATATTTCCCATGAAATATTATTAGATGAATAATTTTATACTCGATTCGAATAGGTAAACTTATAATGTTTTAAAATGTCTCAAGAGGTGCAAAACCATGATGTTTAGAGGTCTACGACCTTAACAGTGTTACCACCCCTTGAGCAGACTCACAAAATGTTCAGATTTAATTTAAATGTCTTTCCAGTGTTACCAACCACAAAACCGAGATCTCAGAGGGTGCACACCTGAGTACAACAACCACTTTAGCTTTACGATACCCTGGAGACATCTCTAGCATAGATTTTCACAATGCAGGCAGCCAAGGCTGCCTATAATCCCCTGCTAGCCCCTTCAGCCCGTGCCCATAAAATTGTGTGGGTATACTTGTAATCCGGACCCCCACAATTGTGCATTTAAATTTGAAGATTTTTTTTGTGGAATTACAAATGCCTTTTGTGCATAAGACCTAGTCACATCGACTATATGGGTAGACACCTACCTTCCAGATTTTTTTGTGATGAGAATGTAGTTGGTACCATTGTTCTCTCCAGTTTTGTCCAAGATGGCACAGTAACCATGGCAAAGATAAAGTAAGCTATAGTTTTAAATATCTTAAAACTCGAATTTAGAGAATATAACATATGTAAAATGTTAATCAAAGTTGTTATAATGGTTTCTAATATTAGCTGCATTATAAAAGTAAATCAAAAAGATAGTGTACATCATTAAATTAATAGCTATACGATTTTGTTGGTTAGGCATAAATTGAAGGACATTCTTTCCCTCGAGTAATAAAAGTGAAATTTTCTTCTGATCGCAAAACTCTATGTCTTATACTGTGATGCAGACAAGACTTACAGTATGATTTTCGCAGAGGATTCTAACTGGAAGAACTCACCGAAGAAGAGAATAACACACAAGTAAGACCGAAATATAGCATTGTTCCTGAGAGTTTGTTGGAACCGGAACCTGAATATTATGAGTTACAATCTCTTGATCCATTTGATGCAGTAAATACTACAGGATTACTTTGTATGGAATACTTCTGAACCAGTGGATGTAGCTGTGTCATGTAGTCATGTTTCGGCTAAAAGTATTGGAGTGCCAAATTTGCAGCCAGTTGAAACAGTGTGCAAAGTAAGTAATGTTTCAGTGCAAATTGTTCGAGTCAAAACAGTGAACACAGTAAGTAATGTTACAGGAAGTTATAATGATGTACAATTTATTCATGAAATCAGAGAGAGTATATATCTTGACACACAAACAAAATATTCAACCAACTGAACCAATAGACAGTGTAAAAAATGTCTCAGTGAATAGTACTGATGGGGCAATTATTCAACCAGTCGAAACAAGGGTAAGTGCTAATATTGCTAGCCATCCCATAGTGCGGTGTAACAAAACATTTACGAAGAACAATGTTCCTCCAACACTTGATTACAAACACTTGAATCAACATCCCTGTATTCTTATACCGCTCGAGTACTTCTTGAGATATTCCTCACATCAGTTTTTGCAAATGCTGCCAAGTACATGTCAATGTACTGTCTTGCTAAAAAAAGGCAAAGAAACACACGAAAAAGGTATTTGGAATGAATTTAATTCTAGGCACAATTTGGTACCCAATATTACGAATGTACTGGCAGTCAGGTATATCGCCTGACATGATTACTAAGACAATGGCATGAGACAAGTTCTTAGAAATAAGGAACTGCCTGCACTTAGTGGCACACAGCAGCCCCCATCACAACATTCTGAATCCAAACTGTGGAAAGCTAAGCTAGTGTTAGATGTAGTCAGAAATAAATGCCTTCAGATTGAACGAACTGTTGGTAATTATTCCATAGATGAGCAGACAATGCCATTTACTGGAGGTGCAACATGAACAATTATGTAGAAAACAAACCCCGCCCATGGGGCCTGAAAACATTTATTTTGACTACAGCAAATTGACTGATGCTGGACTTTGTAGTGTACCAAGGAGAGGACACACCACAACTAGACAGAACACTTGGTTTGGGGCCACAGACATTCTTTGTTTGCAGGAAACTGTACCTAGAGGAAGTGTTCTGTACTTCGATAGGTACATCACTACTGTGCCTTTGTTGAGAAAACTGCTGTCTGAAAATATGTTTGCGACAGGTACAATTATGGCGAACCCCTTGAGAAATGTTAGATTCCCACAGTATATTCGAATGAAAATAGGCGATGTAGTAGAACAGACAACTGATGAATCGGATTAAATTTTTTGATCGGATTAAGACTTAATCTGATAAATCAATTTGATATCAAATCGATAATCAAATTAATCAAAATTGAAGTGAAATCGGCACGCCTCTACTACTGGCGACTACTCATTTGCAAAAAACCTTAATCGAACTGAAGGTGCCATAGCAAGGGTACGTTAGTGAGTACAGGCACAGGACATGGTAGTTTGTATACAAAACACATCAAGCATGAATTGCCGGGGACCAACACTTGCAGCATGCACTTAGTATGGCCCTTGACCACCCATAGCATGGAGGCAGGTGGCGATACTGTTGGGCATGGAGGAATGCAGGCACCGGATGTTCTCTTAAGGGAGATCCTGCCACAGCTGGTGCAACTGATCCTTCAAATCCGCCGTAGTTGCTGCTGACTGAAGTTGCCATACAATCTGGTCCCAAACGTCCTCGATGGGTGAGAGGTATGTGGACCTCGCTGGCCAAGAAAGCATGTTGACATCACGAAGGCATGTTAGAGATACCCTTGCTGTGCGAGGTCGGGAATTATCCTGCTTGAAAATGGGGATGTCAATCTGCATTAGGAAGAGGAGCGCACATGTTCCCAGAATTTCCTTGACATACCGCCGTATCTTTACTCCGTACAGGCAGGCCATAACAAGGCACTAAGCTACCTACTCAACAGCCTTCGTCACTCACATTGAACAGTCCCTCGGAATGGTCTGCAGTCGAGACCATTTCATTTGTTGCAAGTGTTTGTACTCCCAATGATCAGTTACTAAAACCAGACATAAACTATCACCAAAATAGCTCTTGAGCCTTGTGGATATCGTAGTTTATGTGGTTATGTACTTTAGAAGGTTTCATGTACCACTCTATGGTATTCATTTTTATTTACTAGTGTTTTGATATTAACATTGTTTTGCCCCATTGTCTATGTTACATGACCATTCTCAATTGTATAATTAAACTATATGTAGCTATTTTACTATACGCCTATACATAGTACATCACTGAACATTTTCATTGCTATTTACCTTGCTAACTTATGTATCTAGGCACCACTACTTATTTTTGCAGCATTTTGTATTTCGTCCCGACAGTTAGGCACACAATACTAACAAAGTGGTTTGCTATCATATGTAACTGGACGTAGACCAATGTGACTTACCGTAAGGTGATTACGAGGCGTTCTTCAGGTGCGATGGGTTCTCGGTATTTTGTATGTTCCTTTCTTATATATGTTTCAATCATACCAAGAATCTCATAGAAACGGTCTTTCGTCATTCTGAAGTACACGTAAAAGCTCTGTTCATCTGCAGGCGGTTGTGGCATCAGTGTCGCAAATTCCCTATACATGCCACGTTCTACATTTATTGGAATAACCCATTGTCGTGTTTTTCGTTTGTTGGTATCTTCATCCTCGGCAACAGCAAGTAACAGTAGTTCTTCATCTGACGATAAATCCATGTCTGGCACCACCCAGTGGGGTCTACCGTCGTGTACTGACGACTTGTCCCAAGGCGAGTTCTCATGCGATCAGTCACGTTGGTGTGCGCAGGTGATTCAGCTCTCGCTCTCGCTTCCCGCTCCTCGCTCCTGCTCCCGCTTCCCATTCCCGCTCCTACTCCCGCATCCTGTTCCCACTACTGCCTCCCGCTCCTGCGTCACACGTTGGTTTACGCAGGCCTTCAATCACCACCAGTGGGGTGCGGGAATCATAAGAAACTACACCCCACACCAAGACACATCTCTAAAATGAAGGGTGGATCACGTCGCTGGCGAGGACATATTCAGGCTCGAATTCGGCGGTCGTCTGTATCCAGACATAACTTTCGATTCGTCGCTTAATACCACTCATCGCCAATCCGCAGGGTACCACGCAGAACGTTCCTGGCAGAATGTCACACAGGTTCGGCGATGCTCAGGTCGTAATGGGAGACGTCATAAGGGATGCCGTAATGACATACCCCGCTCTGGTTGCCGCCTGTATATAGTATCTACTGGTGGACACACGCTGTAAAAAAAAAAAATCCTTCATTTTACGGGAAAGTGCTGGTAAAAATATATCCTGAGGTGTCCGTAAACGGTCCGTAAAATTACAGAAAAATTAATTTTTATAAACGGAATTTACGCAAATTTAACGGAATCTCTCCATTATTTTCCTAGTTAGGTTTCTGCACATTCTGTTCAAAATAAAAGGAGATAATTTTAAAAAAATCTTCAACTTTCGTCATGTGCGTGTTTTACTATGTATAAAAATATACTTAAAAAAGTTAAGAAAAAAGTTCATATTTGAGCTAGATTCGAACACAAGGCAAAAAATTACAATTTCACGACTATATTCACTCACCTACAACTCTTACGATATTATGTCTCTGGTATAACATTGGTATTTCCAGCACAATCACATAAATGCCTGATGTTACTTTTTAATGTTTAAAAGAATACGCCTCACTAACGTGGTTGACCTACCTGCCGCAGAAACGATATTTTCCTTGTTACAGTGGGGAAGAAAACGTCGTGTGGACTCGACATGGTTCGTCCCCGAAACCCGAGGCTATAGGAAACACGTAGACTTTCCTTATTTTGTATTTACGTACCTAACTCAGTTTTTCATCATCACGAACTTCGTTTTCGTATAAGTTATTTACTGTATGTAAATTTCCGCAGAAATTCCCGTAAATATATGGAAAATTTTTATCAATGCAGGCGTAACCCCCAGTTGTCGTGACATGTCCATGTATGGCGCACAACGATGCCCGTGGATGGCTTACAGCCTGTCGCTCGGTGAAATAATGCCATAGGCTGCTTACGGTAAAGTGAGCACTTTTTAAGGCCCTCACAAAAGGGATTAACCCCTAATAAATATATTTTATTGCAGTCTCAAACGTTAAATTTTGAGAGTTATGAAAAGTATACACTCTGTTTATTAATCACATTGCAATGCTTACATTAAAAAGTGGTGGAAAGGTAGAAATTTATTTAAAGGAAAAAATTAGCAGGGCCTTAAAAAAGTGCTCACTTTACCGTGAGCAGCCTATATATGCTGGAGGTCCGCCGGGGTCGACCCGAGCTTTCTCGACGGGTGTGTGTACCTTCCTCTTCTCACTGTGTCCAACACCGACTCACAGTGTAGGAAGGACGTTTCGAGTAGCGAGCAATGCACCGAAACATCCAGCCTTGCCTCTCGTCCGTTCTCAAACTCATACAGCTTGGCAAAGGCTTGTCGAATGCGCCATCGGGGCATACTGAGTGTGCACTGAACTTTTCTCTGTGGCTCACAATGTTGCTAAGGACGTATTCGGTTTCTTAATGACGGAGAGGCATACATGCCCCCTAGTGGCACATCCGCGCAAGCAAACCGCTGTAGGGAAACACAAGTATGTCTCATGTCGGGCTGTTACGATATAGTCTATTCGCGGCTTCTTCGCCCTATTTTTAATCAAACCTTTGAAAAATCTCCCCATGTATGACGTGTTTAGTTATTTCCAACGTATGTCATATATCACAAGCGTTTTACACATGTGTTCATAAAAGTTACCTTTTTCCCTGTTAAAATGAAGTGTTAATTCATATTTTATCCATAAACTATAATGCTTCATTTATAAGTAATTTGAATTAAACGGTGAGAAAATAAGTGTGTTGGTAGCGCCTAGTGAGAAATAGTTCATATACAAAATACTGTTACACTGAGTGCGCACGAATTTGGTCGCTGTCCCTTTGGCGTAATTTGTCAGACTAAGTTAAGCTTATTTTGCACGGGGCGGAGTAATATAATGAAAGCATAACTTTAGTAGGACTTCAGAAAAGAGTGAAGTAACAGTGAATGTATTATACAATGTGGCAACCTTCGTTGTACTCGCGCTATACGTTCATTGTAATCAACTAAGTTTGCAAGTGAGTGTAGTTTGAGTGACGATGAGCATAAGTGGACATCGTAATACGTGGTTGCCTTCACTCGGGGCGACAGTCCACGAAATTACTGGCATTACTGCGTATTTAGAAGCTTGTTACTGATTTTGGATTATTCCGCTTTTCGTAGGACATGTTTGTGAAACGAGACGAAACCTGTCACTTACGTACGATTTTTAATTCTGATAACCTAGTGCCAAACGGCTTGTTTTGGCCACTAGACGGCGTTTAAATTTACTTCAGGATTCCGCATGACCAAATTGCGTTATAGCTTAGGTCTAGAATTACAATAATCACCGAACATGAAGTATTTTAGTATCGTTACATGAATATTCCAGGTATATCAATAAACGACCTTCTAAGTTTCATGCAGACCTAATGTGACAAGCGTTGAAATAGAGGAGAACGTTAACATTTTATTCAAGTTTGCAAACGAAAATTTGTTATTTTTACTTGAAGTTATTAATTTTTTTTTACAGTAGCGTGGTTTAACCTCACGACCAGTACACATATATTTATTTTAATGTGTGCAAATAATTTGCTCCAGATTTTTTAGGTCAATTTTAAATGAAAATTAACTTTTTTCATAGACCAAATACAATGATATTATAATTGATGTCTAAATTCAACTAGATAAGGTGAAACGAGTACTAGCATGCAGAGTAACTGATGTATGCTATGTTTGGTCACGGATGTTTTAAAAAGAATATACGATGACCCGGCTAATTTAAACTTCAGTACAGCCAATATACGCATAACTAACCCTATCAATTATATATTATAAATATTTTAAATGTTATAATTACACATAAGCCCATAGACGCAGAATTATTGCTGAAAATAGTAATATTTTAAGGCTTTATTCGATATTACAGACAACACAAAAGAAATTGGCTTTAAAATATACATTAAAGTTATGTCAATATTTGTAATTATTAATACCACCACTGACTGTTACATACAGTCCTCACTAGCACGCAAAAAAAAAAAAGTCTTGAAATAAGAGAGAATGGTTATCCTACCTTTTTAAGGGGACTATGTATCTGCGCTTCCAAGGTTAAGAAGCGATATAGCTATACGGGCGACAGTTACACGCACGCCTAGCACCTCATCGCTCCTACGCGCAAGGCGTGCAGTGTTTCCGTCGTGACTCTGTACTGTGCAAATTAAATCTGAAGCATAGGGGTTTAATTACACGCGATGAAAGCCCACAGATAAAACTACTGCCGTATATGTGTAATTTTCTCTTGCCGCTTAAGAAAACTGCATAGGCAAGTTTTAAAAATGCGATATTTGACCATATTCACGAATTTTTTCTCCAAGAATACACTTAATATGACAAAAGTAAAAAAAAAAAAAGGGTTATAGATAATTGTGTTTGTTATTTTTTTAAAAAACCCATATTTCCAGAACTTTTATTTACCGAGATACGCGTTTTCGCGCAAACAACGATTTCACAGAAAACGTTTCAGTACATAGAACTCTTAACGAAAATGAAATTTGAAATTGGACTCCAATAAGTTGATCTGATTTAAAATGGTTTTGTATGTGACAAAATCATTACCGAGTTAAGAGCGGCAAGATATGTCATAACTTTAAAACTGGACAAACTCTGAGCAGCATAAATAAACAGGTTAAATATGCGTAGTTTGTTTACGGCTTACCGAACTGTTTAGAAAACCTTTCTTCCTCCCTTCTGTATTTAGGGCCTATGTATTCTTCAGTCATATTTTAATGTAGCATTCACAGGGACCTAAATATTAGTATTCATGCGCTATTAATGTGCTAGACTATTGCTAGTGCTAGACTATTGGATACGGGAACTCTGTCAAGTGTTTAAAACAAACGGAAAAACACGTCCAGTGGTTACAATGGGAATATTGTACATAATTTCAACAATACTGTATATATTATAGTTGTGGGAAGCTGTAGGTGGATATATTTGTCAAAGCTTTATATCAAAGTTCACCTGCTGTTGCTGCCAAATTTCCTCTGCCATATGCTCGCGGGAACTGATGACGGGATCTCGAGTGTAGTTCTACTCGCAGCTGTCAGCAGGAAGTAACAGCCTCTCTTGGCTGCGTCCCCAAGATGTCATCGGTCGATACACAGTTCCGTCGGGTCCGCGCAGTAACGACGCTAATTTATGCAAAATTAAGCGGTCTGGGGGTTGCTTCGTCGACAGGTTCTTGACGGTCCTCTCTTCCCGACATCCTATCAGATTCTTCCCCCTCCTTCCCCTGCCCGTTCCCTAGCTGTCGTCCAGGAGGCACGGCCACAGTAACTTCCTGCTGGACTTTGAGGAGACTGCTCGGCGGCCGTGTGTTGCAGCGCGTCGTAGTGAAGGTTCGCACCCAAGGCACTCTCACGACTCACTACGTGAGCACCAAGTCGGTAAAGGCTCGTTTACACGGGTCGTGTTTGGTGGAGTCACTCTCCTCTGGTACTTCCCCGGTCCAAACTGCTCACTTGCGCTTGTTTCCTCGAAGACGAACAGTAGAGACTTCGATACTGTTCCGTGCTTAGTTTTTTTTTTTTTAGCCATTTTACGCAGGCAATTTGTTATTTCTAGTTCAGTTCTATTGACTGTGTAGTGGCTGTGTTCGAAATGAGTAAGCGGTGCGTTGAAACGACGTACACAAGTTTCTAGACTTTTACGCAAAGTATGATGGCCTGTGGAAACCAGGCCATGCGAGTATTCGTACAAACTCGAGAACTTTGCGCTACTCTTTAACGCCGCTACAGTCTCCGCATTAACATATATTAGTCAAAGTCACTTCTCGTTTACACATGCTATCAGTGGATAGTTTTCTATGCTTTTCGGTGTCACGTTTTGATATATATTTCGTGGATGTTTGGTAAGTCCTTCTCCTCAAGGACGCATCAAAGGGGCATTAAAAACATAGCCCAAACTTCCAAAATATTCCAAAAATAACCTCTTTGTAAGTAACTGAGGGCTGAACATCAAATCTAAAGAGGAGACCCCGCCGTTCCCTATTTTATAACACATGAGATTTCAATTTTATTTTTTTATTTATTTAATCTGTGTATTTTTTTTTGTTCAGAGCAAAAAATTACACTTTTTTTCGTATATTTTGTAAAATAAAATAGTTTAAAATATACATCTGTATGCCCACATGGCATTTCTATAAACTCTAAATCGCCTCAATAACAATTATCAAAGATGGCGAGCAAACATTCTCATAAAACCAGTGGTTTCCAATATAACACTCATAAAAACTTTGCCTTGGCCACATACAAAGAATTAAGGCCAACTATTTATAATTTTATATTTTATGGCCATATCCACAAACGAAGGCCAACTGACTAAATGACTGACAAATATAAAAATATATAAAAATAGAATATTTCACTGGCTGTTCTCAAACACCTAAGCCAAAGTTTCATAGAAGAATGAATACATTGCTTACAACAATTATGTCCATTCAAAATACTACAAAGGCCAATTAAGAAATGGCTTGGAAAAATATTTGAAATCTTTTGTAACTTTACTCTCAATGTTTCTGGACATTCAATAAATTACAAAAGCCAATTAAGAAATGACTTGCAAAAACATTTGAACATTTTATAACTTTACTATATCTAGCCATTCATTAAACTACAAAGGCCGCTTAAAGGAATTGCTAGGAATAACGTTTGAACATGTTATAACTTTACTATATGTGGCCATTTAAAGAAATGCTTTGATTTTGACCATTACTAAGTCCTTCCGAGTATTATTGTTACTGACACTATCTTTGAAAATCACTCCCATGGACACTTAGCAAGACCAAGGCCAATTATGACTTTACTTTTAAAAAATTTTATTGAGTTACCAGAGAAAACTATGCTCAATTCTTAACATTTTCCCTTCATGGAAACTATCTTCAATATTTACCCTAAAAGGACTTTGAAATTTTTAAGTCCTGCCAGATGGGCCTACAATATGACTTGCTTAATTTCATGATTATTCATGAAATACTTAACTCAGGTAGGGAGAGTCTGCTGATCCTTGGAGCCACCTTCTCTCTCGAGTCCGGAAACTCCAAGGATTATATACCCTAAACAAAATACCCCCCATTGAGGGGAGTAAAAACTCTTGACCAATCACATGGTTCCGAACTCCTAACCCCACACTACTGGGGAAGGGGAAAAAACATTTTTTTTTTTTTACTACAATACTTCCGCCCAGTAATACAAATATTTGAATCAGTCAATAATAGTTCTTCACTGGAAGCCTTTCCGCATCGCAACAGGTAAGCGCTAGCGTGCATTGGCACAGAGCAGGTGCAAACCCCAAGGAATCAGGCGAGCGGCAACTGCGGCACTGCAGGGCTAATTTCCAGGAAGCGGACGTCGAGGTGTGCGCTAATTGGGCGTACACGGCACGTGACAGGTGACAGTCCCGCTGAGGCCAGCTGCGGCGATCTTAATGGCGCGCGCGTAGTTGCCGCTTTACCAGCGGACACGCCGCGCGTGTTCGCGACGCTCTGCCGTGCCGGGTGCACGTAGCCGACCACTCGGCCACGTTCGAAATCTTCCACCGTTCCAGGATATTGCAAGTTGGTGCCAAGGTAAAGTAGATTTCTAGCGTAGCTAGCTGAATTCTCGACTCTGGGCTGCCAAAAATACGTGCTTCCACAAGCACGCACTTTATTGCTCCGGAATCGTGCCAGTCTTCAATTTATCAGTCCCGGAACGCTCCAATATAAATATCCGATGACAAGATAAGGATAATGATATCTTGCGCACGGGGAAAAAAAGGGGGGGGGGTAGGCTTAGGTTTACGCGCTCTTTCAGCGATAGAAGGGTTTGGGGAGGGGTGGATTTGTGTAGAGAATAAGACCTACCGGCCGCCATTATTTAACAGACATTTGAGTTGATTATGTAAGAAGCTGATTGACATCTTAAATTTCCGACTTTCCGAGGAGCGCAAATAATAATACCCGAGTGTTGTGAAATAACAACATTACACAAGTAATAGTTAAGATTTTACAAAGCATATGTAGTATAAGATTGGTTAGAAATAAACTACAAAATTATACTTAGTCTTAAAATACCCTCAGCTCTGAAAAAATACTCAGATAAAAATAAAATTAGCTTTGCAAAAATACACTTAGCCTTTAAAAAAACTCACTTTGTTTTAAAACAAATACAATCAGAATTTATAAAAGAACACTAGCCTCAAATAATATTCTTAGCCTTAAAACTGTACTCAAAATTAGCAAGGTCATACGTGGCAAGCGACAGCTTTAGTAGCTTAATACATTTTACGGCGGTCACTTGGAGAAACAGAAAACGTGAGGATAGACAGTTCCCGTTTTATATATATATATATTTTTGGAAATAGAGGAAAAAGAACAAAAATCTTACAAAGCAGAACAGGAACGCCGTTCCGGTGCGTCCCGGCTCCACTACACACCTGGTCAGAAGCTGGGCGCAAAAAGACGTAAATTGCAGTTTGAGGCGCTCGGCGTCTCATGTTGATCGCAGATTGTGCTTTAGAGCACATGTGTACTGTAAATACTGCTTTTCATTTGACATATGCACATAAAGCTGTGTAATAACGGAACATTAGTGTTTTTAGTGTCAAAGTGCTCAGTTCTTCTACCAAGGTAAGAAAAATTAGTTGTTTTTCTTAGTGAATTCTCAGAAATGCATTTATGCATTTTAGGTAAATAAAATATTTCTTTTATAATTCTTAATTTCCATATTAGCTGGTGACAGTGTTTCCAGTGACCTTTATATGGATTGAGTGTATAAAAATGTGAATTATGTTTTATCATTTTAGATCATTTTAGTGTTGATTTGTATTTCGTAATTCTAGTGTAAGTAATGTAATCGTTGTTTACCTGGATTACTTGAGATTGCCTACATAATTATAAAATCAATATTTTATGTTTTCAATACTGCGAAATATACAGTCTATAAAGTTTGTCATAACTGTTATGCTGAATATAGATTTTTTTATCATGGCTGTTATATACTGAACATAAAATTTTTCGCAATGATCGAAGAGAATAAATAGTTGATCGAGTGTTCAGGATGACTGACTGTTGCCCCAGGAGACTCGGATTTGATTCTCAGCCGGGTTGATAATTATTCAGGTGTAGAAAATAGAAAATATTCGTCCTGAGTTTGTAAATGGGAGTTGTGTTGCCATTCATTTACATGCTTCAGCACACACACGCGCGCGCGCATACACACACACATATATAGACATACACCCACACATGCATGTCCATGCACACCCACACCACATCATTCTGGTCAGTCCTACCTATCTGGGTATAATTTGTGAATCGATTGGTGTAAGTTGGTTTAGATTCTTAGTTTGTAAATACGAGTGGCCTGTAATATCATAACTGAATACTGATGTAGTATTTATTTGTAAGGAACAGTTTACGTGCAAACTGCATTCACAGTAAAAATTATACTGGAGAAATGTGTGGCTTATCTAGGCTGTTAATGACTTTTGTCCAGTCATACCTTACAGCTCTCGCCCAGCCTTATTCAAACACTAATATCGAACCAATAAGTTGGACATTTCATGCATATTTTATTTTTATACACCTAGGTGTTCCACATCAAAAATTATTTCCCAACAGATGTCTTCAGCATGAGATGCAAGCAACCCTAGTCATCGTGAGGAAGCACTCCAGTATTTGTTTTCTCTTCCCGATGATGAAACAAACTCAGATGAAGATGCAGATGAAAGTGCAGTAGAGGAGATGGTGTCCATCGATGAAACACAATGTACAAATATTAGTTGTGTAAGTAAAGAAGATAAAATTGTTGAAGTTCAGGCAACAACTCATTCAGTTTTACCTGCAGAAATAATAGATGATAACAGTGAGGATGAGGAAGAAGCTGGTCATCAGGAGGATGGGGAATGGGGAAACAACACAGACAATTTTGTTTCTATTCTGAAAAATCCAGATCTTCATGGAAAATTGAAAATAGATATTTCGTCATAATCCAACGAACTTGCCTACTTTGTACACATGTTTGACGAAAAAATGTCCGAAAAATTAGTTTCAGAAACTAATTTGCATGCCTCTCAGAAAATTGCAGACAATTTTTTTTAGGTTTATCTAGTTATACATCAAGTGACTGGAAAGATACAACTGTCGAAGAAATAAAAACATTTTTTAGCTGTCTCATTGTCATGGCTATTCATCAACTACCTCAGCTTAAGAACTACTAGAGTTCTGATCCAGTTCTAAGTGTTCCGTTTGCTTCTCAAGTCATGTCAGTTAAATGGTTCAATAAACTTGTTGAAAAATCCATTTTAATGATAACAAAACAAATACTGTTCGAAGTAAGCAAACACGGGACAGACTTCACAAGCTAAGACCTATAGTTATCCTATTGAACGAAAATATTGTGAAGGTATATGACAGTTACTCATTCCTGTGTGTAGATGAGTCAATGATCCCATTCAAAGACCGCTGTTCTTCAAACAATATATGCCGATGAAACCCATGAAACCCGGCTACAAAGTGTGGTGTTTGGGCGATTATAAATCCGGGTACATTATGAAGTTTGATATTTACACAGGAAAGACACATATTTCCAGAAGTGGTGAACAAACTTCGGGTGAAAATGTAGTGACAAGACTAGTGAAATATGTGGAACATACGAAAACGTTGGTGGTATTCGACAACTTTTTCACAACCTATAAACTCATGAACATGCTCCTGGCTAAAGAAATTTATTCCTGTGGGACTGGGAGAAGTAACAGAAAAGTCATGCCCAGTTTCATGAAGGGAAAATCTAAACTTCAAAGAGGGACGTTTCAGTTTCAGACAAAGGGAAATGTTGCTGCTGTCAAGTGGACGGAAAATAAGGTGGTGACCATCCTTTCAACCGCCCACAGCCCTACTGAAACAACTTCAGTGAGCAGAAAGAACAAAGATGGATCCATAACCGATGTACCATGTCCAATTGTAATTTCAGAGTACAGTGGTAACATGGGCGGAGTTGACCGCTTTGACCAGATGCTTGAGCATTATGCCATTGGTAGGCGTTCCCCGAAGTGGTGGCACAGAATCCTGTACTACTTGATAGACATGGCCATTATTAACAGTTTTATTCTTTGGAATATTTCCAGACGGCAGTCTAATATCGATCAGCTCACATTCCGGATGCGACTTGCTCGACAGTTGATTGGGGGATTTTCTCAAAGAAAAGAAAAGGCCGTCCTGTATCAATCCGAGGAAAGCAAAGTGTGCCAGACGATGTCCGGCTAGTGAAAGTTGGAACACACGTGCCTCACCAAGTTCCGAAATACAGAAGGTGCAGACTGTGCAGCACGAAAGGAAATTAAAAACACACAAGATATATGTGTAGTGGATGTGACGTGCCACTGTGTGTAGAGCCGTGTTTTAGACTATTTCAAGGAAAAGGAAATAATTTTCTATCCTGAGCTTATTGAAAGCTATAATTTCCTCCATATCGTGTACAAAATATTTGCAAATTTGATACTAAGAAGTGTATTGACAATAGTAATGTTTTTACATGTTGTAGATATAAATCTATAAAAGTAGTTTGTGAACTTTAGTAGAAAATTGTAATTACAAATGTTAGTGATATCATTAATAGGAAAGGATATGTATTGTTGTACAGTGCTCACATTTGACCAAATAATTCATTCAAACACAATTCAACATGTTTGTTACCTTGTAATATCAGCTTATTTCGCGACAGTGTTGTATGCATTTCACTACTAGACTTTTCTCAGTGACATTATTATTCATACATGAAGACTCAAACAAGAAGAATGTAATTCGTCTGGTATTTCCCACTCCTATTATTATGAAATTAGTATTAAAATTCACGAAACAATATAATATTTACGAATATTGGATGATGCATAATTTTTTTTGTAAATACTCTATGCTATAGAAGTATTACCGGGAAATATGCTTCTCATCTGTCACTTCAAGGTCGTATCACAAGAAAAAAGTGTCTGTGAATACTGGAGTGTATGTACTGTCTATTTTATATAATAGTAATGTACAATAGTTTTTTATAACTGAAGAAAATAATTTGCCCACGAAAGGGTTAAAGTATGTGACGGCACCAAACCTGACCTGTGTAAGAGAGCCTTAAAGCCTGGCTCACAAGCTTCCAGTGGCTGGCCTGGACAGTGGGCCACTGGTACATTAATTTCCATCACTGGGCACCAGATGCTGATCTGAGACATGTGCTAGCCTCGAGCGTTCATGCAGGTCTAGTAGCTGGCCTATCCAATGGGCCAGTGCACTCCTTTAAGGCAGAACAGCTACTAACTATTTCCAAGGAGCTGCCACGTTGCGTTCACAACCGTTCCTGTAACAGGTCAGTTTGCGAGCCAGAATGTCAGAAGAATAGCGAGTGTTCCGTCAAAATTGGCTTCTGTCTATTTTTTTTTTTTTTTTTTTTTTGCATTCTGCATTGAAACAAACCCACATTATTCCATTTTAGTGGCATTTTTCAGCAAATCCTACTGTTAGTAGTCACTCCAACGATGTCATCTCTCCGTAAATTGTACGAAACGACCACACTAAACGATAAATGGAACAGAGATGACTGGATCCAGCTCGCACGGGCCAGTAACTGTGTCCTTTTGTGTTCACAAGGGTTTACTACTCAACCAAGCCAAGTATGTAGCTGGGAAGGGGTGAGACGTAACGCTAGCGTAGCTGTTGAGAGGGGAAGAATAGCGAGTGCGAGAAATTCGACATAGTAGCTGTGTACGCAAGCGCATGTACACCTGTCGATATGAATTTAAGCAAATTCTACAGGTATGGTAACTCGAATTAGCCAACAGTGTGCCACGACCTATGGTTGCAGCTGCGCGCTTTATCATATCCTGGAGGATGAAGGGGGAAGTAAGAGAAGAGGGAAAGGAGTAAACGGCATGACCTTGTATAGTTCACATATTTTCCGAATGCACACTTAGCTTGGTTCAGTAGTAGTTAACTTACCGGGTTCAGTCTATGAGGGTGGAGGGAGAAGAGAGTGCTAGGTGGAGGAGGACCAGTGTGCCAGCAAAAACCAATCTATTTCAAATGGCTGTCCTTCCAGCTGCTGGTCCACAGTTTTCGGACTGTCCCTGGTCGGCTACTTGCCCGACTTGTTCACACACTTCTGGTAGCTGTCTAGCTACTGGCCCCGTCTGCTGTCTCGTTTAAGACCAGCTAGTGGAAATGTTGTAGGAAGTTCGACCACTCTAATCTTGAAAGTCTCGTCAACAGCTTTCCTATGCGTAACCTTGCGATGCAAAATCTATATTTTAACTTTACTTATCCTTAAGTAGCGATTTTCCTTGCTTGGGGCCTCCAAACGCGTTAGCTGTAAGGCCAACTATTGATCAATTACAGCTTGCCTCAACGCCTCTACGCACAACCGGCGTGTAGTTTTTCCGTCGGAGAGTGGCCTCAACATAACTTTACGCTGTGACCCTATATTTTTATAGCACGCTAAAAAATACACAAATATGAAACATGTCTAAAGAGAACTCAAGTTTCTGCATAGAACATTTAGCGGCTAACACTGATTCTGGAAATATTTTAACCATTTCGACGCCCGCACTTGAAGTTGACTTTCGGGTTTTAATATAGCACAAAAGAATTCGCATCAGCTCCATGTGGGTACAGAATCGGTAGTGTGTTTAGCCCAGTGTCGTGTATCTAGACCCAATCATTTATTCTACCCCTTCTTACCTAGTTATCAGTGTTGACTGATTCAAAGTTCCGAGCTTACACAATGCCTGCAACTATGGGTACTTCCAAATATTAAATTAGACAGCCAATACCGTTTGGGATCTTGCCAATCACGATGAAGGGCGCCGCCACCAAGCTGGCGTCCGTCCTTGCCTATCGCACCACGCGATTGGTCCTTCTTCAGCTCGCTCTAGCCAGTAACACAAGGGAAGACGAGACAACCAATCTCGCGTGACGTATCTAAGCGAAACTATCTTGCAATTCCGCACGAACAGTTTATTCAATTTTCGTGAGACCTACATAGTTTTACTTTGTTGTATAATTGTCTTAATATATGAGATCAGCGAAGCAAATTTTTAATTATATCAGCAAGGAGACCTCCCCCTCAAGCTCACGAGAGGCGTGGCTAGTTCATTCCTTGACCCTTAAATTGAGAAACTTTCCCTCGGCTGGTACCGTGAGAAAGGTTTTGTCTTCCCCTCCTCCTAATACGGGGTGAAGGCATTCTATTAGCCACGAATTATCACTTTTGAGTAATGCCTACTTATATATTATCTTATATCGTCTTATAAAATTATGTGGAATAAATACAAATTCGAATGACCTTCCTACGTTTATTAGAATTATCACTGCAGTTATGCTCCCATCTCCCAAATTGTCTGTTATAATGTTAGCAAACTTTTTCCGTTTTGCATGCTATTACGTGTTGAAGTCTCCATTTGATCGTTGTGCATTGGCCATCATGCCGGGGAAAAAAAAGTGTATGGAAGAAAAGAGAATGTTAAAGTCTCAGAGACCTTTATGTTGTTATCGTAGTGTTATTTGCAGTTTGGCTGCAGACAACACTCCCAGGCTTTCTCGCAGAAACGCACAAACTGCTCGGTAGTCGTCTATAATGTCTAGGCGTATTTACTGTAGTAATGCAAAAATCATATGCTGTTTTGAATTTACACTCATCTGCAAATATTTTACGTTTAAGTATAATCATATTTGTATTTCCTAAATATAAAGCGAGAAATGTCCGATATAACTTAATTAGCCTATTTTCCTCTGGATATAAATGTAAGTAATCGTGGGAAGGTAGTGAAAGACTAATACCAACGACAATATAGGTAACGACTGAGACTGAATGGTCATGTGTGTTAAAAAAAAAAAAGGCGAACCAAAAGAAACTTTTAGCATAAGGTAGTAGCGATTGGTCGAGTAGTTCCAGAGATATGTTATAATCCTATAATAATAATGTATTGGTAACACTATCTTACAAAATGGCGGAATATGAATGGTTTTCTGTAGTGACTTCAATACACGGGTTAGGTACATCGCCACACAAGGATTGGTTTAAATAAGTTTAATGGCACAAGATATATGACACCTAACAACACATGAATAACACAGCCGCTTTGAAAACCAGAAATTACTTCCGAAAATATTACGTGGCCTTCCGTAGTATCTACTGTTTGAATACAGGTTCGGTGGGCGTCGGTCGAGATGTTACAGCGATGTAATGTTTGTTTAAATTTCAGGTGACATCTTTCAACATTACACGATAAAAAAGTTATTTCGTGTATTTAACACTCAGTAAGAACAACAAGCACGGCAAGTTGTTTATGATAGTTCCACGGGTATGATATGCCACACAGATTGCCACTAGAATAACCGTTTAGAAAGTAAATTACACGCTTCAAATTATTACTTCATGCTGCCTTTAGAAGCACTTTTGGTATGGTTACTTGTGGGTATTGTTTCGGTGCTTACTGTCATGTGATATTAAAGAGATTTTTTTTTTTTCGGTGGTACCATTATACAAAATGGCGGACAATAATCTTCGAATGACCGGTTTTAAAAGCCTAATTGCTCGGTAGATATGGCATACTGAATCAAAATATTTATACGGCTAACATTTTGAAAATAAGTGCTTCAAACACTTAACTTGTATATTTTTAGCGTGGTTTACTGTAGCATTATTTCATGCCAAATTTGGTGGGAATAGGATAATTCTGAAAAAGCTGCAATGAATGATTGCAGTAAGTGCTTCCTTATGTGCATATGTTGGGCTGAAATTTCTCGTTTCAGTCGTAAGCTACGGACGAAATCCAAGGACTTGGACTCGCGCGGTGGGATTAGTACAATCATATTCAACTTATATGCCTTGTTCCTGACAGCAGCTGTGTCTGTGGAAAATGGGTGGCTTATCGTGGTGAATGCTCCATACCCCAAAATACTTATCTCGCTTCTTCAGTACTTATATTTCATTGAGCAGGTGTTCACCATCGCTTTGTACTTGTCGATCTCTAGAATCTGTTGGGAAAATTACAGTAGTGGATGGAAGTGTCTTGTTCGAAGAATGTCGAACACCACACTTTCAAATATTCAACTTTCAGGGCTGTAACATATTATTTATTATACACACAACCACTCTCTTCACATTGTATTTGTGTAGATGATGGTTATCTGATATAGGCTGTTCACGGTAAAGTAAGCCCTCTCATTTTGAATTATAGTCAATATATTTTAACATACGTTAACTTCAGAGTTTGGTGGAATCTACACACTGTGTTTATTAACATTACAGCATATATTTTATAAAGTGGTGGAAGGATATACAATAGCTGATACGGTAAAAGTAACCAGAGCCTTAAAAGTGCTCACTTTACCATGAACAGCCTATATGTATAGGCTATTCACGGTAAAATGAGCACTTTTGAAAGCCCTGTTTACGATTTATTTGGATGCAGGTTGTATATTTTTCCGCCTTATGTAAGATTAACATTGCCATGGGCCGTATTACTTTATTAATGCATCGGTCAAGTAAACTGTGAAATTACTAGAAAAATTATTTTTTACAAAGCTGCTCATTTTCACACTTCGATGCGTTAAAAAACAGAAAGCGAAAGAAATAATTTAAATGATCATAAATGGTTACTTAAAACTTTTTATTCAACGTTAAGATACGGAACTACTCATTTATCGTTACCAACTTGACTGGGCGCATGCCACTCAGTGCATCCGTTAATATATATGCCGTTAGGAGAAGTGACTTTTTCCTAAGGTTTATTTCAAAAGAGCTCACTTTATCGTGAACAGCCGTTACATAATACAACATGCTTGTTTAACGTCACCTAAGTACCAGCCTATAGGCCATTGAGTATAGGGACGGCTCACCGCGTAAATCGAGATGCGCCCGATCACTGTGTGTGGTCTCAGGCTAACATGACAATTAGCCACACGCGAACTCGTAAGTATGGTGCTGCTACCTGCGCCATAGTCTACCCTGCCAACTCTCTTGACACTCACACTCAGAGCATCGTGGTCTTCATATTGGTACAATAGCTACAGCAATATTTATTCACAAGCTTCTACTGCACTTTTTGTTTTGGTTACTTGCAGAATACCAGTCGCGGAAGTCATTCGCCACTTTCCCCTGTTTTTCTATTCCTAATGATCTCTAAGTAGGATTATTTACCGTTTTAGTATGAAGAAAGTACTGTATAAATATAAGAATCCACTTTACCATTATTGCGTACACCATTTTTGCTATAAGATACCAAAGAGAGGAATTCATGAGAACATATTAACGGTGTGGTGTTTGGCAAAATTGGGCACATGTCACTGGAACATTTTTATTCGAAAAGAGTTTGTATGTAAGAAAATTGTCTGAAATGATTGGCTAGTTGATTGTTATCAGACTTTGATTTAATTCATGGAATAGCCTTAAGTTTAATGTAACATGAAACTCCTACGCACTACTCAAGTGCTGTACGTCAGTGGCTCGAAAAAAGTTAGAAGTTAAAGTTTTAGTAAACAGAAAAGCTTGAGGCATCAGAACTTCATAATTGTAACTGATCCCGAACTACTTGAATTGTCACTTCGAGCTCATAAATTTTGTTGCCACGCCGGGAGGTAAGCTTCTTAGTTGTAACCGGATATGGCCATTTTAGATTATTCATTAGTTCATTATGTTTCTTGATCGACATAAACATACCAGTGAGCAGCGACCACCCAATCTGAACACGTTGGAGTCAGCATTTTGTCGAACTACAGAAGATGTAGCAGGCGCATGCTGTAAAACACGAAAAATTCGTCATTATCGGAAGAATTATCATGAAGATTTGCAGTATCGTCATTTCCTGCAAGCTCACAAATAATTAAAAGAAAAACGGACCATCGGCGAAGGTAGATTTTGGATGTAGTATAAGGCGGACACAAGGAACAAATCTTTTAGGGATTGTACGGGGAGCGGAATTAGCGAAACACGTGATGTGTACTTTTCATTAACCGTTGACGTTTCGGACATTGCGGCGACTCATGGCCGAGGTCATTAATTCATCAACGTGGTATCGCCAGATTTCGGGTTGGAATCCCGGGTAATCTATGGATATGTGTGTGCGTTTGCTGTTTTAAGAGCCAAGTTGAAGTTATTTTACCATAAAATACCCTAATCAGCCTTCCTAAATTAATGTAGGAGTTTTAATGAACCGAATAAAATATTTCTGCTATGAGTTTACACATGAAACAATTTTTTCTGACCTTCATCGATAGATAGGTAAATGAGGACAAAACTGACAAATTCGTCTACACCAGTTTCCTGTAAAAATAAAGAGGCTAAACTACCAGCTCGAGATTCATTTCAGAGAGGGGACGTCGAAAGAGGATCACCTGGGGCGGCCACACTTGATATGTTATAAATATTAATACTAATTGCCTGCGGGAAACAGCACATTAGAGACTTGTCCACTTCTGCAGCTGAGGAGACTATAAATTGGGTGGAAGGGAAGTCTGCCAGCGCAGTTTCGTGATTCGTGCGAGCTGCCAGGGACAGAGAAGAGAGAGCCTCGGCCAGACGGAGAATCATCACATGTTCTCACACTCCCTAGTTCGCCTCCAGCGATGGCGTAATCAAGACCATGTTACGGAGAAGTGCGGCAGGTTATGCTTTTTTTTTTAACGGGGCGGCAAAGTGAGGATACTGAAGACTACGAACTACAGCTCTTGGCGAGGGCACGGTGCATCCTTCTCAGAGCGAAACGGTGACGGAGTTACAAAATAAGTACATACCGAGACCAGTACGGAGTGAGTAAAACCATCGCCAATTGCATCAGCGTTTTTTATCGCTAGCTTATCGGTCTGATGAAGTAGCTCGATAATCGTCTGTGCCTGCGTTTTTTGGAAAGACAAGTTACCATAGCAAACTATCGCTCCATGTTTTTTCTAACAGTCAGTTATAAACCCCAAGGAAATAGGAACAGTATTTGGATATCTTGTTAAAGTATCGGTACCAGGTAGCAAGACCACACGCGCGCACACACGCACGCACGCACACACACACACACACACACACACACACACACACACACACATATATATATATATATATATATATATATATATATATATATATATATATATATATATAGGGCGGGATGGAGTTCAAGATCTCCCCCTTAACAACTTAATGGCATTTTTTTTATTTCACCATTCCATAACGAATAACGAATGTTGTCCAATGAATGGGCGTTAATGACACATTATTGGACATAAAATGTTTCCTAACAGGGTCCTAATGTGTTGTACAGCAGTAATTTACTCTCGAAAACGGGTTGGAACATAATTATGTATGTGCCGACCATTAAAAAAAATGTTAATTGTTAACCCCCGCCCCTCTACCCTTTTTTCGAAGTTATATCGACGGTCCTGCCAGGTAGCAGCTTTAATTTAAATGTTACTGTAAGGCCAATAACATATTTTCACTTGCTTGTAACATAATTATCACTGAAGCAAGAAAATAACTGGTATAAACAATGTCTATCTTAGATCCACGGATAGGTTCAATTTGCACGAACGACGTCTGCACTCTTCGTCGGAAAGTCTGATGAAATTATACCAAAATTCAGGTTTTCTTCTTTATTATTTCTTAAGAGAATTTCACAAGTTACTTGTCCAAAGAAGATTTAAACTTTTGCTATTGAAGCCACGTAAGAGTACAATTTACAAGAACTATGCAAGATAAGACGCGAGGGAACTATTATACCGCTTCAAAGTAAGCATTGCCTTAGACACACAATTCCTTTTCCATTTGCTGTATGGGACAGCACTGTGTTTCACGTAGTAAAACTGTACCCGTTTTTTACCTCTATCGTTATGAAAAATACACCGAATTCACGAATAGCGAATGATAACGACAAATTTCGGCAGCAGGTTAGTTACGAAAAAAAAGGTAATAATAACCTATATACGAACTATGGTAAAAAGTGAACATAGTAAGGGCGGTACATATATTAAGTTTGGCCTGAAGCACTAGTTTATTACAAATACTGGAGAAAATATTCAAGATGGAACACTGGGTGTCTGAATAATGTGTAACGAAACAAAGATCAAACACCTTTTCTGTATGTCGCTGCCATCAATTTATTTCATGGAAGTAATCACGATTACTAACCTAATTTATACTTAATTTTAATGACTTTTTAGCAAACGTGGGATTAAAAAGATGGATTATTAATCCGCATGCCACAATTAACTTAACACATTATGCAGACGCTCGGTGTCCAGCCTTAAATAATTTCTTCAGGCCCAACTTGAAACATGTGTACCGCCTTAACGATTCACTTTCTTTTTTCGTGACTAGCCTGCTGCAGAAGTTTGTCCGTCTAATTTAGACACAGCCTGTACACACACAGCTGCATGTAAATAAATCGGGAACACCAAATAATATTAGAGGTATATTTAAAATAGTTTTGAGCTGTAATTATCTGCACTAATTTTTTTAACCGAGTACAGACCACTTCACATTTATCTTTAAGCTGTCTTACTTAAACTACTTTAGAGTCGAAATATCCCACAGAAAATTAACTTTTAGCATTTTTACCTATATAAAACGGCGAAATTTCTTTCTGTTGTTATTCACGGTTACTCGAAAAGAAAACTGCTAGTTATCCAAAACGGCTCTCCTATTTATTTTCGAGTGAGGTAGGGTTCTAATGTAGTACGTATACAAACATATTTACCTCCTCTAATTTTTCAGAAAATAACATCTCTTTGCTTGAAGACTGAAGAAACATTGATTTTGCAATTGTATTAGAGCTGCGTTCATTTGTCAGAAAAATTCGCGCTTCAATTACTAAACGGAAGCTCTTCCCCAAAGAAAAATAATGAAACTATTATCAGTTAATCGCTTGCCAAAATAATGAGTAGCCTATACTTACTCAGTATATTAAACGGCTAATCTGTATTTACCCTACAATTTTTGGAGAACATATAGTATAGAGGTTAAGGGCATTTATTTATCTTATAAAATATGCATATTTTTACCAATTCTGAAAAGGTTTTGAAGCTGCACTGTGAAAAATGCCTGTATTTATACAAGGCATTCTTCGGCAACTGGTTGCCAAAGATATCTTTGTAACTCTATTACAAATAATTTAGACTGAATTTCTCAAAATCTTAGCGGGAACATGTGAAACTAATATTGAGTTCTAACTAGCAAGTGATGTAGACTTCGAGTTTATTATAAACTAGCGATCCGCCCCGGCCTCGCTCAGGTGCGATTTACAAATATGACGTTGTTTATGTTTACGGCAAGTATATACACTAAATGCTTAAGGCAACTAACATATGATTAATACTGTGTTGTTCACAAAGTCTTCGTAAGTGAACCCCTATTTTTAAAAGACAAAAATGGATACTGGGGGGGGGGGGGGGGGGTGTCCATCCTTAAAAGATAAACATGTGCTGTCGAAGATTTTTTTAGATCTTTTTGAGATCCATAATTCTGTAGTATGGTCTACATTTATTTTGTGTCTCTCTTATGGTTTAGTCAGCGTAAGCCATATAAGCGCCCGAAAAGCGGCTTTTTCCTACTTATTGGAAAACGTCGAAATTTCTCTACTATCCTTACATAAAATATTAGTGTATTATATACTGGGACCTTTATGAAGAAATTTTGTAAATGAAGATGAAAACCGCATGAAAATCTATCAAGTAGTTTAGAAGCCATACATAGACACACGCGGCCGGGCGACTTTGTTTTATACTATGTATAGATAGATACTGAGCTACATGAACAGTTTTATATGTTTTCTAAAATAATGTGTTGGAAATATACACTTTTATTACTGCAGAGTCACAAGAAAATCTTTGGTAAGCAGTTTCCAAAGAATTGTTTGTAACAAGCACAGACATTCTTTACTGTATGCCAGAAACTATTACACGGAAGTTATAGGACCTATAGAAAAATTCCAGGTAATTTGATTTCTAGTGACAATCTACTCATTAATTGCGAGGAAGTATCGGGAGACAATCAAGTTGGCGGTATTCAACGACGTTCGATGGTAGGAACGACTGAAATGAATGCATTTGCTCATCATCGCCGTTGATGATTTGGATATGAAACCACCGCTGCTTCTTCTATTGCATTAGAAATTGGCTTCTTCCAATCAACACTCTTCGCCCACAGAAGGCAGTATCCGCTATCCCTGAGCTATGACATACCACGCGAACGTGTCCTGATGCCCCATAATTTGATTACCATGGAACTAAAATAGCTTCACAATTATTGTGATTCGAGAAAAAAAAAGGGGGGGGGGTAATTTCACATCAGACTAGACCTTTACTTTCGTACATAGCTTATTTCTGAAATTATGTACTAAAGTTTTGACGGTATGAGAGTTGAACTGTAAAATAAAGGGCAAAGCTTAGAATGCTCCCTAATTACGATAGAACTGACATTATTATTACACATGTACTTTATACACTGTCCTTTAAGACAATTTTAATCCTATGATTCACGCGTTAAAATATTTGAGTAATTGCAGAAGTTTACATGTAATTGGCAATACTGGTCAACGTGACAGAGTGATGTTCTTGTTATTGCCATAGTCGGATCATGCGCGGAAGTCTAAATTCATTACTTAAAAGTTGACTTAAGGAAACTGTATCCAAGTTATGAAATACTAAACAGAGAAATATGCTTTACAAGATGCGCTTTTGGTGATAAAGTTTGCAGGTTTGTTTCTCAAGTAAGGAGTAAATAAAATAAACTTCCGAACAAGCTTACCGTTATCACTATATATATATATATATATATATATATATATATATATATATATATATATATAATTATAAACAACATCCTTCCTTGAATCAACATGGCAAGCAAGCTTTCGGCTGAGAAACTACAGACTTTTTAAATGTAGATATCAAAACTTTAAGTTATAAACATAGATAACATTTTTATTTTTAGAAGGGCTGCCATTTTGAAACAGCAAATAATCTTGGCTTACCAATTTAGCCAGAAAAAGTGTCATATGTTTATTTACACTAAGTCATAAAACAGTCCTCAAATTTCTCTAGGGACAAAAACAGAGACTGCAAATTGCAACATGTGTATTCCACACGTGGATAAATCTTTGTACTTTGGTCGAAAGAAGAATTTTTAAGTGTCCGAGGCCAAAGTTTGAGTGTAGATATTTAGAGGACGCTCAACAGTCAGATCTTTAGCGGCCAGTGGAAGTGGGAGTAAAGCGAAATGGAGTTGAAGCAACGGCAGCGGAACTAAAGAGCGTGGGATTCGGGAGTACCCAGAAAAAACCCCGCAAGCCAACGCCAAAGTTCGTAAAGTTCCCTACATGCGGAAATCGGAAGTGATCGGTCCGGGGAATCGAACGCAGATAGTCTTGCTGGAATATCTGGAGTAGCCACGCGACTAACGCTGCCGCGGAAAGGGGAAAGAAACGAGGATATGCGATAGAACTGACAGCCTGCTTTCCTTCAGGAGACGTACGTCACATCCCCTACAATCTCTAGAGAAACCAAACAAAGTTCTCTTACAGTTCCAATTTTGCTCAACTGTAACTACGTCAAGATTATCCAAGGCGTCAGTGTCTGAAGGAGTATATATTGCGAAATAAAATTTCCGTATTTTACCAGAATGCATGCCAGATTTATATTAATTTGGTAGTATTGAAATATTGTAATATTAAGAGATCGGTCATTTTGCGGGGTCAATGAACTGTGCACTTGACTGCACAGCCATTTGTATACACAGTATAATTTTTCTTTGCTTGTTACAAACAATTCTTTGCAAACCAGTTGCCAAAGATTTTCTTGTAAATCTACAGATATAATAGTGCATATTTACAACACGTTATTTTATAAAACATACTAAACTCTTTATTTAACTCAATATTTATAATAAACTCGAAGTATACATCACTTGCTAATTAGAACTCTATATCAGTTTCATACGTTTCCCGCTAAGATTTTGAGAAATGTAGTCTACATTATTTGTAGTGTTACAAAGTATCTTTGATAACCAGTTTCCAAAGAATTCCTTGGTAAAAATACATACATTGTTTACAGTGTACTCATGCTGCTGCGATTTGTTCATTGGCTGCTGCCACAAAGAGATGGTGTTTATAGTCATTACTCGTTGCCCATGATTGGTCCCTCCTTTTGTCTTGAGTTTATTATTGGTAGAGAGTCTCCCAGGTCATGTCGAGGAAGTCGTGATCCTACTACGAAAGGAATACGAACTCAAGTCTGTGCTGTCTCCAAAATAATTAGAACATTTTTCAGTTCTTTGTATATTATTTATTTTGAATGATAATCAATCATTCTCTGCTTATTTCATGTTGAATGGATATTACAATTTTCATGGAGAGGTTATAACTTGATTTTTAAGAATGCTTACAGTGTATTTCCAAGTAAGAATAGTAGTTGCAGACACGCAATTCACAAAATTATTTAGTCTAAGCAGCTTGGAAAATAGTACAGAAGTACAACACACTATAAGCTATTACTAGGGCTACCTTTTTTTGCAAAAAGTTTCACGCGGAGGCTAGACTTCAATATCCTACGTGCACACTTGCAGTCTTCATTTGACTTTGTGTGGAGATAGTCTGATTCATGAGTGAGCTAATCAGAATCAAGTTTTTTCCGATACTGACCGTCCGTGATTCGCAGACAGACTGATAAGACACACAACAATTCAAATGATCCAATCAAAAAAGTGGTTCTGAGCTGTGTGCGTTGGAACATAACTTATCCTGAAATCTTTTCGCCAAAAACAGGTGGCCCTAGCTATTACAGTATTTGGCAGAGGAAACTTAAAACCTTTTATCAAATCCTAATAGTCTCTAATATCAAGTAAGAAAAGATTTCAAAGACATTTCTTCAACATGAATGAAGTGTATCGAAAATGTGTTACAGACTTGGTAGGCTTTTAAAAATTCAAGTAATTATGAAACATTATTAATTTAATTTTCGAAGAGACACATTTTTTCATTCTTGACTCATGAATTTCTTTATTTTAAATTTTGCTTTTTCTGTGTCAACGTACATTTCCTAATTCCATTTCTCACGTATAAAATTATTTTCGTTATATACATTCATTTTTCGCCAGATAGAGCAATGGTAGAGAGGAGAGATTATTTTTTGTATTGTCGTCCGTATCAGTTAAAATTGTTGCGACTCCTGCCTTTGGATTTCTCGTGGCTCCTCTTTGAACGAGGTGGGTTTAGAGGTGTGGGTACACTGGCGATCACAGCTCGACATTCGGATATGACTATACTAATGACACGAGATATGACTGAGACTGTGTCCGTTTGGTGTAGAGGAAAGGCAAAACTTTGGGCTATCTGGGCACGGAAAATTTCAAAAGGCATCATGTTATCAGTATTGATTACTTTCAAATCGTATTTTGTTGAGTTATGATAGTAGCATTAAAAAAATAATAAGGAGCCTCTGTCTGAGTTGACGCGGTGAGGTGCGTGAACTCGATCTTCAACAGAGGTGATTTCGACCTTCGGTGGCTGCCATGTTGGATCGTGCCACGTTGACCTTCACCTCGAGGTGACCCTAGGTCGACAATGAACGCAAATATTTGAGACACATTGCAAAAATGCGGGAAAAAGCAAAATAGCAAAATATCGAAAAAATTTACCCTCATCTTTGAAAAGCACAGCAATTTTTGAAGCCAGAAAAACTTTGCTTCAAAAACAGAAATCTTCTAAACTAATTCCAAAATGTCCGTGAAGTTTCCACAAAATTGTTAAAACCGTTAATGCTAGCTTTAAATATTTCTTTCTCTCTTCATTTCCTCGCAGTAGCTCTAATGTCAGTCGTTACGAGACAGCCTCCTCTATAACCAATAATGTGCTTGGCCAAGGAAATATTATTTCGAGTGTGTACAAACTCATTAGTCGGCTCGGGATCTCCTTGCGTCGGGTTGCCTTCTCTCTAATCTGCTGTATTGAATTCAGCCATACTTAATTTAAAACATATAATTTTTCATTCAAGTTTCTGGTAAAGTGTATAAAAAATGTAGTTAAGAACGTGATGGAAGCTTTAATGTTCTTTCCCTTACTTGCATACTTAAGAATATGCTTTCAAATGTACTGTTATACAATATCTTCATTCACAAGGTAAACAAAATAAACACGCCGTTTTCAAAATACGTCTTATTTAGTAATCTATGCTCAGTACTACGAGAAGAAACACATCTTCGCTTAAATAATATTATATAATTTAGAAACGGTTTCTGTTAAAAATTATATATTTTTTCGTACTTGCAAAGCATGTTCATTAACACCAGATTTTTCCGTTATAGACTGTTCACGCTAAAATGAGCTTACTTTTTCCTACGAGCCATTTCTTATCCTTGCACCACTTTTAAAACACATATTTCCACGTAAGTACTAACCACAGTGTATATATTTCACCGGACTTGAAAGTTAACGTTTAAGGCTACGATAAAATTTATTTATTGACTGTTATTCCAAATGAGGTGGTTTCAAAAAGTGCTCACTTTGCCTTACCGTGAATAGCCAATACTAAAATTGTATGTGTAAGAGAATATTTCGCCACATTTATCACAATAGCTCATTAGATATTGAATACCGCGATGTACGGCCTTCAACCTCAAACATTCCTAAACCTACCTCCAAATTAAAATTACTCATTCGTAAGTTTTTTTTTTTTTTTTTTTTTAACTCAGACTTTCCTTCTTCAAACATTTCTCGTTCTTATATGGCGCCACATTCATTTTCCGAAGTTCGTCCTTTTGGAGTATTTTTTAGGGTCTATGATGATTCAGTAGTCTGTAGTCCGCTCGTCTTATGCACATTATCATTATGCAGTTTAGTGTCAGGAGGTTCCGATAGTAAAGCAATATATTTCTCAGTATGCGAAGGAACATTAACCTTGTGGATCTTGATAATGTTTGTTCATATTATTACTCCGAGCAAACTGCGTGGAAATTTTTTCACAGCTAATTACCACACTAGAGGGATTCTCCACATCCCAGGTACAATCTCAGCTTGAGGCAAAGCTTGTCTTTGATACGAATTTGTCTTCCCGAACAAGCTTGTCATATCTGGCGTGAATCAAGCTTGATTCAAGCCAAATTTCAAGCTTCTGGCAAATACTTGCTAATGGCAAGCTTGCAGGTGGCTTGATTACGCTAGGGCAATGTTGCAGCAAACATTACAAATCAAAATCTCGACAAAGTTGATGTACTGAAACAAGTAGTTATGTTGCTTCTAGTTTGATACGAAGTTGCTTCAAATTTGATACGAGCTTGCTGACTTGCACAACAATATACAAAGCCATTTATGATATCAGGGACATTTATTCTTCTCATGTCACTGAGCACTTAGTTAAGGGCGAAGAAATTATCTCAATATTGGCATTAAATTATACCATCTTACAATGAAGGAATTGTCAATCACTACACGTGTGTTCTAAGCCACTGATTTAGCAAAAACGCTCGTTGACTCAACGTCTTCAGTTCTATTTATAGCGAGTTATGAAGATTAATAATATTTCTGAACGGCAGATGTTTAAATTGATAGGAAAAATATATTTATTCTGAGCAAGGATCGCCGCTGTTGTTACCAGTTTATTGATCTTATGGCTTGACAGTGTTGTACCTGTAGGTTGTTTCTGAACGCTAGTTAAATTGAAATTATGACTTACACACGTGAACTGTAAACCATTGATAGTAAAAATGATACGAAAAGTGTGTAGCTTTTGCGCTCAGATTTTAGTACGTAGACTGTACCCACCCCCCCGCAGGCCATACTTAACGCAGGCGCGCAGAGAGGCCGAAGGGAGTGCTCGTTACGAATGTAAGACCTCTCGCTCATCAAGTGTTTTGAAACCACTTACCGTGATGATGCAGGTGAAAGAGCATGCCACTGATGACGGCTTCACCGCTGAGGATGGCTCGCAACTCCCTTCGCGGGCGAGAAATGGACGCTCTTGTCGTTGTTAGTAGTTGCCACTGCGAAGCCCGACTTCTCGCCGCTCGGAGCGTTTTATCTTGCATGCCACTTCCCCGACCTAATGACTTAAAGCCATTAGACCTGCGTACCTTTCATTTTGGTGCTGGTAGATAGATGGTCGGGTGGGACGCAAGGATCTAATTAACAGCTTGTAGTGGTTGGGGGGGGGGGGAGGGGATAGGATTTTAAGGGAAACAAGCAGAACGCTCCCCTTCCTCCCTCCAGACCAGATAAAAAAATACACCCCTGGCTCAAGAACAAGATTTTTCCACTGTCGGAAAACGTATTGCAGTTTCTTAATTACAGCAGAGGCAATCATGCATGACAAGTTTAATATAACTGTTACTGACCTTATGACTGTATATGTATGTGTATATATATATATATATATATATATATATATACAATTATTTATAATATAAAAATCAATGGTTGTAACCGAATACACTTGTGCATAGCAGTCAACTAAATGATAACTGATCATGTAGGTACATACGTTCATTGCCATAAAAATTAACTCATGCTGTGTAAGTAATTAAGTAAGTGTGAAGTTTGGCAAACGACGATGACGGTGGATAATGTGCAACGGATTAAATTTTCCTGCGATGGGGCATGCGTCGTACGAGAGGACTGCCACCTGGCAGCTTCATTCGAGGGCCGTATCTACACGAAAAAAAACATATACAGACGCCCAGCGCGGGCAAACCATTTAATATGTCAACCTTTACGCCTTCTAACATTAGTACCTCGATACCGTCGCATTCATTTGCTGTGGCGTCAACAAAGAACAACGCCGAATGCTACGGATTTGAGTGTTTTATCTTTTGGAGCCGAAGATCACCGAGGGGCAGAGTAGATAAAGTACACAGAGACGAAATGGCGTGGAGGTACCTTAGGTGTGGGCGTATTTATTATCTGATCGGCTGAGCGTAGCTCTGGGAACGGGCCTTGCGTCTCACAGGTTACTGCATGCAGCGGAATGCCTTCTGTTGGCTCGGATGCCGGCTAGCGTGTAGGTTTACCAGGCGCTGATATGCGAACACTGCTCCACATTTTGCTGGCTTGTGCGGCTGGAGTCTGCGGATCAAGCGGCTGTTCCACCTCTGTAGTAATGTTCACTTGGGAGTGGGTACTAGAATTATTATTTTCCTTATTGAAATGTAATCGCTAATCAAAGTAATACCTGCCGATCTAATAACAATATATCACATATCATTATAAACAATAACATAATCTCGTATATTGATGTCGTCCGACTCATAAAGACATTAATATTACAGATACACACAGAAACAAATAAACTAAAGGAACAACACCTACACTGTATAACACCCTACACAAACAACATTACACTGACACCATCACAACCCAGACACAAACATCAAACACATGGTGGACACCTTACGAAAACGACAACAACCGTCGGCCCCTCTGTCTCTGGAAAGGATGGCGGGGTGAGGGTTCAAGGATGGAGGCAGGGGAATTCTAACTTTTGACAGTTTAAAAGTATAACGTTACATTTTTCTAAAGACTATAACATAATATAACTTCAAGCCTTTGTAATTTTAAAATTTAACTAGTTTTTAATTTTTATAACGCAACAAATTTTGTTTCGACTATTTTCCAAATTTATTTCAAATTGTAGTAACTAAGACCAGTTATGGCTTTCAGCTGGGTACTGGTGCCATTTTAATATGTTCTGTTCTGTTTCACCTCTGTAGTCTTACGCACTCTGCGACCATGGCAGATTTTGCATGCTCACAGGCGAGAGTTTCAACACCTGTCTTGTTTGACGGGCGGCACATTTCCAATTCTACCGGCGGCGTTGTGGCCTGGCGGTCATTGCGCAAGACTGTCGTTCATCGCTGTTAGTAACACGAGCACCACTGCGAGACAAGTGTCTCCGTGCCCGCCTTTGACTGTCCGCTAAACATACCGCTTGGCTACGAGGCAACGGAAAAATACTGCGATCTACGACCCGACAGAAAATGCGTTTTTAAACATGAAAGACAGTTTTATTGTTAAAAATTAAAACTACAATCCTACCCGAAAATGTAACACCAACCTGTGTTTTGGACGATCTGCTGTATTTGCCCTTGTTATGGCAAGGGACTTTACGACTGCCAACATTTCACTTCACGATGCAACATAGCCTCCGGCCGCGGCCTGTTTCAAGGACGTACTGGCGAGCTCGCGGGCGTTGCAACTTCAAGCGGCAGCCATGCGGCGCAGTAGCGCCACTGGTGACGTGTGGAAGAAGGTTGGCACCAGCCAAGACTAGTATCGATAGTTCTCTGGGGCCGTGATTGGCCAGATTCAAATACTGGTGTTTTGGAGTATGGGCAACTGCCTGATCCTAGAGTATAAAACATCGGGAGGTGGTCGGTAGCTTCAGAGACCAAATTTTCCCTTGGACTTCTCCACCAGCTAAGTATTTCTCCTAAAATGTAACTGACCTTTCAGGTCTGAAAATAGGCAATATGGCGGCTATGTACGTCCTTAAAGACAGAGTGTTTTTAAATTTATTCAAAGATTCAATTTCTTGGTAATTGGCTGTTCGAAATTTTGTACGAGGTTTTAATGCTGGAAGGAACAGCCATTTTGTGATAAAATACGATTTATGGAAATTCAAAAGATTGTTTTAGTAACTCAGCCATTTGTGTAATAAAACTACATAATTTTATATGACTGTTTTAATGCTGAAATTCAGCAATGTTTTTAAAAGCTGTAGTCCACTTTTCTAGTAAAATAATAGGAAGGTTAGGAAAATAAACGAGTCTGAATAAATTTTCAAGAAAGATCTATAAATTGTGGAACACTCGTATAGAAAATTCACTTTTGAGTGAAATATAACATTGTGATAACAATCGAAATGTCTAAATCTTTGTAGGTGAAACCTTTTTATGAGAATTTTGGAGTGGCTTTCTTAGTAAATGAATTTAGCCTGAAAGTTTAATCACATAAACAATATATATAATATATGTACTAATCCTATTAAATTTGGAATGTTTATAACATTTAAAATATCTACTTTTATTCAATACTGCAATTTATAAAATGTAAAATATGTTATGCAAGGTCACTTTGTTTGTCCAAAATAATACGAATAGGCATACATATGCCAATACCCCGAATTGTTGTATTTTCTCCTGAATATTATTCAAATGAATCAATTTGTATTTTATACTAAATAAATTATGAAATGTCATGAGAGAATTCATGTGTGTTTTTGCCACAAATCCTTACACTACGTGGCTCTGTCATATACATGTGTTTTTGAAATATTTTGTTAACTTGCATTGCTGCCACGCCCTTTAAGAAGGGCGTCGCAAATGAACGCACATTATACTGTTCCGTATTGCCTTTCCTGGCTGGGTGCCCAGGAGCGAGTTTCGAGCAAGGCAACTCTCTCCTGCACGCAGCTTAGGTTTATTAGGAGTGTTCACATCATGTGCCAACATTACCGTGTTCTCGATTTAAAAGCATAATCAGAGGCAAATGGGGGCAAATATGCCACAGGACAGCAAATGCGTATGTTTAATTTAATGCCCGAGCGTATCGACGCATGTATCCAGGCAACCCCGACGAAGTATTCGAAGTTAAATCCTTTTTTCCTGCGGTTAGAAGGAACGCTGTCCTGCTGCAATGCTAATTTTACATAAAACAAAGGAATACACAATGTGTATTCAAGTAGATCTTAAGCAGGGTTTTAAAAAGTACCCATTTGACCGTGAATAGCCTATAAGCATTTGTTTACATGAGTAGTGTTCTAACCACAAATACCACCCACTTCGTTTATGACAGTCGTATTGGCAGAAAAGCATTCCAATCTTGGAACACTGAAACTGCTTCTGCCCAGCCAGCGAGATCGCCCTACCCCATTTTCACTGTGCTGTTTGTGCCCGTCCGACATCGCTATGACGTCACGAAGCTCCAAGCAGCGGTAATGGAGCCCGAAACTAATTTACATTTCATTCAGCGCTGAGAAATTTATACGAGCGGGAAGTTGTGGTACTTGAAGCTTTTTCTTTCCTTCTCTTACTCCGTTACTCGATCCTTAAATTTCTTTCTTTCTTTTTGCTTGTGATGCCAAGGTCGCCTCGACGAGGACAAGTTTTACGGGCGCCATAAAACACAACAGCTGCTATTCATAACGGACGCCAACAGTCTATTTCAGAAATGCGTTACGTTCGCTTCCATGTCCACACAAAGGCAGGAGCGGCTTAGCGGAGGATCTCGGCGGACTAAGGATAACAACCTCATCCGACACGTTTACGAGTTAAATAACTGAAGATTTACGGTCGCCGCGACGTAAACACACTCCCTCGAAACCGCCGAGGGAAACGTAGCCCGCGGGTGGCGTCTTTTCAAGTTTTCTTGATATCAACGCCCGGCATAATGGCTCACGTCGAATGTTTGTTTACGCCTCCCCTTCACAGCATCTGTGTTCTGTCTGCCGCAAGACGGCCTCTTTAGTGAGCGTCGCGCCAGCTAACGGGGGTTGTGCGTCATGAGGTATAAACACTAGCAATGCCCAGAAGGGTTGGAGGACGCAAGGCATATCTACCCCAAGTATAGGGATGCTACTGAATCACCGACATAACTTACTAGTCCGTTAATAAGGTCGACATTCGCTCCTGTTTGAAATGCGATCCGGCCACTACGACCAAAATAATACGAAAAGAAGAGAACGGAGCGGTGTATTGTTGCGTGACACCATAGGGACGTGAGGGATGGAAGTCTTAATAAAAAGTAAAAGAGCTAAATTTGATTTCTAATTATTCCACACAGCTATTATTTACAACATTAAACTAGTAGTAGTATAATGTTTAAGGTCTATCCCTTTTCTAATTAAATCTCACGATAAAGTGAGCACTTTTGAAATCAACCTTAGAAAAAAAGTCACTGCCCATGCCTGCATTGTTTTTAACGGGCGCACTGAGTGACATGCGCCCAGTAAATTTGGTACTCATGGATGGAAAATAGTTCCATATTTTAACGCCGATTAGATAGTGTTAGGTGATCATTGTTAGCAATTTAAATCATTTCTGTCGCTTTCTTTTATTTTAATACATGAAAGTGTAAAAATGACCAGATTTGTAACATATTTACTTTTCAAATGATTTCACAGTTTCAGCTGACCGATGCATTAATAAAGTGATGACGTCCATGGCAATGTTAATTTTAAGAATACACAACGTGCATACAAGTAGATCTTGAGCAGGGTTTTCAGAAGTGCTCATTTTACCGTGAACAGTCTATAGTTAAAACCTCACTGACAGTTCAGCAGTGTTCGTCAGTAGTAAGAGAACAGCCAGCAGTAAACAGATAATATTTTACCGTGAACAGTCTATAGTTAAAACCTCACTGACAGTTCAGCAGTGTTCGTCAGTAGTAAGAGAACAGCCAGCAGTAAACAGATGATATTTTACCGTGAACAGTCTATAGTTAAAACCTCACTGACAGTTCAGCAGTGTTCGTCAGTAGTAAGAGAACAGCCAGCAGTAAACAGATAATATTTTACCGTGAACAGTCTATAGTTAAAACCTCACTGACAGTTCAGCAGTGTTCGTCAGTAGTAAGAGAATAGCCAGCAGTAAACAGATGATATTTTACCATGAACAGTCTATAGTTAAAACCTCACTGACAGTTCAGCAGTGTTCGTCAGTAGTAAGAGAATAGCCAGCAGTAAACAGATAATATTTTACCGTGAACAGTCTATAGTTAAAACCTCACTGACAGTTCAGCAGTGTTCGTCAGTAGTAAGAGAACAGCCAACTGTAAACAGATAATATTTTGACCTTCAGTCACTTCATCGTTTCGGAACGATCGGCAGTAGTATTCATTAAAATTATATAAAAGTATATATATATATAACGCATATAAAAACAATTATTCGTAGTTATTTGACTACAGAAAAGCAATTTTTTTAAACAGCATATAACTCTGTTTTTAGTTTATTTTTGTACTGTTTGTGTTCGGGATTTCAGAAAGGACTGTTTTGATTTTAATGATCCTGCCGTAAGCACATTTTTAATATATCTGAGAACTTACGACAACTAGAATCGCCTGCCAAAATCATGTTTCACTGACACTGCATAACCTCTGCAGCGTCAGTAAACGTAGTGCTTTCAGTATTCCATATAGCCTCGCACAGGGTGCCGCCCAGCTGCACGCGGAAACGAGTGCCAGTGATCATCGGTGCTCGTCAGTAGTATCGGAACGATAGCTGACTTTAAAGGCTGTTCACGCTAAAATGAGCACTTTTGAAATTCCTGCTTACGATCTACTTGTATACACGTTGTGTATTATTCTGCCTTATCTAAAAATTAACATTGCCATGGGCCTCGTCACTTTTTTATATGTCAGTCAAGTGAAAATATGAGATTATTAAAAAAGAAAATATTTTACAAATCTGGTTATTTTTACACTTCGATGAATAAAAAAAAAAAACAGAAAGCGTAATAAATAATTTATGTTATCATAAATGTTTACCTAGCACTCTTTTTTCGACGTTAATATATAGAACTACTTTCCCTCTATCGTTACCAACTTTACAGGGCGCATTTCACTCAGCGCGCCCGTTGAAATATATGCAGGTAGGAGCAGTGAAATTTTTCTAATGTTGATTTCAAAAGTGCTCACTCTATTGTGAACAGTCTTCACTGAGATTACTGAACCAGTGAAATCAGCAGTGTCGGAACGCGGCGTAAGACTGTCGACTCCGTTGCCGTTTACCTCCATAGGAACGCTACTCCCTCAGCGCGCGGGAAGTACAAGCTCTAGTGAGCGCTCTTGTCCTCCCATTGGTTTATCATGTCAATACGATCAATACGATCGTATTGATCCGTCGTGACGCTTTACTATGTAAATTAGATCTGTAACAGTGTAATTTTATTACACGCGATGAAAGTCCACATATCAAACTACTTGCATATAATCACACTTTTATCTTACCGCTTAAAGAAACTGCATAGGTAAGCTTTAAAAATGCTATATTTGACCACTTTCACGAATTTTTTCCTCCACTGATGCACTTAATATGATACACGTAAAGAGAAAGGGACATAGACGATAGTTTTTTTTTTTAAATCCTTTGTGGCAAAACTTCGTATTTCCATAACTTTTATTTACTGAGATACGCGTTTACGAGCAAACAAAGATTTCACAGGAAACATTTCGTACATAGGACCCTTAAATAGTCTCGGTGGCCCGATCTGGAAGACTCCCCATACACCTAGTCCCGCTGAGAGAGGCAAGGCCAGTGAACTAGAACATTATTTCATGATAACCGCAGAAATTCAATCCGCTGGAAGTCAGGAGCAGTCGAGTTTCGACGGGCTTATCACGGAGTCACGCAGCGGCGGCATACCTTTGAAAATCCCCTCGTGCTCTCAAGCTGCTTACGTCATCTTCACATACTACTTTCTCTCGCATAACTTGTGGGACCGGCAAGAGAAGCGATACAAAGTGTGCGAGCAAGTAAAGGCTGTTCACGATAAAGTGAGCACATTTGAAATCAACCTTAGAAAAAAGCTACTGCCCCTGCCTGTATATATTTGAACGGGCGCACTGAGTGACATACGTGCATTGAAGTTGGTAATTATAGATGAAAAATAGTTCCATAACTTAACGTCGACTAAAAAGTGTTAGGTAACCATTTGTGATAAATTAAATTATTTATCTAGCCTTCTGTTTTTTTTAAATGCATCGAAGTGTAAAAATTACCAGATTTGCAACATATTTACTTTTCTTATAATTCCACAGTTTCACCTGACCGACGCATAAATAAAGTGATGAGGCCCATGGCAATGATAATTTTACATAAGGCGGAGGTAAACATAACGTACATACAAGTTGATCTTAAGCGGGGCTTTCAAAAGTGCTCATTTTACCGTGAACAGCCTATAACAGTATTCCCAAAGAGTCCACGAGACTTGTAGCTCGCTTGCTTCGTTCTGTCTCGGCAATACTCAGCACTATTCGACGTTTCGGTAGCAGGCTGGCAGCAGGTCTCAGTGGGTAGTGTGCTCAGGTGTTTTCCGCCACTGGAATTTGAAGTTCAAGTTTGGCGGTGTCCATAAGCCGCTAAGGTAAGCTGCCAGCCATCTGAGGTCTAATTTTACATCCATTTAACAAGGAGAAACTCCCTTCGAACACTTTGAGTGCGGTACATGCTGACTTCAAGTTAAGGTTGAAGTAAAGCAACTGCCTATGGAGCACATAACCTAACTATACAATGTGAAGAACTCGTAAAGAAGTAATACAGACAACATAGAAAATGGTCAGAAAAGTGTGATTCCTGCTGTATATGAAAGAAGAATGTATATATTTTGCAATAGGCAATTGCTTTACTTCAACCTTAAGACGAAGTAGGAGTGAGACTCGTATATTCACGTTTGCATGACCGTCAGTTCTGTTGATCTGTATGTTGCACATTACAACCCCACTATTGGCAAGTAATTTACACTTTGAATGTTGCTGACGTAATATAATGCTGCGGAGAACTTTAGGGAGACTGCCAGTAAATTGTTATTTCATCAACATTGTCTTCAAAGAATACGGGTGGCGTAATGTTTAGGCAAACTCCATACAACTCGGTAAAACTCAGATTACATAATATTACGTCGGCCAAACTCAAAGTTTTAAAAATTACTTTATTTGCATGGTTCAACACTATTTTATAATTAAACCCTCGTTTCCTCTCACCCACTTTTCTCTTCATTGATTCCTACTGTGGCTTTAAAATAATAACTAGATTTATTTTTTCACTCATTCTTTCTTATATTTGTTTATATACATATAATCATCATTCAGAGCTATACATATTCATAGTGTATAAGCTCATATATATACATGTTCTAGTTTTCGATTGCAAGGATACCCTATATCACTGCAGGCATACCTATCGATTAGAAATTAACTTGAAACTTAAATAATGTATAATAAGACGCGTATACGCTATCAAAAATTAACGGACAAATATCACTAAAAATGTTTCGAATCTCAGGTCAGTATTCAATGTAAATTTCGAATTCTCGTCTACAACTTATATATTAATTTAGTCTTCATTAGACTTTCAGAAACTATTTATTCGATAAGACTTTACTATTTTTTTTTCTAAGTTGTCTGCTCTTGCTTTACTGTGTCGCAAATAATCGGTACTCCCAGAACGGGAAAACCCTGTAGTAACAATTCCGTACTTACAAGGACCTCAAATGAAGACAAGGGTATACGTAAAGAATGATATCGAAAACTCGTATATTCATATTTAAGCAAAAAAGGTTCTATACGGTGGGTTACACCTCCATATAACACACACAGTATATATAACAAACAATGCTGTATAAACACAAATCCACTTTCAAACGTACAGTCCGCAAAATCGTTAAGAAGAGCTACCAAACACAAACACAAAGAACATTGAAATAAGGTATGGAATGTTACAGAAAAAATCACTAGACTACAAAGAACATTGAAATAAGGCATGGAATGTTACAGAAAAAATCACTAGACTACAAAGAACATTGAAATAAGGTATGGAATGTTACAGAAAATCACTAGACTACAAAGAACATTGAAATAAGGTATGGAATGTTACAGAAAAAATCACTAGACTACAAAGGAAAATGATAGATTGATAAATTTTTAGAAAACAAATGGTAATGTGAGTGGTTTTTTCAATTCCTCACTCATTTACTGTAATATAAAACATTTCTGTTCAAATTTTGGGGTGTGTGCCGTGCGTTTAAATGTGGTACCGTATCGAACAGGCAGTCTCATTGGTACTGTGCCTCACAAAAACTATCCTACAGGTAAGCGTAGGCTTTCGGAGAACCTTATCTGCCGGCAGGAGTACCGTCTTTTAATGTTCCAGTAAAAACCAGTAAGAGCCAGCCCTGCTGACAGTTACTGGCAGCTCACTTTTTCCCCTTCAATTTTCAGGTTCACAGACGAGATCGGAGGGAGTGCCATTAGCGTCACTTCCCTCACCAGAGAGGCGCCCAAACACCTCTCAGGTTACTGCCGGCACCAAGTTACTGAATTAATAAAGACCCCGCCCCCTCGCTACTAGTCTTATCAACTCTACTAAGCAAGAACGTGTTCCCAAACACTCTAATCTCCTGTAGCATTCTATTTAATTTAATTTAATGCATGCAATAATTTTTAAAAAATTTTACTTCTCTGTCGCAAGAGTTTTTTTACGTCTCTCTTGACGGTTTTTCCCTTGCTCTTCATAGTTAAGATTAGCTCTAAGAACACGTAGCGAGGTAGTCATGGCCCCAAAATACAGGCCATGGCTACCAAATCCCTCTTTGCCCCGATGCATGTTTCCTTGCATGATTTTCCTTTCTTGTAGGCGTAAGGGGTTAGCCCTGAAACGCAATAAAAAATCCCGCCCTACCTTCGGGACTTAACTTCACTTAACACTTAGAATAAGGAAGTTAGGAAAAAATGCCGGCAGTATAGCGAATAGTTCAAACAGGAAGAGGATGGCTAAAACAGAACTGTCGCTCAGCAGAGCATTGTTCATGAACACTCGGTGCCAGTTAGTTCTGCCAAGAATTGGTTCTTAACAAGACCTCGACGACAACATTCAGCAAGGTTAAAAAAATCAAATAACGAGGATGTAGAACTGTAATTGTTTCACTCGGCAGGCCCTCCCCCCCCCCTTCCTATCACACTATCCCTCTCAGATTACAAAGCACTTGTACGGATGCGCTTCCTGAAACTTTTCATACAAACGTAGTTCCGATGACAATACAATGTTTTCATGCGTCTGTGTCATTAACTTTTTAGTCTCAAATACTGTAAGTAGAATAACTGCAGAACACAAGTTGTAGACGAGGTATACAAAGGTTAGAGTGCTCTGTGATATCGGCAGTTCGAATACCGACTCGATTTCGGAACCTTTTTACTGATATTCAAGCACAAATTGCTGGCTATTTGTGCTCATACGCAACTCTAATACACTTTTAAGCAAATTCTCAACTGTGGAGTTTTTTCGTGGTTTTTACACAACATTTGGTAGTTTTCCCGAGTGTTGGAAAGTTATTTAGAAATATGCTTAATATGAGGAAAATGCGATTAAAATACACACAAAATGAAAGTGAAAAGTTGAATCGTTAGTTCGATGGTACAAGAAGAACAGGGAACAATGAACAGGCAAGATAAAATAAAATATGGGACTCGAACACTAAAACGGCATTGAACCAACGAAATTTAATAATTTTGAGTTGAAAATTCATTGTCGTGGTGTGGAGGGAACCTTATATACAAGGGCCTCGCCTAATGGATAACAGACTCAAGCGAAATGAAACAGACTTGCCGGTGGTGAAAACATTTGGGCACCTTTCCCCGAATATACAGCGTATTTATTTAAGTATGTTACAACGTTTTGGAGGCGATTCTTGATTATAAATGACATTTATGACATATAGTTATTATTAAGGGTGTTATATACACACTAAAACTGAAAAATAAACATTTTTTGATAAAAAAAAAAACCAGAAACTACTAGGGATGAAGATAAAACGAATGTAGACAGTGTATCATTGCTGTAAGGAAAGAAACCTGCACAACTGTAAAGGCAAATAACATCCCCCTTACATATAGGGGCTGTTTTCTCGGAAAACGAGAGGGTTAGTTTTACAACAAAATGACCGTTTTTGTATGTTTGGATGTAAAAATCGGACTTGAAAATTTACTAGATGCTCAGGTGTACAACATTCAATGCGATGTGATAATCGCAACCCTTGTGTATTGTGTGACTAATTGAGGTGTTATTTGTAGTTACAGTTTCAGATGTTGCTTACAGTGATACACTATTCACCTTCGTTTTCTTTCATCTCTAATAGTTTCTCAATAGGTCTACTATTAATGACGAACGAAAGTTTGCCGCGTCTAACACTTCACGCCCAAACGGTGAGGGAGGGAGGGGGTGGAACGGGCGTAGGGGGGATCGATAGTGTCCCATAGAGAAGGGGGCGAGTTATGGTTGCTGACCCCCCTTCTTTTAATGGAAGGGGACGAAGGGTTTTTGTGCCCCAGGCTTAAGGTTCGTGTATACCATAAGAGTTGGGTTTGGATGTACCACTATTATCGTACACGAGTTCATATACCCATATGTTGCGTACCATTAAGTCTTAAGTCTTACATCTTAAATCTTACGTCTTAAATTTTATGTCTTAAGTCTTACATTATACATCATAAATCTTAATTTTTTAGGTCTCAATATTCCTATTGCAACTGCAGGACGGAATGTGTGAGCGCCGATAGGCGCGAGCGAGCCAGTGCTGGCGTTCCCGTACAATCCTGTATATACAATATGTATTCTCATTGCAACTGCAGGACGGAATGTGTGAGCTCCGATAGGCGCGAGCGAGCCAGTGCTGGCGTTCCCGTACAATCCTGTATATACAATATGTATTCCCATTGCAACTGCAGCTCGAAATGTGTAGGCGAGCGTCGGTAGGTGCGAGCGAGCCAGTGCTGGCGTTCCCGTACAATCCTGTATATACAATATGAATTCCCATTGCAACTGCAGCTCGAAATGTGTAGGCGAGCGTCGGTAGGTGCGAGTGAACACACGCAGGAGTCCCCAGGAAACACTGTACAATAACTACAATTTTGAATGATTACCTGCTTCACTGACGGTGGCTTAGCTCGCGAATTCCGCGAGCCCGTCCCCTGGTGTGATGATATTATTTGAAAGTTTTTTATTTTCCCATTTTCGGCGGGTGCATAACTCTTTTAAAAATCACTTTAGGCCATGATATATATATCTTTCTTCTTCATATTTCATAAAGAATCACCTCCCAAACGTCGTAAAATACTTAAAGAAACACGCTGTATGTACACGACCAGCCATCTCCCGAAACCCCGAGGAATGCCGAGCACTTTCGAGTCTGCCCAAAGATTCCGAGCCTCTAAGATTATTCACCTTATTAAAAATGCATTGTCCCTGAAACAACAATTTTACACTACTTACTTTGGTGCATGAGGTTATACTTCAATGTCTTAGCTTATCATCATAATGGAATGCTACGAAAACGAACACCACTCGGCGACAACACTTCTGTTAAACCACACGAAAAAAAAAAAAAATTAAAGATCAGCCAAGTTTACTGACCGTCAAGTATACTTTCACGTGATATCTGGTCTGTAACATGTTTCTATTTTGTATGAATCCCGCTCGACAACTCTGTAATATCTTGGGAAATCATAAAGCAATATTTAAAAAAAGTTTATCACAAACGGCCAGGGCAATGTCGTTGAGCAGTAAAGTATGCCGAAGAAGTTAGTACTAGACCAAAATCGAGACAAACAAAACATACTGTGGTTAGCTTGTCTCCAGTAGTGAGCAAATTTATAGCGGAACTGTCAAATTCGCATAGTTATACAATGAAGTGTATTTTAATTTAGGGTTAATGTTTCTATCAATCTCGTAATGAGGAGTACTTTGTGAAACTTAAATATTCCCTTTAATTTGCAACTCATTCAGAGCAAGATCACTAAGGATTAAAATAATTTAAATGCGTAACCGTGGTTTGATAGTTCTAATGGCAAAAAAAAAGGGGGGAGGGGGAATTCAATTTTTGGCTGGCATGCATGCTCTACATATAAAATAATTATTTAACAAATTTTTCAGTGTTCGAAGAATACCCTTTTATTGTCTCTATATGACTGTGAATACACTATATTATAGCAAGTTAATTTTATTTTTCTTCCAGGCTAACAAACATCTCATTGTCATGTGTTAGAATATACGTATACACATTTCTTAGCTGTGTATTTGTATAATGAAGACAATTCTTCAATAGAAAATTCATACTTTGGTAATTTTTTAAACGTGATTTTTTTTTTTTGCATTTGCAGTTTTTACTTCTTTACGCTTCTTTAACGGATGCGACCGCCTGTATGCTCCTCGGAATGATACGACGCTTACCATGCGCGTACAAAGAGTTGCCTACCCCACAGGCAGCCAGCCGGCGTTTCGGGAACATTTCAATGGAGGCATCGCCAACCATACTATGCCTACTTAAAACTATTAATAGCCTACTAATAGTTTGTGATTCTCTGGAACACAGGATGACTTAGATTATAAATGCATACAACGTGCATTTTCGAGTCTCTTGTTTTCACTCTTAATTTTATTTAGAAAATGGAAGCATGGAGACTGGCACTAAATAACGTTATCTTACCCGTTGAACCGTTAGTTTCCCTGACAAGGGCAACCTAAGAATGCTAGTACTTTATCCCTAATGGGCGTAACCTGCCTGGGAGGTCCGACTGTAAAGGACCGAAATACACTCAATTATAGACAGTTCACGGTAAAATGAGCACCTTTGAAAGCCCTGCTTTAGATCTACTTGTATTCACGTTGTGTATTCTTCCGCCTTATGTAAGGTCAACATTGCCATGGGCCTCATCACTTATTAATGCGTCGGTAAAGTGAAACCCTGAAATTATAAGAAAAGTAAATATTTTATAAATCTGCTCATTGTTACACTTAGATGCATAAAAATATCACAAAGTAAAAGAAATAGTTTCACTTATCACAAATGGTTACCTAACACTTTTTATTGGACGTTAAGATATGTAACTACTTTCCATTCTTCGTTACCAACTTTACTGGGCGCACGTCACTAAGTGGGCCCATTAAAATATATGCGAGTAGGGGCAGTGCATTTTTCCTAAGGTTGTTTTTAAAAGTGCTCACTTTATCGCGAACAGCCTTTAGCGCAGGCATCTCCATCTAAAGAAACAGTTGACCAGGCACAGCTGTGAGCCTTCAGTGCATTCTTACATCGTCATTGAGACCTCAGTTATCAGACGTTAACACCGAGATTTCGAGGCCTAGATACCTCTATGTGACGTCACTGGCGATAGGCAATACAATCGCTACGTGAAACAGTTTCGGATTATGTGTAGTATTGCGGGAAACTAAAATGTGCAATACCGAATATAATCCATTCACGATTCACATTTTTCTGAAGCGCTGCTAAAGTTCTACTTCCAGGATATTCCTACGTCTCGAGCAAACTAAGCTTAAATAAGTTTAGAAAATTACTCCAAAGGACAACGCACCGAATTCGTGCCCACTCAGTTGTAATAATATTTTGCATGAAAAATATTTCTTACTAGGCGCCACCAACACACATGCTTTCTCACTGTTTTTGTTCAATATGTTTTATAAATTAAATATTATAATTTATAAATAAAATATAATCGAAACTTTAATTTAACGAAAAGTAAGATACTTTTATGTTAACAGAGTTATAAAACGGTTGTGGTACATGCCGTATTTAGAAAATAACTAAACACTTACAGGGGGGGGGGGGATTTTTGAAATGTTTGATTTAAAAAGTGTGAAGAAACCGAAAATATATTATACAAACATATATTAACACCAACATTGTATTTATTACGCCACACATTCATGTATTTTCACCAAAGATATATAGTACTCTCTGTATTTTTAAGGACATTCGTGTAAAATTACACGTACTGTAGTTGTATTTACAAATTACAGATACAAAATTTTAAATTACCAAAAATTTGTATGTGTAAATCTACACATATTTTTTTTTTTTTTTACAGTGTAGGCATTACCAACACTACTTTCCTATCAACTTTTTGTCAAGTGGCAAGAAACTGAAAATAATGAAAAGGTTGATGCTAACAAATATTACTTAATGAATCATTCTTTGAATACACCAATAACCAAGCTGTATGCAGTTTCTTGATTGTCTCTGAATTAACTCTGTTGCCGTTTGCAAATAATAAATTAACGATGCCAGAAATATTACTCCATGACTTATTCGCTGAATATATCAGATAGTTGTAAGCCATTTCTTAATTATTATTTGTTTATATCTTTTTATGCATTTCAGACCAAGACATGAAACGATAGCAACAGTTATATTATTAACATGTAGCGCAAGGATACACAGTAACAGAGAATAAACTAGACTTGCTTTCAGAATGGTTCAGTTAATTGTGAACGTATTATAAGGTTAGCTTAATTTTTTATCTAAACATTCACTTTAGAAACGGTAGCTACTAAATAATGTCAAGAACGAAGAAGATGATGATTCAATAGTCAATACATATGCTTAATTTGGTGCTAATGGAAACATTCATAACAGGAACACACTGCTTTATGTGATTATAAACTCAAAAAAAAATGGTTTGTACTTTTACAAGAAAAATCCTTGGAAATCCAGTTGCCAAGAAAATCGTTTATAAAACTAAAATCTGCAAAGCATTTATTTGTAATGATAACCTTGTATTACAATTTACATAATTGAGAAGTACATATAATTATCTTTTTTCTTCTAGAAAACAAAAGTGATGAATTAATAACAGCGAATAACTGAAAAAAAATTACATAATTCACTAACAAAAATTACACTTTATCAACAAGGGGATTAGAACCGTCACGGCTTGTAAGTTTAGCCCTCAACCTTAACCACAAGACCAACTTGACTTAGGCGATTATAATTTATTTTTATTATAAATCTAGCTGCAACTACCCATAAAATATTAAGTAATTTGATTAAGAAGAATACATTTATTTCATTTTAAGAGTTCTGTGTAGCTTGGAAAAGTTGACAGATAATGAGTACTACAGTCACGTTTTATTAAAATTGTCGTTTTGTTATGTTTATTTGAGTTGTTTGAAGTCTTTTACGTTATTCAAACTTGAAATACATTTATCATTTCTTTTTGCACGCAACTACACTTTACACTACCCAGTTTTTGCACAAAACATCTACTTATGGTTTTACGTTGTTGAGTGTTCACCATTTTACTCAAGCTCGTGGATAGGGGTCAATATAGTAGAAACATTTCTTACGGTCTATTGCAAACAAGTAGGTTTACAAGAGAAATCTTTGTACTGTTACAAGCATTTGTACTGTTACAAGCATTTGTAAAATTACAAACAATTTCTCAGTAAAATTTACAGATTTTTATAGGGTATCTACAAGAAGTGTGTTTATCCTGAATTTGGTAACTGTTGTAACATAACAAAATCAAGTGTAATAAAATACCTAGTGATAAATGCTGTTTACACACAACTGTCCTACTTAAAACGCGTTTTGTAGAATTTCAGGAAATAAGAAAGTAACGTTCATGCTATAAGTCGGTTTTTAAACCAACAGCTGCGGAATATTAAACCTTTTGGTAGACATCCACTAAAGCATTCTTCAGGTTACGGCCACTTAGTGCCTACTGGCGTGTCGGGAAAGGAACAGGTATAACGTTTTCGGCTGTAATTAAGAAACTTTTCTACTTATGTTTCCGCTCGTGTCGTCACTTTACCGCCTCTCCACTCGAGTTTCATTCCATTACGTACGCCCTATCCTTCCGGCTGCCTGAGTATTAATTCCACACACACACACACGCACGAACGCACACACGCACACACACACACACACGTTGTTATGACGTTACCAGGCCTTAGCGAAACGGCTTGCCTGATCACGCCTTCAAACATTGAACCAGGGTACGAGCGTGATCGCAGTAATACCTTGCGAAAGACAGCTGCAGAAACTCATTCCACCGTCCAGTAAACGGAGCTGAAAATATGTAACAATGCGCCCGATATAGGCCAACGTAACACTGGGAGCGGGGTATTTTATCATTGGGGCAGTGGATCAAGAAGACGCGAAGATGAGTTTGTCCGGCCGTCGTTAGCCGCCTCCTAGAATCAGCCTCCGACAACATGAACAATGTCGGGACTTTCCATTTAGATTGTAATAGTAGTGGCGTGCGGGTAATAAAACTTACAATAATTAATTAGCATCTTGGTATTTCATTTAAGCTCCATCGATCAATATTCACGTAAATAGTTATTGTATAATACTTATGTTCAATAAACCCCATCTTATACTATTGTGCTCGACCTAGTAATGACACATTATTTAGCTACGCCCACAGCTCCTTTCAGTTATCAATTGACTTGAAAGCTAATTCGTAACAACGTGCTGTTCCGCTTAGAGCTTCCGCGAAAGAACCCGTGGACTTCAGAAGCTGTAAGCATCAGTGCGTAATACTGTCATTTCGCGCTACTAGAAAGTAATTGTCTTATTGTCTTTAACAGTAAGATATTCCGAGAATTTTAGCTACAGGTGCTTCTGTAAATTTATCTACCATATGCTTTGCCGAAACTAATTTTTATTCCTAGCTAGTGTCGCCAGAATTTTTTTTTTTAACGGAATTCAAATATTCGATTATATTATAACAACTCAACAAAATTTCGTTTTACATCTCCAAAGAACTTCAACGAAGTAGAAATCTACTGAGGCCGCAGCAGAAGAAAATGCACTGGATAATTTAGTTTAAGGTCCAGATAAACCACTAGTGACGGACCGTGTCAGCTGCAAAGGTGGCTGATCAATGATCGCCATAGATTTGGGAAGACTAAGGGTAGATCACCACAAACATAACTCAGAAACATCCGAACTTACTCCCGAAATCGAATAATCAAATATACAAATTAATCGACTCTATCGATTGCTAACAACTACGGCACAGTGCAAGGCACTGAATTGACACGAGATATTTTACGCAGGTGACGAGCCTCCATGAAGTCTTCAGCAGTTTACTGTCATTTCATAGCATTATAATAAAAGGAAATTCGTGCAGCGTTAAGCTGGTTCGCAATACAGCGATGCAATGGGCTGCGACGCTATACTCGCTGTTTCACAACTGAGCTATGATCTGTCGGAGACGGACGCAGTCTGATATGGTGCTCCTATCTATTTCAAGGGTGAAAATTACATTTTCAGACCTCACGTATGTAACAAAAGGCACTCGAAAAACATTGCCACAATGGTTTAAGTGGGTAGGAAGTAAATAAGGCAGTATGAACGCGCTGTGAGATGAAAACTTGCAAGAACGAGAGGCATGACAAGCAGATGAATATTTTTTTTTTGTTAAAAGACGATTTATATGACATTGTCCATACACATGTATAAGAAGCATTGTCTTCTATTTTGTACGTTCACGCTGCAACAAGAAAAATACAAATACAAAGACGGCGGCGTAAACACAATCATCGTTTTCAAAACGTAAACAAATACGCGATTTTATTCTCATTAACAATTCTTCTTCCTCTCCGTCGCAGGCTATCGACAACAATCGCAACGCAAAAATTTCACGCAACGCACTCGACGCCTTCGCGCTGCAACGGAATATGCTTCATCCTGATTGGCTAAAGCTCATCGCAACGCATCGCATCGTAAATCATCGCTCTGTATTGTGGAACAAGCTTTATTTGTAAAAAGATTTCCATCCATAAAAAATTGACAGTTTTTGAATAAATGTTCTTTTTTATTACTGAATGCCTGTTCGCCGTTTGCTTGCTCTTTTTTTTTTTTTTTTTGTTATATGTATATAATTTTCTGGGGCATACAAGGAAACTGTGTAGTTGTGTTAGTCCAGAGTAATAGTTCACTCTTCGAGAAGCTAAAGCGCTGCATAATTAAATCTGCCGTTACCAAACATTGACCTTCGACGGATTCGGGGAGCCATGTTGACTCCTGCCGTGGTTGTAATAACGGAATTTTAGTGAACATTAAATTATTTTACAGTCGAACCGGTGTGGTAACGGAACCTGCACAGAGCGGGAAACCTGTCCGTGTTGGATTATTCCAGTCTTCCTGGGAATTTCTATTTAAATCCAATGTAAAATAAAAAATATACCTGTTTAACAAGTAAACGGAAGAAAAATCAACGTCACTACAGGCCAGAAATGCCTGAGCATTCGATGTTTCGAAATTTCAGTATGTATCTTTCGGAAATAATGTAAACTGTTCCCTTACCCTGAAAAAATGATATTATTTTAGGATTACCTACTTTTAACGCTCTAGTAGAACACTGGCGAATTAATCAGGAGCCACTTACATAACATATTAACGTAGACTTATATCTAAAAACGAAAATATACATTCACAGGTTTCCCGCGACTCAAAACCCGAACATCTTGAGTCGAAGACGCTTTAAAGTCGAAGATGCCACAGATATCGGCTTCAAATTAATTCTAACAGCGAAATGCTATTCTCTGAATTTTTAATTTGTAAGCTGCTAGAGGTTTTGGAATTAGAGCCATGAACTTGTTGTCAGTTTCACGTGGGAGTGGACTTTGTTGAGAAAACGTGCGAAATACTGCCAAATCATTTAAATGAGTACTAGGGAAAAAATAAGCACAATTCAAATGTTTCAAGTGCAGAAGTTTTCACTAATTTTCAGGTGAAACTCATTGCATTCAGGCTGCAAATAATATAGGAACGTTTAGCACCGCTGCAATACATAATGGGTAACTTCCCTAGGCATTTTACTATTTCCTGAATAAATGTAGGAACGCTACCGTGGATGTATGGGAAAAAACTTTGCCACCCGCTCTTCTTCACTATACTGGGGTGGTATATTTGCAAACTATTTATTAGAGTGTATCTCGAAGTCGTGGAGCTCGCTAGGCTATAACAAGATACACGAGATTGTCGATACACCCGGTTTCATGGCGTGTACATGCTGTCACAGAAGTGTGCTCCCCTTCGGCTTGCGAGATATTAGGTTCGTTTTCCTTAACTGCCCAAGCTGCACAAACTCCCAAATCTACACAAATCTGCACCGCACGGTGACTCTTCCAATCGTATACGACGGCGGCGTCACAGCTCTTTTGCACTGTTTCCCTTCGTTGGTGGAGATTGTTTCGACGCACTCTCTGCAACACAAACCTACACTAGATTTTGAGTAAGCGTAGCTGGTGCAGCGTAATAAATTCCGTGCGTGTTTTCTGTGTTAAGCCCATAGTTTCATTTGACGAAGGAAGTGTCGTGACATGAAAGTTTGCAGTTCATAATTGAGATACAAGTAAGTATACGAATTCAACATTAATAATTGTGCTACTGTATCATAATATTTCGATTGCTCTCATAAAATTATAATACTAACACATTTGGGAGCAATCGAAGGAATTTATAAAATTGTGTTACTCAACACAACGAATAATTCATCACCTTCACTTGAAAAACTGCTTTCTAACAGCTCGTTTAGGATTTAGTCCATTCCTACGAAACTGGGGGAACAATGCACAAACATCATTTCACTCAGTTCGATTTGCAGACTTACACCAACTTTATTCTTGTGTAACTGCACAGCACAGTAGTGGACGGAACTTCCAAACGCTACACTGCGTTACACAAACCGACGTGGAAATAAACGAAGATATCGGCGTATCCCGATCTGGCTGAATCCGGGAATGGTAGAGCGGGATATGAGAAACAGACAACCAGGGTACAACGACTAGCGTGATGGAGCCAGGTACATCGACGGACAAAGAAACGCCTCTTTCAGCTGGCGGGATATTCACTGCTCTGTCTATTGATCTGACAGAATCCGGAATGATAAGATCGAGATGAAAACAGAAGGACGACTAAAGCGTGGTGGGGCCAAGCACGTAAAGATGACGAGCGCCACCTGCTACAGTGGACTAAGATGTCCAGAAATGACGACTTCGATGCTGCGACTGAAGCAGACATTCGTAGAGACCTGAAAAATTCGCGAGTTCAATGACCTTGCAGGCTAGACTATACAGTATTATGTAAAAATATGCCTATATTATCTGCACAATGGTTAAGCGAAGACTGGGCTAGCGTTCTTCAGGAGGTGTCAAACTCTTTGTGGACCAATGGCTAAAGGTATATAAACGCAGCTGTTTTGAATTCTAACTCGTCTCAAAATGAATTCGCGAATTCTTCAGGTCTCTACACACACTTAATGAAGTTCAGGCAGGACCCGCAGACCATAGCAGCTGAACGCGAGCCTAACTACACTATAAAATAAATATTGAGTTGAAATTCCCTTTCATGTAAGGTAAAATTACCTGTCAAATGTGGAGTAAATTTACATAACAAGTAAGGTACTATTACCTAAACGTACGGAAAAAAGTATCTGACATAAATGGGGGGAAATTCCATACAAGTAAGGCAATATTAAACATATTTTATAGTAAATTTATATGAAAAGTTATACAGGGCATTATCAGTACTGTTGATTATTTATATCTTGTGACGAATAGTAACCGAAACTCCAACTCTAAAATCCTGAACTTTTGCTGGTGGTTGGGCGCGAACTATGGGCCTCTATCACAAAAGGCCGATGCGCTATCAATTACACCACGACGGCATGATAACACGAGTGAATATTGTTTGTCGTAATATAATGTTCCCATCCATTTATGGGATTTTCACTACCATGTATGTGAATTTTACTCCAGAATGCGGTAATTTTACCTTACATGTAAGGAAAACCATGCTTCCCACACAAGTTTGCGAATATTATCTTACACTTGTCAGGCGATTTTACCATTATTTCTACAGTTTACTGATCCGGACAACACGGAAGCAGTATATCCATATCACTGACCCAAGATGACGGCAACAGGCGTGGGAGAAGAAGAATAAGCTAGTACGGGTGAAAAATACATTCAAATTTCTTCCAGAAACAATCCTATTTGCTAAGCGGTTACAAGGAGACATATATGCATACATCTAAGAAATTAATAGGAAATGTACGTTTTGAGAAGTAACTGCCATTTCAAAACCTGTCAACAGACACTGTAGGAAAAAAAAAATTCATCCAGAGGACCAGAGCTTAAAAAGTGAGTGAGCGAAGAAATTTGGGCGGCTCTTAACAGCGAGGTTTTGAGAGCTGAAGCTTAAATAAATTTGGGAAATTTAATTAAACTGCGGGGAACAAATAAACGGTCATACGTACATACATAAAATTTCAAACTAGCCCTATATTACAGTTATCAAGTAAAAGCCTGATGGAGATATTTTGTACCAATACTACGCAGGGATAAACTCATCAGGTTGACGTATCCAATAACCTGAAATAATAATAACAAATTTTGACTTGTCGAGTGATGTTTTGTGAAAAAAATAGAGAAAATTAAAAATGAGGACAAATAAAAGTATATGGTAGTAAGTAGAAATAGTTTTTGTGTATGAACTTTGGTTATAAAAGAAATACATGCAGTGGCTCTGGAGTTCGGCATCCATTTGTGGAAATATACTGTCACAGATGCATTCAAATTTCTACGAAAGTTTGTTAAGGGTTTTCTAATTCCAGTTCTGATTGACAACGTCTTATGACTGTATAGGTAATAAATTTCCCAAACTTTAACTGACCAAATTTTTGTTCGACAGGTGAAATCTGCTCAGGTAGAAAATTTCCCACAGACCGAACGACTCACGGGTTTACGCAGATTTATGTCGGGGGAAATGAGAAAAGAGCAAATTTATAAAAAAATGATTCGGCTACGGAATCAAAAATACTTAAGTTCTGTAAGAAATATCCAACATTAATAGCGAGTGTGTACGGATAGTTGTGCTTTATCATAAGGACGAATAAAAGTACGAAACAACAGGAAACTTGCCACTACATTTTCAAAAGCGAAATGCAACTCTATTGTGACATTCAGCCAATACGTAAAGCTGCACACAATTGCTCAAGGGTTTTGAGATGCGTGGAAATATGGCACGAGAGGTCCCTGACTGAAATTACGTAATATACTTTATTTGCTTCGGAACATGCACTCTCTCTAAATGTTGCTGCTGCCGTGTGTAGGACAGAAAAAAAAAAAAAAAAAAAAAACAAGCAGTCGTAACCAGGATCCTCTGAGGTTCGTTATTATAACCAACATTTAGTCTAAACGACAGGTAAGTTAAAAAAATATATTTACGCTTAGAAGTGAGGTTATTCAGGATACTAATGTTTTTGCAGGAGGTCTAATAACCGGTTGCACCATCGTGGTTCGAAACTCGATCCGAGATCAGATCTAAGATCCACACAGAAAAGTGTTGCACCATTCGAGTTCATATCTGGACTGGAGATCGAGATGAAGTTCTTTTTGAACCGCCGAAAATGGGTTTTTCTAAATCTCCATCCGAGATCGGCAGCCACTGTCGACAAATGTAGTTTGAAAATACGCCAACAGATAGAACTACGTTCGATGGTTTTCTTGGGAAACCAAAACAACATTATACGCACTTGAATAATATTCATTAAAATTCGTATAACAATCATTCTCTTAAAACAGATAAAACATCGCACATCTAGTTCTATCTATAGTGAAAAATACGTCTACTTCCATGACGTCATTTATTACGAACCAATAGCAATATCTGTCTCATACTTAATCTCAATCTCTCACTTTGGAAACGCGATCAACGAATCGGAGATCCAGAATCGTGAAATTTCGTTGGTGCAACACTTTTACATTGGAACCAAGATCAAACTGAATCCTGGTTCGGAACTAGGATCATTCGATCTCGGATTGGGGAAGATGTTGGTGAAACCGGGCCTAAGAAAGTTCATCTTACGTAGCCTACTTGCAATACCAGTTTCCTGAAGGAGCTCCGGTAGTGTAGCATAGTCCATTCACGGTTTCTTAAGCCTTTTTCAATCAAACCTTTGAAAAATCTCCCCATATACGATGTGTTTAGTTATTTCCTTAATATTCCCTATATCACAATCTATTTATACTTATGTTCATAACATAAAAGTTACTTTTTTTCTGTTAAATTGAAGTGCTATTCATATTTTATCTATAAATTATATGCTTCATTAATATATAATTTGAATAAAAATGGGGAGAAAATGGGTATGCTGGTAATGCGTAGTAAGAAATAGTTCTTATATAAAATATTGTTATGCTGAGTGCGCACGAATGAGGTGCGTTGTCCCTCTGGAGTAATTCTCCAGGCTTAGTTAAGCTTAGTTTGTACGAGGCGGAGGAATATCCTGGAAGTAGAACTTTAGCAGGGCTTCAGAAAAGGCTGAAGTAATCGTGAATAGATTATAATCACACTACTCGCCTCCCACATAGACGAACCGGGTTCGATCCCCAGCGAGGTCGCTCCCTGATTTTCGAACGTGGGAATCGTTCCCGACGATGCCGCTGGTAGGAAGGTTTCCTCGGAGATCTTCTGTTTCGCCACCCCCCCCCCCCCCCCGCCCTTGCATTCCGGTGCTGCTCCACACTCACCTCACTTCGCCCTCTTCGACTCACGAGGCATCGATGTTAAGAGCCTCCCAAATCTCTCCATTTTCCTGGAAATGAGGACGGAAATGTATTTTAGAGAAATACCCACATTGCAGCGGATCGGAATCGATCCCAAAAGCTCCTGAATGTGAGATATCCATGATATGACAAGACCGAGCCTGCTCGGTTTACATAAGAGTATCGCAAACCATAATGCGAGATCTGAAAATCTGCAAGATATTTTGAACCGCTACTCTTTGTTAAGATTACACTGTAAAAATTTTTCTGGTAAACTTCCTAAACTGTAATGGAAGTTTTTAACCTATACACTGTATGGAAATAATACCACATATCAAGCTGCAGATATAGGAATTTTTAGCGTCGTTCCTATATAAAGTTGGGAACTTTTTTACGCAATCGATTGTTTCCTGAACAAATGTAGGAACGTTAGTTACAATGTATGTATAGGGCAAAAAATTACCATTCCCGAATTCTCACTGAGCGTATACACTGGTATAGGTTGTTCACGGTAAAGTGAGCACTTTTGATGTCCTAGTTACTTTATCCTTATAACCACTATATTTCCTTTAACCACTTTTTTAAATAAACGTAGTCGTGTAAGCAATAAACACAGTGTGTATATTCCATGCACTCAGAAATTAACGTCTAAGGCTAAAATTAAATATATTTATTGCCTATTATTCCAAATGAGAGAGCTTTCAAAAGTGCTCACTTTACCGTGAACAGCCTATATGGTAAATATCCGAATAATTTCTTAGAGTGTACGACCGAAGATTATTCTAGGGCTGATATTTCCGATTCCGTTAAACATCATTTTATGCGTGATCGCTCATCGTAATTAAAATTCAATGTAGGTAGGTAGGTAGGTCTTAACGTCTCATCAACAGCGAGATCATTAGAGATAGAGAAAATCGTTTAGAGTAGCAAGAACATGGAAAGGGCAAATGGGGGGGGGGGAGGGGAAGAGGAATATACCATGTCTGTACTTTAACCTGCAGCGACTTCGGAAAACCATGGAAAACAGAATTCACAATGATCGGACAGAGAATCGGATCTGGGTCCTCCCCATGCCATATAAAATGACAGCAATAAAATGTACAGATATTGAAGGTAGTGGAGTGGAGAGATCTTGGGCCGCGCTTAACATTGTGGTCTTGAGAGACGATTGGGGTGAAACGAGTGAAACGCAAAACTTAGAATTCTTGAAAAAATCCAGACTGGTTAGAACTATCATAACTTAGAAATTTATAACTTTAAAATGTCATAACTTATAAAATCACAACTTAGAACAGTTGCAACTTATAAATTAATAACTTAGAACTATAATAACTTAGAAACACAACTTAGAACTAACACAACTTATAACTGTCATAAGTTAGAAACACATAACTTAGAAAGTGCGCGAGTTAGAACCACACAACTTAGAACAGGCATAACATAGAAAATTCTAACTTATGTGTTTCGAAGTTATGTGTTTCTATGTTAGTTAGTTCTAAGTTATGGCAGCATCCCAGTATGGAGCAGCACCGGAATGGAAGAGTGGGGGAAACGGGATATCACCGTGAAAGCCCGACGACTAGCTGTATCGTCCGGCATGATTCCCACGAATGAAAATCAGCAAGTGACCTCGCTAGGAATCGAACCCGATTCGCCTCGGCTTGGACGTGGGAGGTGAGTAGTCTGACCACTTAACGACCGCGGCCCCCTTATATTCTGAACTGCAGTACACTTCCAACTACTGACGGCAACATTGTCTGCTGCGATGCACGTACTGTTTCTCAACGAGCGGTATTCGCATCGCAAGGTTAAAAGAAGCGGTTACGCGAGAGAAAATTACCCGGTCGGCATGCAGACATGATTGCTGCATTCATGGTTCGCAAGAACTGCATGGGGGAAGGCAACACTGAGCAAGGAAACCTTCCCGTTTTGTTCGGTTCGCAAATACTGTTTGAACGTGCCCGAAGGAATGTGGGTAATAGCCCGTAAATTCCAGAGAAACTACTACCTGTTTGCAACTTGTCGCTTTCGCTTTCGCGAACGCTTTGTCTAAATCTACGTATCTGGTTAATTCCTCAGCATGGTCTCACCACGGTTGGCTAACATAATTGTCGGGGTACACCAAGTATGCTGCCATACTTTACAGACAAGATGATTCAGAGGCTGGGTTTTAAGGCGATCGCCTACTATAATACATTCGCGGTTACTTCACACTTTTCTGAAGCTCTGCTAAAGTTCTACTTTCGGGATATTCCACCGCCTCGTACAAACTAATCTTAACAAAGTCTAGAAACTTACACTTAAGGACTACGCATCGAATTCGTGCGCACTCAGTTGTAATGATATTTTGTATGAGAACTATTTCTTACTATGCACTACCAACACACATATTTTATCACTGTTTTTATTTATATGTATTATAAATTGAATATTATAATATAAAATAAATACACGTAAAGCTTAAATTTAACGAAAAATAAGATGCTTCCATGTTACCAGAGGTATAAAATGCTTATGATACAGGGTATATTTATGAAATAACCAAACACCTCATACATGGGGTGATTTTTCCAAAGGTTTGATCTAGAAAGTGTGAAGAAACCGCGAATAGTCTATATGCACTTGAAATATGTTACAGCAAGTTTATATATACAAAAAGAAAAAAATTCCCCTTACGAAGACGGAATGGCACTTTTCAGGATGTCACGCATACTACAAATGTTATTTCGGAGCCCTACAACATCGTTTCACACTGCTATATTTTAAAACACACTGTTAGGTCACGAGTAAATCTACTATAGGAGTCTGTATTGAAATTTATTAATGACTTTCCGTTAATAAATTGATAGGGTCACACTTCTTTAAGTTTTATATTGTTATGCGCTGACTCCACTCATAATAAGAACATGAAAAGGAATGATAGTATTTTGTAGGAGGGTAATCTAAGAAGAAAATGACTTATAGAAAGATTGAATAAAGTATTTAATTTCCATCTCCAGCAGTTACACAATTGTTACATACAATATAAGACATGAGGCCAATGGGAGGATGGATGGCAAGGAAGGTTAATTAGGCGAGAGAGAGAGAGAGAGAGAGAGAGAAGAGAGAGAGAGAGAGAGAGAGAGAGAGAGAGAGAGAGAGAGAGAGCGTGATAAAAAAGGAACACACCCGGTCTCACACTCTGGCCTCGCCGCCCCGAGGTAGGACGTCGTCGCACCTGGTCTAGCAGCTGACCTCGCCTCTTGACAATCGCCGACTGCACCGATGAACTCCCTCGTAGCCCAGTCCACTCTTCGTGCCCCTACACAAGTGTGGATTGATGCAACGCATTGTGATTGGCTCCAGTTGTGCACTAGAGGCGGAGTCTGCTTGTAGTTTGTCACAATTATCCAGGAATGTCCTGATGTTTGCTGGACCCCACATGTTCTGGTGTTCTTTGCACGTTGCTATGGCAGTTTAGACATTCCACTTCGGTTCGCTGTTATGGTTTCTTAGTTGACCAAGCTCTCCTGTGGCCTCCTTTAGAGGTATTGTTTTGATATGTGGTGCACAATGTGTCCGTATATAACAATATGTAAAGGTTATTCACGATAAAGTGAGCACTTTTGAAATCAACCTTAGAAAAAGTCACTGCTCCTACGTGCATATATTTTAACGGGCGCACTGAGTGACATGCGTCCAGTGAAGTTGGTAACGATGTATGGGAAGTAGTTCCATATCTTAACATCGAATAAAAAGTGTTAGGTAACCATTTCTGATGACTTAAATTATTTATTTCACTTTCTGTCTTTATTACGGCATCGAAGTGTAAAAATGAGCAGATTTGTAAAAAAATTACTCTCTTAATAATTTCACAGTTTCGCTTGACCGACGCACGAATAAAGTGATGAGGCTCCTTACAATGTTAATCATACATAAAGCAGAAGAATACACAACGTGCATACAAGTAGATCTTAAGCAGGGATTTCAAAAGTGCACATTTGACCGTGAATAGCCCATACACGCAACACGACGTAAACACTGCACGCCGGTTACAAGCCATGCGCGTAGAGGAGATGAGGGACTTGACGTGTGTGCGAGTCTCGTCCTTACCGCTTCCTTGCGCCTGGCCTTCAAACGTGGGAAATAGCTCCAGGAGACGACTCACATTAAGTTGCACGATTTCCACGCCCAGGCTGAAGGCTCAGACACTCAGGGGCACGCGCCCTGTCAAGTTGGTAACGTCGAATTAAAGTAATTCCATATCTTAACGGTGAATTGAAAGTGGTTTATGCTGTTCACGGTAAAGTGAGCCCTTTTTAAGGCCCTTCCAGATTTTTCCTTCCACCAAATTTCCATCTTCCTGCTGCATTTTAATATAAACTTTGCAATGTGACCAATAAACATAATGAATACATTTCACCACCCTCAAAATTTAATTCCTGAGGCTGCAATAAGATATGTTTATTAGTGGTTAATGACTATTGGGAGGGCCTTAAAAAGTGCTCACTTTAACGTAAACAGCCTATAGGTAAATATTCGTGAATATTTGTATGATTTAGTTTGCGTTCTGTTAATTTTATTGCATGTAAGTGTAAGCATGAGCGAATGTTAAAAATAACTACTGTTCTAATAATTTTAAAGTTTTACTTGTTCGGCGTACGAATAAAGTGATAAGCCCCATGGTAATGTTGATTTTACACATGGTGGAAGAATACACAATCCTATAGGCTGTTCACGGTAAAGTAAGCACTCTTGAGGGGCTAGTTACTTTTTCCTTCCAGCTATATTTTATCCTTCAACCACCTTTTGAAATATATATTGCCATGCAAGTAATGAACACAGTGTACACATTCCACCACATTCGGAAGTTAACGTCTAAGGCTAAAATAAAATATAGTTATTCACTATTATTCAAAATGAGAGAGAGTTTTCAAAACTGCTCACTTTACCGTGAATAACCTATATCAGCATGACTTGTTAGCCTAGTCAGTCGCAGATGACTGCCTCCACATACTAGGAAGAACGCGATATGGCAAAATAACTTCTTTGAATGGCTACACTAATTTTCGCGGCATCGTGGAAGTGTGCTATGTATGTATGTATGAACACTACCTTGATGGATTAATAATTAATTTTGCAGCTTACGTGCAATTTTCTTCCCAAAAGTTACTGTGCAAAAGACAACTTGTTTTTGTCAAACACACTTTCATAGTTGGCGATACAGGTGTTTAGTTTGCGAAAAAAAATTCAACGAACTCCAACTTCGCACTTTTATAACCTGTTGTAGGCTGTGAGAAAATAGGCAGCCCGACTACTACTAAACATTATTACATTACATTATTACATGCACTGCTGCACTGGAAAATTGAGGAATATAATGTAACGTCTCCTGTCAGGGAATCATATAAACAAAAAAAAAAATCATTTCAGAAATAATTTTTTAAAAAATATAATCATAATGTGTCTAATGTCGCCTGTTTGATACGATTTTCAAAGTGTTTAAACAGAGAATCGCAATACCAACAAACCTTCAAGAAACGCCAAGGCTACCTTCTCTGTTAACTTTCACATTATGAATAATTATCTGACTTAAAATACCAGTTAATTATCCGTGTCACAAAAGTAGCACTTTTTGAAACAAAATTTTTAAAATTCACCCCATCTATGGCATATTTGGTTGTTTCCTAAGTATGTGATGGATTATCACAGGCGTTTTATATGTACTTACATAAAAATACGTTATTTTTTATTATACTGAAATGATTCCTATATTTTGTCTATAAAGTACATTCCTTCATGTATAATTAATACTTTTAAAAACAGGGAGAAGATATACGTGTTGCTAATGCCTAGTAAAAAACAGATCTTATGCAATATATTCTTACACTTAAGTGCACACGAATGCGGTCCGCTGTACCTTTGGTGTAATTTTCTAGACTCCGTTAAGCTATCATTGCACGAGGTGGAGGAATATACTGAAAGTAGAACTTTATCAGAGCTTCAGAAAAGTTGGAAGTAACTGTGAATGGACTATAGCAGAGGGTTGTGAAATAATTGTTAGCCTGGCGGCTATAAAATTGACATAGTGGGAAGGTAGGTCTCGCACCATTATTTTCTTCTCTCTCCTCACAACATTCGCGCAACGCATTGGTGTAAACTGCCATCGGGTGCAGCGATCTGAACGTAAACACAAGGAAATTCTAGTTTCCATTCGCGGAAGCCTGACAATAAGCGGGACAAAGCGGGACGGGCATCGGAGGAAATCCCGTTGAGAATGAGTTATTGCATGTGAGATGTTCGCTGGTACGACAGTGGGACTTCGCGGACCGGTCCGTCAGCTTGATTAAGAGGGGAGGGGGTAATGGAAGGGAAAGTAGGGGAAGGACAGGAGGGGAGTGGGCTGACGGGCTCTCGGCGGCCGGCGTCCCTCACGCAGTCAGTCGTCGCGATGCCGCGCTGGCGGCGCGTGCTTCTCGCGCTGCTGGTGGCTGCCGCCTGGCTCGGCCCGGCGCTGCTGCCGGCGCCGCCGCCCCCGGCGCCAACCACGCCGCCCCCAAGCCCACGCGTCATTGTCGCCTATTCCCTGGAGAGCCAGGTGCAGATGGAGCAGCGTGTGCCGGTGCCGTGCTCGCCGCCTCCGCCGCCCCCGAGGGCAGCGCCAGCCTGGCAGCAGACAGCACGCCACGCCCACCTATACTCCGCGCACTACGATGTGCGACTGCCCACGCATCACTACGTGCGCATCGTCGCCATGCTCGAGGGCCACGACAACGGCTCCTTCTTCTGTCAGGTGTGGTTCGGCGGACAGCCGCTAGTCATGGAGGCGCTGGAGGCCGACATGTGGGTGTCTTCGTGGGACCGCGAGGACCCTGCCAGCCTCTACCGCCCCGTGCTGCTCAGCTGCCCCATCCCTCGAGAGCGCAGTGTTCTGGGAGACTGGCCTTCAGGTGTCTCAGTGGCCCGCAAGCCGTGCGATGTCGCCAGGAGCATGCTCGTCATAGCCCCGCCCCCTTCACACCCTCCCAGGGACTTTGCCGTGTGCGTCAAGGGGATGGACTTCCCGCGCGAGGACATATCCCGGCGTCTCGTCGAGTGGCTCGAGCTGAACCGCCTGCTGGGCGCCGACGAGTTCTTCATGTACGTGTACGGCGTGCACCCTAACATCAAGAAGGTGCTAGACAGGTACTCGCGAGCTGGTGTGGTGAAAGTCGTGCCTCTCAAGTTGCCGGGCAAGCAGCCCAACTCTCCCGCCGGCCGTTCTCGCTTCCTTAGGACGCATCTCTGGCAGAAGAGGCGCAACGAGGTGGTGCCGTACAACGACTGCTTCTACCGCAACCTGTACGCGCACCGCTACGTGCTGCCGCTCGACGTGGACGAGGTGATCGTGCCGACGTCCGGCCGCACCTGGAGGGACGTCCTGGCCGGCCTCGAGCCGCGCCTGCTCGACGGCTTTGCCTCGCTGTCCGTGCGCAACGCCTACTTCTTCGACGACTTCCCTTCCGAGTCTGCGAGTCGCTTCCCCGCTCACATGCACGTGCTGCGGCACACTACGCGCAGCGCCAACTTCAGCCCCGCCGACGAGGCCGTCAAGAGCTTCGTGTCTACGCGCTGGTCGCTGACGGTGTTCAACCACTACGCGCTGAGGACTGTGGACCCGGCTGTGGGTCGCAGCGTCGTGCTGGACACGGCCGTGGCGCAGCTCAACCACTACAAGGCGAGTTGCTCGCCGCTCATGGTGCACGACTGCCACAGCAACTTCCTCAAGTACCGCGTTGACGACGGCGTCGTACTGCGGTTCGCCGATGAGCTAATGGCGCGTGTTGACCCGGTGCTGAGGGAGCTGGGGCTTCTGCCTCGATGACGTCCTGGTGTACCTCGCGCACTGCCTGTCCAGTGACGCCAAGGACATCCTGCAGCTGCAAGGAATACGACTCATCTCCTGATGATCTCCTGCAATTTTCTTCTGTCAGTGACGCAAAAGACACATAATACGATAATTAAAAATGTGTTTGATATGAGTTCGTCTGTGGTCTAATGTATAATATTTTTTTTTACATACATTCGATAATGTGTTCTAAAGTAGTTAACATTTGCAGACATTAATGAATGCTACGTGTTTACTTACCCCGTTATTGCGCGTTATTTTCAACGACCCTGCACTGAATCAGTCTTATATTTAGATCAATGTCTACATGTACTGGTTCCTAACCGGTTCACCACTGTATCTATAGCGCCATGAGTGTTTATACGTTTTTTGTGTAACAAATGGTGTCACCGAAATGGACAAACACGTGATAACTGTCCTCTACAAAAAATCAAATTTTTATAATGCGTGCAAGAAAATGCGTAAATGTTGTAATAAAGAGGGAAAGAAATATTTTCTATTTGATATAGACGCTATAAATGTCATATGAAAATATCAGAAACGTGGAAACCCATTGTCAACTCTCTAAATATTTCCTTTGTCTTTAGACCTACCCTTAAACTATGATTTACCGAGGATAGCTTTGTCAAAATGTAAAAGCTAGTAACCAATTTTACAAACCAATAGCTTATGGTAGCATCAGGAAGAACGATTGATCTAAATTAGAATTATGAAAAAGTAAAGGTTTTTAAGTAACTTACATTTCACAGGTGAAGGGAAGAAAATTTCATCTGCCCCTCTATTTAAATTTCCTTAATTTAATAACACGGCAATACACCAAAGTATTGTTCTTATTTTCCTGTCAACATTACTGCAGATATGGCAGTTAATCTTCTGCTGAAATGAGTTTAATATGATTTAAACACATTTGAGTAAGGCTTCACGTAGAAGTGGTATTATTTTAAGCTTCTCGCCTTTTTGTCTCAGATATTCAGTCGATGCAAGGAAGCCCGTTGATAGGTTCTAATGTCGATTTTCACATGTGACTGACGAACACACAATGGAAAGAAAAAGTATGGTTTTCAAAAATACTGCCATTGATGGCGAATAATCGTTTCGAATTGTTCAACGAGAAGTGGAATTCACTGTAAATCAGAATAAATAATTGCTAAATATGTGAAATGCAATTACTCAATTAATAGTGAAATTGTATATATGTTAGTGGAGTATTTTCCACTGCGTTTTATTTTAACTGCGCTCTTAAGAAGCAACATTTAAGTATCCGAGCTTAAAATTTCTGCCCCATTGAGGAATTGAACCCACGACAACATATCTGTCAAAAATCTGAAGAAGAAACGGTTTCCAGGAAATTTTTAGATTTTCTAATTACTTACTTGTGTGAAGTGTTTCAAAAGTGAACATGACTATTGTACACACTCTGGTTCACCAAGTTCGAGAGAAGTATAGGTATATAATGAGCACGATGCATGCGATGCCGTATATCCGCGACTGCAATGACTTCTGTGATGAAAAATGAAGTTTTGTGTTGTGTGACATCACCAGCTCAAGATTTTTTATTCTGCATTATGTTAGTGCGAATATTGAACATTTCAGTTAAAGTATTACGTATCTAATATTCCAGTGCTGTTTTAAAGCCCTATTTGGAATAAAGAATACCTGTTTTCTTTTTTGTTTCCGAGATGTCTCAATAAATCTAAAATTAAAAAAAACATTGTAAACTTCACTTTTTAATTAATTTTCCTAATTCTATTTCCTCTTGAGGTTAATTTAATCCAAGCGAAAAACGAGGCAGTAGTTAAAATTCCCGCTGTCCTGAAACCATTTAGTAAACACAGATTTTACTTCGAATGAGTTAAGGCCTACCAATCTTCTGCCAGTCACCCAGAGAACGTTGACATAGTGTACAGTTATTGTATTATTACAGTTTCAAAGGCATTATTTGTGCATAATGCTGCTAAATTTGAAGTCATTTCATGAGGTGACATTTTAAATGAGTAAATTATTTATAGTCCAAATATTAGCATAATTGCGTGCCTACATCAAAATTTCACTGGTTTATGAATACAGTACCCAAAAAATATTTCTAAAAAATGCAAGCATAACAAGTTTATACCGAGAAAATTCCACAAAGTACCTCTATACATATCCTTAACCACACATAGAAAGATGTTGCATATTTAAAACTGCTCAAATACAAGTGAAAACTTGTACCTTGAATTTTTATAAAACAACGTTTTTCTAGGCACATAAAAAATGTTCTAATGCTTGCCAGCCCTTAAGTGTCATTGCATTTTATTTTATAAACGGCTTGGTTTCGTTTGTTTTCATGGCACGCAAACAGTGACATTTTAACTTCGAATAGTAATTATTAAAAAACTTCGAAAACGAAAAAACTAGTAGCTTTTTGGAATTGACATACATGTAATGCCTACAAGCTTAAAATCATTTCAGTTCTATGTAGAATGTATAGTTAGTTCCTATCCAACGGCTCAAGCCGCAGTAAAGATTGCGGAATATCCGTATATGGTGTTTTCTTAATAAAGTTATTTAATATAGTTTTGGTAATCGCAAATTTTTTACTGTATTCAAATTTGTTATTATTATATTATATCAGCGTTGATAGATAATTATTTTTAATATCATATCTAAGTTTTGAATTTTATGATTATCTGGTTGTTACAAAGTTAGCATTTAACGCAGAATGAGTAAACATTTATTCCAAACTGAAATGTAATTTCACCTGTATCTGTACACGCAGTAATGAAATTAATTAATTAAATTCATTAGAAAATAAAAAAATAACAACGAATTCGGAAGTAAAAATTATAAGAAAACAGTCTTTATCTGGAATATCACATCCCTTTATGAAGATGTGCAGAAATTCGTATGGAAAATAAATTTTCCTGTAGTGTAAAATAAATGTGGACATTTTTACTTAGCTCTACACGAAAATTTTTGGAGAGGTTAGAAAATTTAAAGCATTCAAAATTATAACTTAATATAGCCACCACGGAAATTTGCAAAAAATAATTTGCTTCCCCATTATTTGCCAAGTAGATACTATTATTTTACTTACGAGATATAAGCACTGTTTGTTCTTATTTCAATATATGATTTCGAAAGATAAATTCAGCATTCCATTGTTTCAGCTGGTAGTTAAATGGGATCAGAAATAATGTTAAAATGAATGGGATGTTATAAGATCTCTTAGTGTTACAGTGTTACAACGAACTAATAGCGAAGTTGTAAAATTTGTGCTATAATTATCTCTCAGTATGTTACGTGTGACGAAGAAGTCGAAGTATTTTAGCTAGCTAGCTTCTTAGCAAATGTACAAATCTGCGAAAATAAAACAATATTTAATGTACTTGGAAGTAGGCTAAACGTATTCCAAATATCTCCGTACCACTTGAAAAGTATGTATTAGCTGGATTCTCACGAGTTAAACCTTTTTTCAAGAAATAATGAAAATACTTGAGTGTTATAGTTAATTACCTAACAGATTAATGAGTAATGTTGAAGACCTTGCGGAAATTTAGAGACCTGAGACAATTTAATATCAGGTTAATTACAGCTATTTCAACGGAATAACATTTATCTAAAAAAAGAAAACAAAATGAATTTTCCAGATTTTATTGGCATATTGTATAAGAGTTCTAGAAAATGTCGCTATTTGCGAACGTTCGAAAGCAGAGAACTTCTTAGCCGATTGGTATAAAAGAAAAAAAAAACGTGTAACTTATTTTAAAAATCATAGAGGCGTTGTTATGTAGACGATACTCGTCCCTTACGATCAGTTGCAAATGTAATGGCGTATCATATGTTAACATTTCACGACAGTATTTTCGACATATGGTGATACTGGAATATTATCGTATCCAGGCAAATAGCGAGAAGGTTACGCAACATAGCGATGCCTGTTCACAATTAGGCTACAAGTCCGTGTGACGAAGGGGCTACACCCTTGATAATCCCATCTGCACCCTATCACTGTAAAAAAAACTTCTGGTAGATTTCCTAAACTCTAATGGACGTTTTTAACGTATACAGTACATGTAAATAATACTACATGTCAGTCTGAAAATATGGGTAGGTAGGTAGTTGGGCTTAACGTCTCGTCGACAGCTATGTCATTAGAGATTTGTTAGGGGCCCATCACAGAATTCGCCTGGAATGATTTCGGGAAACTCTGGGAAACCGAAATCAGGATGACCGGACCGGGAATCGAACCCGGGTCCTCCCGAATCCAGCGAATTACCGCCGCGCCATTTCTTTAAAACCTTTAATTGACTTTATTGTGACATTTTTGACGTTGACGAAGCTCTAGTGAGACTGACTTGTTGACGAATTCCCAGTGCGACAATCGAACTGAGCATCTGCCACGTCGGAGGCACCGGGGCGAGAACCCGCGACCCTCCGACTACAAATCGGCCACCCCCTACCCCTGAGCTATGAGGGCAGGGCTGCTCGCACGGTGAGAAAATATGGGAATGTTTAGCATTGCTAGTGTACAAAGATGGGAAATTCCCTATGCATTTAACTCTTTCCTGAGTAATGTAGGAACGTTACTATACATGTATAGAAAAATAATTTACCATACGTGCTTTGTCACGGTAAATAGCCTATACACTGATATGGCAAATTTACAGCTAATTTCTTAGAAAGTACGAGAAACCGGTAGGTTCGAAAGTACTTCGGAATTTAATGTAACCTGGATGCCCTGTCGTTTCCAGACTACCTTCGTACAGCAGTGCGACGTGCAATCTAACGACTAAGTGACGAGGAGAAATCACGGACAACGTAATTTCCACAGGAATGCAAGCGCTTGTGATATATAGTAGTTAAACAAATAATATTGCGCACGAAAAGGTCGGAAATCAGGGCTATTGTGGGCCAGTAGGCGCCAGTAATTCCCATTGAATTCATAGGATGCATCTCTGAAGCCAAGTTCGAATTAACAATTTGTGATTTAGTAATTTGACATTTGGCAAATTTCAGTTCGGATACCGTCAGAAAGCTACTTGTTCAGCATTCGTAACGACACATGGTAAATTCGAGCTAGAAGTAGAGCAATTTACAACGGAGTACTGCGTTGGACTGTACAACAAGTACTGAGTGACATTCGCCCAGTAAAGTTGGTAACGATGGGTGGAAAGTAGTTCCATATCCTAACGTCAAATAAAAGGTTTTACGTAACCATTTATAATAACTTAAAACTTTTTCTTTCACTTTCTGTTTTTTTAATGCATCGAAGTGTAAAAATTAGCAGATTTGTAAAGTATTTTATTTTACATAAGGCGGGAATTACACAACGTGTTTACATGTAGATCTTAAGCAGGGCTTTAAAAAGTGCTCATTTTACCGTAAAGAGCCTATAGATACAGGCACTACCAACATTGTCAGACAAGTGCCATTTAAGTTGCACGTGAAAGAAGAAAGCATATAAAAACAATTAATAACGGCACATTTTTAATTAACATATAAGCATATTTCCATTTCCAGTTCTTCAAAAAGAAAATTTTGAAAAAAATAAACTTTATCAAGTAAAGCCATCATTAAACAGATCGTGTGTAATACAAAAATTTATTATAGCATTTAAAATTAATTTTAATAATTGATCGTTTGTTCATCCAATTCAGTTATAAAAGTAATTATTTTCGTGGCTGAAATCAATTAATTACTACAATTATTTGTAAATATTATTAGTAATTTTGGAAATGTGTTTAATAATTTCTAATGAACTCTGCATATTGCATTGGAAGCCACTCAATTTCTATCTTAACTGGAAAATATATTTTAAGGACATGTAATGCTTATAATTAGACGTATTTACTTTACATAACATCATGGGTGTTATTTAATTATAAATTTATAAACCTAGTTGTAAAACTTTTAATGTATTTCTGTAACTGTAAACAAACTTTTAACTGCCTGTTATAATGATATGAAATACTATTCGTGATCACAATAAATAGCTCGTTATTTCAAAATACGGTAATTAAGAATTCCCAAGAACGTTTCGCAGGCCTAACTAATATCACGGTGATCTGATGATTTTCTTGCATACTAAAATTTAACTACGAAACTACTTAATGTACCAGTATTTTAGTATATCAAATCGGCTCACGTGACAATTGCAGTAAACTAAGCGTACCGATTCGAACACGGTCTGAGATGGAGCGACAGTAGAGTGCAAGGATGAGTGGGGAATGAGAAGCAACCGGGGAAAAACCGCACGGACCAGCCACAACATCCGCCACATTTGCCGTGTTGAATAATGAGAGAAAATAAAATAAACAATATGCTGTCTTTATTGGAAATAGTTTGTGCATCAGAACGTAACCCGTAATCCGCGCGCAACACTTGGTGGGAATCAAACTCGGATTGTCGTGGCAGGAAACTGACATAACTAATGAGCCTACTTTCCTCAACATGGGTGCAATTATTTATTTAAATTATTTCTTAAAATCTGAGTTTGTAGGCAGGACTTGTCTCGTTGAAAGCGATATCATTAGAGACGAAACCAGAAACACATGCAACAGTAGTGATACAATAACAAATACACAGGTGACTTATAGGCTATTCACGGTAAAATGAGCACTTTTGAAAGTCATGCGTAAGATCTACTTGTATGCACGTTGTGTACTCTTCCGCCTTATGTAAGATTAACATTGTCATGGGACTCATCACTTTACTCATACTTCGGTCAAGTGAAACGTGAAATTATTAGAAAAGTAAATATTTAACAAATCTGCTCGTTTTTACACCTTGATGCATTAAAAAAAATAGATAGCGAAAGAAATAATTTAAGTTATCAGAAATGATTTTTATAACAATTTCTATTCGACGCTAAGATACGGAACTTCTTCCCATTCATCGTTACCAACTTTACTGGGCGCATGTCACTCAGGATGCTCGTTAAAATCTATGCAGGTAAAGGTAGTGACATTTTTCTAAGGTTGGTTTCAAAAGTGCTCACTTTATTGTGAACAGCCTTTACCCATAAAACTTTATACCTTAAGCTAGTGCGCATCAGCTGCAATAAGCAGGTCGGATTTGGAGCATCAACTTCGGATTTGATCAGTCTAATATTTCGAATGATAAGGGTTACTAATCTGAAATATTTACATGGCTGTCATTTTAAAAATAAGTGACTGAGCCACTTAAAGCATGTAAGATTACATGTCCTACCATGGAGTTACTTGTGTGAAGAATTTGGTGAAAATAGGTTGAATGGTCACTCAGATATGGCATTAAAGCAAAAATTTTTATGTGAAGATCTTCATAAATGAAGGACAAAAAAGTTATGTATGAGCACATTAAATGATTGTTCACTGACAGTAAACAAAGTTAAAATAAATTTGATTACATGGTTTCGTGGATATAGTACACTTAGCTAGTATTTTATAGCCACCATTTAGAAAATAAGTGCCTTAACTACTTAAAACATAAGATACCAGTTTACACCACCTGCTGCAGTGCAAATTGTTTGCCAAATTTAGTAGGAATCGGTCAATCGTTTCCCAAGATATGATATAAAAATTTATTTATTCGTGTGATACCATCTTACAAAATGGCGGGCAATATATTTTTTGTGTAGGTACAGTTGATAGTTGTAATATCTACTGCCAGCATACGAAGTTAAGTTAGAATTGATTACACGATTACGACAATATAGTATTCTAAGCTAAACTGCTTATGAGGCCGCCATTTTGAAAGTAAATATGTGATATACTTAAAACATAAAATTTTAAAATATTTGCTACAGAAACCTACTAATTGATTGCCAAATTGGGTAGGGATCGGTTTATTGTTTACTGAGATATCACTTAAAAGCTATATTTTCCATGTGGTGCTATTTTACAAAATAGCCAACAAAAGTGGTTATGTGTTAGCATATTTGATATTTGTAATTGATACTTTTAGCGTACGAAATTTGGTCGAAATTGGTTAAATGGTATAGTATATATACCATACTATACCTAAAATATTTGTATGGAAGCTATTTTGGAAGTGACAAATCCAGTTTAATAACTTACGTTCACATTTTCTGTCATGCTATTACTTACTTGCCAAACTGGGTGAGAATTGCTGTGGTAGTTTTCGAGATATAAATTAAAATCTGTATTTTTTCATTTTTTACGATCATCCAAAATGGGGGATTAACAGCAGTATCCATTTCAAAATCTAATTCTTACATGATGCTATGCCAGCATACAGAATTTGGTTTAAATCGGTTGAATGGTTCCCGAGATAGGACATCACCCTAAATATTAAAGATTCCGCCATTTTGAAACTAAGAGTCAGGCGTAGTTGAAAACTTTAAAAGTCTGGTGTCCTTTCTAAGTACTACATGTGTACCGAGTGTAGTGAAATTTTGGTGACGGGTTCAACAATTGAAAAGGGGGGACACACATGCACCGAGACGCCTATTCACAAACATACACACACCTAGCCAGGAAAGTGATCTCATAAGCTTTTCTTTCCTTCGAAAATGAAGCTAAAAATGCAATATTTACTAAACTACTCACATCTGTATTTGTTGTAAAATTAAAAAAAAAAATTGCTTGCAGAAGGGTTACTAAATTTGTTGGGAACTGTTTTCCAAGATTGTTGTCAATGTATATATTTATATTGAGTGAACCAAATACAGACGTCACACCAGAGCGGATATACGTTCTGTGTCACTGAATTTACAACATACTTCGTGTGACGGCAGCTGAAATCCCTTCTCCACTTGAGTAGTTGCTAGAACACTAAGACGTGTGACATGACGTAAGTACATAGCTGCTGTCGGGCATAGTCTAGCCTATCAGACGCCTACAGATGGAATCAAGCTAATCAACCAAATTCTGTATGCAGCTCGCAGCTCGAAAAAAAAAAAGCAACTCAGTAGATTGTGCAAAATGAAACAGGAATGGTGAGTTAAACCACATAAGAATTACAGTAAGTATGTTAGTATACTTCTACAACTCCATCCAGAATATTCACCTTGGATACCAGTAAAAATCGAATTTTAACTGTGTCCACACTTCTTCAGGCGCAACTTAGTTGAATTATAATGAACTAACCTTAAAGGAAACGAGGTTATTTTTGGTTTTTATTGTTTGATATGATTTCAAGATCTCATAGTCATTCAGATACACGAGTCTTGTTTGATGAATTCAGTTGTTTTATTTGTGTCAGTTACCTAAATCTGTCCTTTCATTATCTACGTTTGCGATTTTTCAGCAAGACAAGTGAGAACATAATGTCTTAAAAATCTGATAAATCAATTATACAATGCGTCTGGTTTATTATATTCGGGAGTATTTCTGTGGGTGTAATTAATCATGTTCCAGAGAAACTCTTCAATAACGAAAATTAAAATATGTTGCACTGTTGCAAGTAATTGCATAACACATTTCGTAGACTGTTGATTTAAGTTTATTTAAACAACAGGGTTTCGCCGGTAGTATCATGAGAAGTAATTAAAATCTTACTTAGTGACACGAGAGGAACATTAATAAAAGTAAAAAAAAAAAAAAAAAAAAAAATGTATAGGTCGTTCACGGTAAAGAGTACACTTTTAGAGCCCTGCTTAAGATCTAGTCTTCCACTATACGTGAAATTAGCGTTGCCACGGATACGTGTCATACGAAACTGTGAAATTATTGGAAAAGTAAATATTTTTCAAATTTGCTAATTCTCACATTTGTAACTATGTATTAAAACAATAAAAAGCAAAAGAAGTAATTTCAGTATTCAGAAATGTTTATATTGTACTTTTAATTCGATATTAAGGCAGCATGAAACTATTGTAGTTTCCTTTCGTCGGTACCAACTTTACTTGGAGCATGCCATTTACTGTGCCCGTCTATATATGTACAGGTAGGTGCAGTGACATTTTTCAAATGTTGATGTCAAAGTTGCTCAATTAACCGTGAACAGCATACAGCAACACTGAGCCACTCGTTTAGCATTCAGCATTGCTGCTGAAGGCTGTTCACGGTAAAGTGATCACTTTTGAAATCAGCCTCTGAAAAATGTCACTCCTTTCTCCGGTGTATATTTTAACGGCTGCATTTACTTGATTTTGCCCAGCGAAGTTGGTAACGATGAAGGGGAAAATAGTTCCATGTTTTTAAGTTAAATTAAAAGCGTTACGTTAATTTGTCTAGGTACTGAAATTTAATTATTTTGCTTCTGTTTTTTAATGCGTATAGTAATGAGAAAATATGTAAAATATTAACTTTTGTAATAATTTCACAGTTTTCTTTGGGCCACGCATGAATAAAGTGATGAGGCGATGGCAAGTTTAAGGCCACGATCCTTCATTTTACAGCTTTTGCGAGAACAAATTTTTTGTACCCAAACGGGAGCCGATATTGTAAAATTCTCTTACAATTTTGTTACAAATTGTTTTTATTATGTAGTGTAATTTTTCCAACACAAAAAGTGTATACTTTTATCCAATTAATTAATTAACGAAAATTTTATTTATTTGATGATTGGTTAAAATTATACAGTTTTTTGTATTGAAAAAATTAGACTACATAATCAAAGAAATTTGTAACAAAATTGTAAGAGTATTTTATGATATTTGCTCCCGTTTGGGTACAAATAACTTATTCTCGCAAAAGCTGTAGAAACGAAGGCTCGTGGCCTTAATTTCACACATTGTCGAAGAATATTCAATGTAAATAAAAGTAGATCTTAAGCAGGGCTCCTAAAAGTGTCCATTTTACCGTGATGAACCTATACCAGCTCGCCTATCCAAATGAAACGTTTCGGGAGGAAACTTGGCATCCGCGCCGCTGCATCGGCGGAAATGAGACGGCGGTGGCGCTATCAGAGCGCGCGCCGCTCGTTAGCGTGCGGCGCCGGTGGCGGAATCTTGCGCCGAGCTCATTTCCTTCCTTCCCAGGAGCACAGAATACTCGACAATACAGAGGTAAAACGGCTCCTTACACCGCGAACTCCTGCAGCACACGCCAGCGAAATGGCGTCGCCGGCTGGCAACATGTCGGGACTCCACCAATCAACGCCTCGTAATCCACTTGCCAGCCAGTACCCCAGCCATGAGGGAACACGTAATATGTTTACTTCATATGTGCACGAAATAAAAAAAAAATCAAGTGGATTCACATATGCTATTTGCTACTGTACCCCACAAGTCGGCGTGCCATAAACTGTCCATGTAATCATCAGTAATATGTCCCCAGCAAAAAAACAGTTGGTATGCAATACATGGCACATGAGTTTGCTGATACTGTTTCTTCAGTAATGACGAACAGTTGGCATACAACAAAAGGACCCTAAGTATGATGCTATTATGTCCCCAGCAGTAAGAAACAATTGGCATGATGAACGTAGCATATTACAATATCACTAATACATCCATGGCAGTAAGTAACAGTTGGTATACCATCAGTGGCCCACACATTTGCTGCGTTTATGTCCCCAATAGGAAACAACAGTTGGCATACTGTAAAAGGCCCATAAACATGCTGCTAATATTTTTTCAGCAGTAAGTATCAGTCAGCATTTCGTTTATCATATGCTTGTGGGATGTCTGATGATATCTAACAATAATTTTGAGAGCATTGGCTCTTACTACGATTATTAAAAAAAAAAATGTAATGTCACTTTTATTAATATTAACTGAGTGTTAAGGAATGTTGACAGTCGTAAATGTGAATGTTTGCCACCACTGCCAACAGTTGGCCAACTTTGAACTGCTTGTTGTTTGACTCTTGGCCACTTTTTATCAGGATAATGCTTGCCCACTCACAGTTCTGGTTTCCGTAAGTGTTTACATCATATTTCAACATTTCTATGGTCTTCCCGTTCACCTGATTTTCCGCTCACCTGAATTTCCGCTTACCTGCTTTTCTGCTCATATGATGTTTGAGGGATCATTTGGGAGACCAGCTTCTTACATCTATCATGTCTTGGTGTTCGAGATTTCAAGGACAAATCTACCGCAGGATATAATATGGTGTATGCTTACTTCTGTTCCCGATAGTACCAGTACCAATGCATGATTTAGACGCGAGGTGGTTCGACGAGGCACTGTGTGTCCTTTTGTGCCACTGGCGAACTTACTATCTACGTATATGGGTATTCTAAACTTTTATCTAGCCTTGCTGAATTTATACTTTCAAGATATTCCTCCACCTCATTCAAAGAAAGCTTTACTAAGTCAAGAAAATTACACCAAGGGGACAGGGTACCGCATTTTTGCGTGCTCATTTAAATAATATTTTGCACTAGCAGTACCATGGCGCCTATTTTCTTTGTTTTCATTCATATTAATTTGAAACGAAATATAATTGATAAATAAAGTCTAAGTAAAAATCCAATTAAACAAAATAAAATTTTATGTTAAAGAGAAATATAAAACGCTTGTGATATAGGTCGTCGTGAGGAAACAACCATAAACATCACATATGGGGTGATTTTTCTAATGTTTGATCAGAAATGTGAAGATACTGTGAAAGGACGTAAGTATTAGCGAAAAGGAAGGAGCATCACAGACTTAACTGCAACCTGTTAGAAGTTTACTCAGTTGCAACTGCAGCTGTGCAGTTTTTTTGACTAACAAGGGAGGAGGCGAAGTTAGAAGCCCCTTTTGACGAACTCTTGTCTTGGCCGATCCGCTTGAGGTCAGAGTGGGGACTCCAGCTGGCAGTGTGATGAAAATCGCAATCGGCAAAAATGCTCAAATCTTGATATAGACTAAAGCGGCAAAACTATTGCGTCGTTATGAAAAATGTAACATCATAGTTGGCATATGAAATGATTGACATGTGATTTAAATATATGTTGTAAGTTTATGTGTGTGTATATATATGTATATATACACACACTATTCAAGCAAAAGCCAATAATAAGAATAAATATAGTGAAAATCGAATCAACACAGAAGAGCTGTGATGGCGAAAAATAGTAACTTGGGGCCCACAGCTAATTCTGTTCTGTCTGATAGGTACCATAAAAATTACAAAACCTACTTTTAATTTGATGGAACTTTCCTGATACACAATTTTTATAGCACTGTTTGTAATAAACCGCGGGGAAGGTGGCTGGAAAGTAATTTGGGAGACACCAGAATGTTATGCAATAGTTTGAAGTAATGGATATTACGTCAATCAGCGCATTTTTCTAGGTGAGCTGATGAGAATAGCGTTAATCGCTAGCTTTAACAACGAAACACTTCGCAGACGTTAAGTCGTTCACACAGATTTACCTTCCACTAATTGTGTAGTTGTACATCTATCTGAACTAGGCAAATGTAGGTATTCTAGAGTGTTAACGGCGTAGAAAAATGAGTCCTCATCACAGAATAAAAGCAACATGCGTACAAAAACGTTATTTTAATATTTGTTTTCTCCCTCACGAATTTCATGAGAGCAACTTATACTAACCGCAGTTTTTTATTTGCAGATACAGAATTAGTGTTTTAAATTCTAGACCTAACGTATGGCACACGTCATAGTTTTTATGCCTTGTGACGCTGTAATATGAAAGCCTCTTTTGTTTCAACATTGTCACCAGCCTGCTCACGCAGAAGGAAAACTCTTTTCAACTGGATTATTCATGCTGGTTGCCTTGCCCGTCTCAACTTTTCCGTGGACGTATTTTTCTTCGCTGTTCTGAACTTTCACAGCAAATTTGACCTATTGTTTCTGCCTATCTTCTTAGCTTCTTCGGGCAGAAATTTTCTGATGGAAATATAGAATGAACTAGAGGTGGTCTCTTACTGCAGGCGAATCACTGTGGAATTGAATATTTCCTGTTTCTGTTGAGTAAAGATAATGATAGGTAATAATAATTCCAGACGGTGATGGGATATAAGAGGTTAATTATGTTTACTAGATATATGTTTCGTCAGGGATGGTAATTGGGTCGTGATCAAGTTTCCTTGAAGAGAAAACCACCTCTATGTTTGATGACAGTTCTTTCGTTTGCTGTCCCTTACACATTAACGTCGGACTATTTATAATAATTGAGCAGTTTCCCAATGAGAATGAAATGCAAAGTAATGCATAATCGTACGGAAGAGTCCACTTTCTCGAGCAGACAAGGGAGTCCTCTTCAAAGTTCTCTTTGCTGTCGGCTGGGGAGAATGGAGGCAGCCCCTACCGATGTCGTATGCTATAGGTCGTGAAAACATACAGCTCTGCGTTTGATGTAAATAAGTATTTTTTAATGAATTACCATAATGGAAGATATTTTAAATTAATTTTTATAGCGCGTGATCATAATGAAAAGTGGAGAGATTTTCTTTTTGCTGCTCTTGTTTGTCTAAGTGCTGTGAATCATTTTCCTGGACCTTGCTGAAAGGCTCATGCCCACATAGACAGTTAGGTATGAATGATCATTATTATTTACAGCTTCCACCAGCTCCATGTATCATTTTCTGGCGTTTCTCCCTCGTAGGATGGCTATTTTGACGTAAAAGCGCTGTTCAAGTTGGGTGACGTCCATTTTGCACGTCGCTCGACTTGAAACTGAATTAACATTGTTCTCTGAGCGATAACCGCCCATCACACTGCAATATAGTGATGAAAACACATGCTGTGGATTCCAGGTTCACTGGAACGTACGACATCTCGTGATACCATAGTGTAAAATTGAACAAAAAAATAGTTACCACCATGACCTATTCCTCAACTCTCGTATGACGGAAGTAATTTTCTTCACATAATTTCATTACTCGGAGGCTTTTCTAAGATGCGAAACATTCAAAGTGTTAAGATATTACTCACTTGCCTTTTCAGTCATCACGGCTATCTTTTGACGTGTCAAAATCATCTGTGATATTTGAAGTGTTGAATTTTTATTTCAACAGTCTCTATCCATACTGTACGTTGTTAAACGGGGCCAAATGTAATTTAGTTCACACAATGTTTACAAATAAAGCCGACCAACTCCAGAAAATAATTGCTCACAAATATAAGGATGAAATTTATATACTTGTTATGTAGGCTTAAGCGCTTTCTTTGGATTGGAAGCGCCCTTAAAATTGGAGTTAATAGACTGGTTTATCGCGATTGGCACGGGAAATAATTTAGTAGGAACTCGCGAGCTTATAGATAGTGTGTTACTAAACTATTCCTGTAGGATGATAAATAAGCGTTTTGCAGTTATCAGAGAAGACTGTCTTGTGTTATTATGCTAGACGGCACAGTTTTTGAGATAAGGGTAAATATATTGCATTAACTAGGGCCTCTATAAAAGTTCACCAGTTAATTGCAGTTAAATTGTGTTGCGCGTATTTAGAAAAATTTTACCTAAAAATTTCATTTTAACAACCTATAAATAGAAACAGGTGTTTTGTGGGAAAATATTTCAATACGACTTGTACTTCAAAACACGTTTGTTGATATTCACGTTCATGGTAGGATGATTTCAAATGTCGCATGCCTCAAGTGTGTGTCCGCGAATAATGAACGTTCGGTATCGGAGTACTTTATTACAATTGGTCCAGTCAAATAAGAATATGTCTTCTGATTAAGACACGTGGCCAATAACCAAAGGAAGTTTCGGTTGTGGACGTAAGTTACTGAAGTCTAGTATGGCCATTAATATTTTCGCGAAATACACCTGTCTCTACCTATAAATAATTGTTCTTACATGTTGCAAGGCAACGAGTTTGACCCTTCTCGTACTAAAACTTTAAGAAACTAATAAGCGAAGTGACGCTACATGATAGTTATTTAAGAAAACTTCTTGAATTCGTAACTGTGGCATAGAAAATTACCTACAATTATGTATTGAATCGATTATTAGCAGAATACTTGCAGTGTCGTGTTAAAATTGTTGTTTAAGTATTCTTCTACTCTCACTGATGTAAATATCAAACGTTCAGTACTTTTATCACAGTTACGACAGCAGTCGTGAAATTGCTTTTAAATGTAGGATGAACGGGAATTCTTATTTTGTATCACGAGTATAATCAATTTTAACGGATTAAATGATGACGTGCAGTTGTAGCTAAGGACGTATGAGTTCAGTTAAGTATAGGCAAACGCCAATCAGATTTTTTCTACTGACTTATATAATAAAACTTAGTGTAAATTACGTTGAGAAGTAATTCCACCAGCATCTACGAAGTAGTAGTGGTCCTCGACCGATTTTCAGGCAGACACCCACTTCTGCCATACCTAATTTGATTATTATGGGGGGGGGGGGGGGGAAATAAAATATTTTATCATTTCGTATTGGGAGAAATGGCAGTTATTTTTTAATAGTTGTCAAATATTTGGCATAACCATTTGTTACCAAATGCCTTGTTTCTCGATAGAAGAAATCTGAAATTGTTCCAGAAACTGTGGGTGCTTCTGGTATACAAATTGTTTCCGAATTATGCTGAGACGTGAAACCTACATTAGATATTTGGCAGCGAAATAGAGATTTTTGTTTCTCTTCGTTATCCAACATTATGAGAGCCACTGATGATGCTTACAACAAGAGCGTTGTTAATTAAATCTGTCCTCTTGGCATACGGGAATAATCAAGAATGTTTGATAGGGGTAATGAATTAGTAATAAATTAAGTATTTATAATAATTTACCTCAGTATTAATTAAATTGGAAATTAATAAATACGAAATATCAGGCAATGATTGACTGAACAATGAATGAAAAACTATTTTATGAAACTGGATACTAATTTATCTATCGAAATATTAACATTTTACACAAACATTTTGAAGACCACATTTGTATGTTCATGTGTGGTCACCAAGATTGCACTGTAATTAGTAAGTACCAACAAATCCCTTGGTGGAATATCATTGCTGTCACATGGAAATTCGTGGTACGCTGATCCCATAGTACTGAGGGATCTCTAACGCCCATGATGAGGATAACCCAAGTCCCTCGTGTGTGGCAAATCTGCAACTATTTCAAACTTATATAACATAAATAATCTCAAGCAAAAGCTGCATATTTACTGTCATTCAGGGCGGAGATATAAATCACGGCTGCCTAGAGACTGGGGAAAAACCTACTTCAAGAGATCCATGCGTCACAAGTTTACATATGTCGCAGGAAAAGGCACTTTAGTGGGAGCATTTATCTCGAAAAACTATTTTTTTTTCAGTGGATAATGTTTTTTTATAAACGTTCCTGGTAAAACCGGTGCTTCACCTACAGAAGCATAACATTCTCGTTGATTCACAACCATTGGTTGTCATCTCGGCTTTTTAAGTGCAAAAAAAAGAAACAATACAACCTTAAATAAATAGCAGGGTACCCCCTCATGTATTATTTAAAGCCTATTTACACGGACGAGCAGTGTCAATCCTATTTAACGGTGCAGGTTGAAATTACTGGCCGCTCTTTTAAAAGAGGTTTTTCGTGCATTATTTTTTTTGGACGTAGGATTTTACATTATCCAATTTCCTGCCATTTACGAACTATTGCCTGATTTAGCTCGCCTATAGCTGGTCAGTGCGGGAATGAGTAATTCGGACAAAGTAAATGCGACTCCATCCCTTTATTTATTTCCCCGCGCACATATACACACACAAACAAGGGGATCGCGTGGGCTCGTGCTGAAACCTAGCACGCTACTCCAATATTACACCACAAAGTAGCTACCTACACAGAGGCAAACATTTCACGGCGGTTCCTTTGATGTGGGTATACTCGCCCGTTGATTGGCATACGAGACTCCCGGGACGTACCTTGCATCTGATTGGCTACTGAGTGCTGGGAAAGGTTCCCTATAGGCTGACCTGCTGGCTGATGAGTACGTTACCAGGCGTTGAATGGCGAACGGAGTTACAATATTTCGTTGGCCAGTGAAGCCATTTTGGTTGCGTGTGCTGATACAGTTTGTGGCAAAGGCTGTTCACGGTAAAGTGAGCAATTTTGAAATCAACCCTATAATGGTGTCACTGTTCCTGCCTGCGTGTATATTTAACGGGTACATGTAGTGACATGCTCCCAGTAAAGTTGGTAACGAAAGAGGGAAAGTAGTTCTATGTCTCATGGTTGAATTAAAAGTGTTCGGTAAACCTTTGTCAATACTAGAATGATTTGACTTTTTATCGCATATATAATTATGCGTGGATTACAAAATTGGGAAAGTATTTACTTTTATAATAATTCTACAGTTTCCCTTTACTTACGCACGAATAGAGTGATCAGGTCCGCGGTAATGTTGATTTTACATATGGCAGAAGGATATACAGTATGCTTACAAGTAGATCTTAAGCAGGGCTTTCAAAAGTGCTCATTTTACGGTGAATAACGTATACTATGTGACACTACCATGTGCAAACACCAAATGTTCCGTTGAGTATATACCGAGGAGAAATCGGGGACGAAATTATTTCATTATTGCACGACATCACGCCGTGGAGGCTCTGTAGTTGGTTAACTGTGGACAGAAAACTTTTGAATGCTGTGCCCAGTTTCTTATTTTTGGCAGTTCCACATTTAAAAGTTTGATTATGGTACACATCTACTGACAACTAAGGCGAAGCTTGAAGTGAATCACCTATACTCACGACTGCATGACCGTCAGTAGAAGCACGGAATTTTCACGGATTCATTTTTTAACAAGCTATAGACTCCACAATACTTTGTGTATTTGCCCCATTTAGTTGTTCATTGGCTGTTGTTCTGGTTCTACACCAGACCAGATAACACAGGATTCGGTTCTTGTTTTCTTGCAGGTAAGCTATTCGCTCAAATTTTTCCAGGACGTGTCTTAAAAACGGCGATCCAATTGAAACCAAGTTCAAATGTACACGTGTTTGAAGTCTAGCTTGTCCTAGAATTAATTTTGAAATTTCCGGGTCTCTAACCATAAGTTATTTTGGTGTCTGTATTTCCATTCACGACCATCCTATTGTTTCAACTGCAGACGACGCGCTAAGTGTACAACATTCATTATCGACCGCTTCTCTGGCAATACGATGCCAAGTCGAAAGAGCCCCAATCAAATATCCTTTCCAACGTAGAATAATACACGGTCCATCCTGCTCGTCTGACTAATTTACACCCGAGTGTCGCTGACTTAATGTTACGTTGCAGAGACACTTAAGAAACTGTTGGCGAAATAATATTTCTTCCCACGTGTCTTGAAACACTGGGTATGTCGTAATGCTGTCAGTCATCCGTCGGTATTTTCGTCCATCAATTGAAAGCGACTCACAACAATCCATCGTCCGTCGATCAGTCTGGCCAGAAAATTTTCAGTGTGGCCACCCAACAACACGAACTTTCTCGTGCAGAGACAAATGTTTTTAATGAATATCATAAATATATCCTCTTTCCCTATCATAATTTATCAGCATTCCCACTGAAAATCTACAAGTCATCTCCAGTTCAATTCAAATGTGAAACGTAAAAAAGTAAACAACTTCGCTGCCTTGTGTATTTAAAAATAATAATATTCGCACAAATAAACAAGTGACTGTTTTCCGACAGTCATATTCAAGGAGCGATATTACAAGGCGGTGGACGATCTGTCGGTCCTGCAAAAGTTAAAGTTTGAGATATATTTGACGGATTGACGTATGGAAAAAAATGTTGCCCTGCGATTGGTCGAAGATTGCGTGACCGACGGATGGACGGGCGACTGACAGATGAAACGGATTGTTGTGAGTCCACATTTACGGCAAACTTCATACAACTCAATTAAATTCAGGGGTGTAATATTATGTCGGGGTAACTCTAAAAATTAACAACGCCATGAATTTAAGACAGCAATTGGGGAAAAAAATGGGGTGTGGCTGTTTGAGGACACGGGCGTTTTTTTTGCGTGACTACTACGTTGATGCGCTCGGACGCCTTTATGTATTTTTTACTTTCCCGTTACCGCTTCATTCGATCATATGACGTTTCTTGGGTATAGCTGGATTGCTTTTGAGATGCCCTTTCCAACCGTATACGATTTCTGTATTTCGACTTGGCTTTTTGACGAGTATAGGCCGACATTGTGTTAAGTTTTCTTAATTTTTCCCATTGTGAAGAGATGGACGCCATACTTGGCCGACTTTGGCGTTTGGCGCCATCTAACACGTGTTAGTATAAGCAATTCACTGAATCGCTGTTAATAGTTCAGAATTATGCCGAAGCGCTGCGTTAGAGTCATTCACGTGTAGAGATATAAACTTTTCAGGAAACACGACTATCCATAGAATAAGGAAAGAGAAATGTTAGAGAGAGAGAGAGAGAGAGAGAGAGAGAGAGAGAGAGAGAGAGAGAGAGAGAGAGAGAGAGAGAGAGAGAGAGAGAGAGAGAGAGAGAGAGAGAGAGAGAGAGAGAGAGAGAGAGAGAGAGATAGAAAGCTTCCATGCAAATCGTTTATTTTGCGGCGTTGCCTTATTTACATTTCCTGCTCTTTCTGAAGAAAAGTGCCCAAAAGCATTATAATTGATGAAATATTTTCATCCCGGGGGGGGGGGGGGGGGCTAGATATATTTGAAAATAATTATCGTGCACTCAAACGATGGGGAAGTGGCGAAGTGTTACAAGTGGACGTAAACGTACTGCTAAGTCATGGGTGATGCGTAAACTTAAAACAGCGCATAGGAGAATTTGTAGATCTGATTCCGAAAATGATCAAATTCCTGAACCAGCAGAGGTTACCGAAGGGCAAGGTTGATGTAGCCTGCATTTTAAGAAATTATTCGGAAATGTGAGAAAGCAGGAATGTTAATGTTTCCCCTACATTCATTTGTAGCGTTCCTACATTTGCTCATAAAACAGTCAAATACGTAGGAAAGTTCCCAACTTTCTGTAGTAGCGCTGCTAAACATTCCTATATCTGCAGCTTGTTACGCGGTATTATTATAGGATATTCAAGATAAAGTGAACATTTTTTGGAAGACCTCTCATTTGGGATAATTGTCAATAAATAGATTTTATTTTAGCCTTAGGCGTTAACTCCCGAGTGCGGTAGAATATACACACTGTGTTTATTACTTATATAGAAATATTTATTTAAAGTGTGGCTAAAGGATAAAAAATGGCTGAAAGGAAAAAGTAGCTAGGCCCTCAAAAGTGCTCACTTTCCCGTGAACAGCCTATACCATACAGTGCAGACTATAGGTTAAAAACCTCCATTACAGTTAGGAAGTTTTCAAGAAATTTTTTTTACAGTGTATCATGATTTAATGCTGCCTACTAAATTTCCGTTCTATTTGTGTCCTTCAAATGTACCTTTCAAATTCCCAACAGTTTTTCTTAGGCGTTGTTGCAACTACACATTAAAACTAATTTTAAAAACTTTTTTCCTTAACGTTTTCAATTTTGTGGCACACAAATTGATCCAGTAAAATATTTCTAAATCCATTGCTTCCACTTTTGCATGTAATTGGGTAAAAAATACATTATTAATTAAATATTGGTAAACTTATTAATGTGTGTCTTATATTATCTTCTCGTGGATAAGCAGCGTGGTACCCTAGGTTGGCTCAGCAGTTGGTAACTAGCCTCCTGCCTCTAAGATCCCTGGTTCGATGCCAGGCCCCAGTAGGCAGGACATTTTGTGACGTAAATGTGCTGAACATTGCGGTGGTGTGGCGATTATTTTTGGAGCGGTTTAGTTTCTCATTTATGTCGCGTTTCGTTACTACTAACGAGTACTGACGTCACTGATGTGTTACAGGAGTTAGTCAGCAGCAAGGGAACACGTGTCAGCACCCAGTAAATATTCCTACCTGCCAGTGAATTGGTAGTTTCGGAACACTACGCAGTGGTTTACACTTAAGTTAAAGAAGAAGATTAGATTATAAATTCCATCATTAAATTTATATCACCTAGTATAAAAGCTAACTTATGTAAAAGTCATCCTGAGTGGTTCTGCACGAAAACGTAGAGAGCTTTGGTTATTATTAGCAAACGAATTCATTTGTATTTTCGTTTAAATGATGTATAACTTAAGTTTTGATCTCAGTTCCCACGCACAAAAAAAAAACACCACGATCATTAGAAAATAACCTTACAATACAAGCCATCCGTAAATTTCCTTCTTATTCCACCAAAGTTTGAGTTGGTTTTAAATTTCTTCCACTTAATAAGGGATATGTAATACACCAGTACAATAAACCGGTGATGAAATATACATGCCGCAGTATTGTACAACAATTCTAGGAGTTCATTCTATGTCACGATATATGGCATAGCATGTCAGTGACATGGTTTTATTTGCAGACATAGGGGTACTTGAAGAAAATTATGGAAGTTAGACATATTTTTTACTTGCGAAGAACATAGGAAATATTGTCCTCAACTACCGTGAAGTACTGTGCATTTACAACCATGTTTAAGAATCCATAATTAGTAAAAAGGTGGATGTCTTATGTTTAAAAATACTATACCTAAAATGGCCTAATATGTTATTTTGTTCATGTTGCTAGGGAGAGAGTATATAGTTTTTCAGTTCCATAATATAACTGTCAAGAATCACATCACCAGAGTGATGAAAGCAATGAAAAGGAATGTGCGAAGAGGTTAGGCGGCTCTAAACAGCGGGGTCTTGAGAGCAGATGAGGGTGACACGTGTTGGAGATGGAGCAGTGCCGAAATGTAAGGGCGGGGGAAACGGTATATCCCGAGTAAACCCGCCGACCAGCGGCATTGTCAGGCTGTAATGTAACAAGCTTCCTTATGTTACGTTATAACACTAAATATCATGACAGCGACCAATAGAGCAATTATGTTAGTCCCATCAACAATACTCATAATACTTAGCCTCTCGCTATTCTTACACCTTCACACCATCACCAGGGTCTGCCTGCATTCACACTCCGCTGCGATAGTAACGGTTAGCCACCGATCATTGAGCATCATTGTCTTCAATCAATACGGAGATTCAAAACCAATTTAGTACTGCACATTTCTTTTAAAAGCGACGTTCCGACCTGGAAGTCGTGCGTGCAGCCCTATGTGACGTGTGTTCCATAAGATTTTTACTCCTCCACATGTCACGCTTATATTTACAAAAAAAAAACTCTTTAAGTATACAATTTGAACACAATTTTCGTATAACATTGCAAATATTTTGACAATACCAATAAGTAACGTAAATGAGTTCAAACATTGTTATTTTACTTTGCAGAGATGTGGGTTTTCCGGACTTAACAGAAAATGATTGTCTGTCACACGACCACGGACTGTACACAACACGAGACGTCCCTCAAAAACCACACAGGACGTATTCTCGGATTACAAATACAGCAATAATACCACTACCATCACTATCAATTTGCAATGAGGAAAATCTTCCGGGGCAGAATAATGAAAATTTACCTGAGAAAGATAAACTAACATTCAGATGCTTTAATGATAAACCACACAAAACATACTCAGAAAAATGCAACAAAAGAGAAATACATGCACCAATACCAGAACCTCTTTATAGCGAGGAAGAATTTCCTGAACTTATTATTGAAGATGTTCGAGAACAACCTGCAAAATGCATTATAGGACGTCATGTCGTCGACCTAACGAAAAAAAAATCAATACACACAAATATACCTGACAATGGAAATAGTATAAATACGGCTTTTGTGTGGGGAGCCCTGTCGGCGGGAATTGTACATGAACAAGCTGAAGAACTATTTTCTGTGATTGATGTGCCTGTCTTGACATCGAAAAGTTTCAGAGAGCAAAAAAAAAGTCGAAGAGGTAAGACTTTTAATATTTTAACTTTATAATATTTTTGCATGTAAACAAGGGTGTTAAATTTAGTAAATACTAAGAATTTCACATTTTGATGTCAACAAAACTGAGTCGTTGTACTTGTAATTATACTCTAGGAAAAGTTACTAGTAGCACTAATAGGATAACCTATTGATTCTAAATAGGTTTAAGAGTTTTATACCATAGCAGCTCTGTAGTTACAACTAACTGATGCTACCAGCATCTGACATGTAACTCTTTTCTCTCTCTCATACAGCCACTGACCATGTCGAATTTTCCTTCTTCCCACACTTCATGCAATTGCTTCACTGCAGATTTTTGTTGATGGGCTACAAACAATTGACAATGCCTACATTTTTCTATTAGCAGTACGCAGAAAGGTCTCTCAGTCGCATTTTAGATAAGATAATAAATGTACTACTGAATGTGCTGCTTGCACATCTTTCTTTAATACTACTTCTGAAATGTTAAATAGATACGATCCCTGGCGGCTGCACAAAGGTTGGTGTTTCCCCATTTTGTTTTCCGTATCCATGAAAAAAAAATCGCAGGTGCATTTCATGCAAAAATGCCTTGGTCCTAAACCCCATCATAGTAAAGCTGTGATTAGGCTCGTACGAAAAGGAATGAGGGTCAGTACTGCTAAGTGGGGAGTTCGGTGTATTTTGGGAGTTACCGATCTTCGAGGCATCATGTATATATTAGTAATGTTTATTTAAATGTTTGCTCAGTTAAGGCACAGCGAGTAGGTTTATTGCTTAAATGTAGTATTAATAGCTTGCTGTCATTACTTTTGCATCTAGGTTCAATGGGAGTCACATATATTTTACTTTTTACGAATGACCACAGATATTTGACAGTAAGCAGTCAAACGAATGTCGTCTCCAAAAACCAACAAAATACAGCTCTACGCTTTAACACTGTTACATTTTCACAACTAAATCTAAAACAGACATTATAGCAAAATAGGTAAATTTATTATGGCATCTACCTCTCCCCCCAAAATATGGTAACCAATGGATAATTACTATATTATATACAGTTACTGAGGTGAAAATGTTCAGGCTTCTTACTTCGGATATTATAACAACTTGATTAATTTCCTCTGTGCTTTATTTGCATAAACGTAATGTAGCCTATCTGATTCTGATAGCCAATGCTTATTTACAACATAAACCGCTAAGGAAAAATATAACTCAGAAAAATAGAAACTAAATGTTTTATTGATCTGTAATTAATGGAATGAACATGATTTATCTAAGATTATTTGCACCCAACAGGCATGGAAACATCAGCTAGCCAAGATAATGAACAAAGCCATTGAAGAGAAAAAAGTATGGCGTTATCTAGTGGCAATGTTGAGGAAGGTTATCCATATATTTCAGCCATTGTGGATGGATGCTGGGCCAAAAGAACTTACTGACACGGGTTTTCAGCGAACATTGGAGTGGTAAGTAAATAAGAGTCTAAAGCTATAAAGCATGTTGTATACGATCATTTATGGTGAGTATGGAATTAATATTAATTAAAGTACACTTGTTAAATAAAATCGACTTTCCCTGGATTTGTAAATTTCATCCTGTGATGTAATCGATTTGATTCAACAGGCTTGCATTATAGGAAAAGAAACGAAGAAATCTTTACCTAGGGGTAAAAAACAAGTTTTGTTTCAAGTGCTCATCGGCAACGAAAGAAAATGCCCCTCCAGCTCACAACTGCAACAGTAACTACAGCGGTTCGTCCTCATGAATAGAACAGACTATTATAGTTGAAGGGATAAATCATATTTTCAAAGAACACGGCATATGGGTGAAATATCTTATAGGAGACGGCGACAGTAGTGTTTCTGCTCGAGTTAGAGAAAGAGCTCAATTTGGGTGGAAAGTTGTCAAGCTGGAATGTGCTAATCATGCAGTTAGGTGTTACACTTCTAAACTGCATCAGGTGGCAGGTAACACTCAATTTATTCCAGAAACACGTAAACTGTTGGGACTGAATATCCCTCAACTCACTGCAGCTGCACGAGGGGAGCAATTCGTAAGAGTGGAGGTGATGTGGCACAACTGCGCATGGATTTTCAAAATGGTCCATTTCACCCTACTCGAGAGAACAAAGATTGCCGCGCCACGTACTGTGTTCTTAAGGGCACTCTTGAAGTGAATTGTGCTCCATTGTTAAGTAATGCAAAGATTTTCCCACAAATCATGCAGCGTTTGGACATACTCCTCAAGAAAGCAGGCAGGTTGATTGAAAATGTAACAACAAAGGTGGCCGAAAACTATATGTCACTTGTGTGAGTAAATACGTCGGTGGTAAAAGAACTGACTTTTAAAAAAGGGCACATACCAGCGCCGTTGCCTAGGAGCGGCTCTTTACCATTCGACCGGACCATCTTACATCACTAACCCATGGAAAATACTGATTGGCCAAAGTCCTGGTGCTACAACACTAAAAATTATTAAGCGAAGTGAAAATCGACGGGCCGTTAGAAGGCTTTCTTATGAAAATAATAACAAACCACAAACAAAGAGAATAAAAATCGAAGTAAGCTCTAATGCAGAATATAGATCAGATGCAGCAGAAATTGATATTGACGAAGAAGAAATGGAACAACGAAAAAGTCTGTTTAGATTCTTTTGCAGAAGAGGTCGACTGCGAAGAAAAGTGTTTGCTTCTGGAAAGAAAAACATTAGGCCAACATGACAATCCACTTTGGTTGGAGACTCGCTGCAAACGATTAACAGCATCACATTTTGGTTATGTGTATAACATGCGGCAAACATCATGCCATAACATTGTAAAGTCTGTCCTCATTCATCAAGAAATATTTTCCAAACCAATCAATATGGACGAACGAATCAGAAAAAAGCTATATCGAATTATGAGGAAACGAAGGGAGTCACAGCGGATCCTTGTGGCCTATTTGTAAGACGTGACTTGTCTATCTAGGTGCGAGCTCTGATGGAATAGTAGGAGACGGAGGATTAGTTGAGGTTAAGTGTTAACCATCCATAGGGACGACAACGATCAAGGAAGCAACAAAAGGTGGGAAGATACCTCGTGTACATTGCATAGGACAAGAACTTCGTCTGAAAAACAATCATAGGTACTGACATCAAATACAAGGGCAGCTGATGATATCTAAAATGAGATATTGTGATTTAATTCTTTACTTCGAACTTGGAATCGAAGTTCTGCGTCAAGAAAGGAACAATGAGTTCTGGGGGACAAAACTTCTTCCGAAATTGAAACTTTTTTTATATGGAATGCATTTTACCAGAAATTGCAGACAGCCGCATACGACGAGGAATGAGAGTACGTGACCCAAAACACATTGCAAATGTACAAAAGAAAGCACATCTCAGGATAAAAAAGTAATTTGTGCGGTTATTGAGTGAAATATGTACATCCAACTGAATTCTCACATGACAATAAGGGTTGCTACAGGATACAATGAACAAGTTTCCATAACTTTTATATGTTTACAAAAAATTTTTGTCTACTTCGGATAAAATTGTTTCAAACAGACAAATTGCAACTAATTAAATGCGGCTAAACATAAATTTGCTGAACTTACACTTTCTGGAAAATTAAAATTGTTTAGCTCGAATTATAGAATTTTCTACTTGCAAGATTATTTTTTTCCTCTCTATATAAATTTGTATCAACTCCCAAGTGTTAAAATTAGTCACTTGTGGAAATGATATTGCAAATATTTAGTTGTCGAGAACATCTACTAGGCTACCTGTATTGAGATTTTAATTTCCAGTATGAGTTCTGGGGGGAGAACTCATACTGGAAATCAAAATCTCAATCCCTGGAAATTTATAGGTTTTAACGACACATTTCAAATTCTTTACATATGTTTTGGGTTTTCCAATTCTGTAGCACACCCTGAAAATTTCTTTGATTGCTGTCATAATTATCACCAAGTTCCATGCAGTGAGCTCTGCCATTGTGACAAATAATAATGTTGAATCTATAAACTGTAGTGTTATCTTCGTAAGTTTTGCATAGGTATGAAAACAGGGTGATGACTGAATTTGTTCTGTAACATGCAACCATGCGACCACTGTCACGAATATTTTGATATATATGTTAACAGAAATGCATAATTCAGATGTGCATTAAAATTAACAAATATGTGTTTACTTAGAAGGAAAATGCCCTGCTGAAATGTTTTTCTGCATGGCAAAATCTTTAAGAGTATAGTCTCATAATTGGATATTTTATTACAATTAGCAGATCCTTTTCGCGAGAGTGGTCGTAAATTTGTATATATAATATAATTGTGTGTATTATATTTGTATATAGGAAGATGTATTATAATTCATCCGACAAGTCTGTGATCCTTCATAATAACACTTCAAGACTTACAGTGTTGAACCTGCCAGTGTAAGTAGTTTTGTGTGTTTACTTCGAATCCAGTGGTGATTTACATATTGCATTATACCTAACAATTATTTGATAGAGTATGTTGAAATATTTGGCATGGAAATGTGAAAATAATTGAGCGTAACCTACAGTTCAATATGATACGTGAGCATCTTTAGCGTTCCTTTGTTTATCAGGTGTTTTTCTTGATTAGAAAACATTTATTGTCAAAGTCAATCATAATCAGGTTACTCTGGGTGAAAATGTCTATAATTCGCTGGCACCAGTTAGATTCATCCAATTATGACAGAGAATCTAAGTTTAAGTGCTTTGGAAATACATCAAGTCAGTATTTTTTCCCCGCGAAAAGTGACGTCTCTACTATTAGGAGTGAATGCAACCATTGGTAAGATTAGACTTTTCTGAAGCAATAGGTATACATACATACGATGGAAAATTTGGTGTTAGTTTTTCTTTCCCGCTTTGTTACAATTGCGTGTGTGTAAATATTTAATTTATAACATGTTACTACATGACATAAAGAAAAAATATGTTCAAGGGGTGATTTGAAAATATGAGTATCTACAACGTGGTACGATTCATGAACTAAAGATGTGGTACACCGATCTCACTGGCTGCTTACAACTAATCTCTGTGTCCCAACACTGAACTACTTTTCTACCAATACAACTTGCAAAAACGGCGTGGGTTGGATGTGAGATTAGAGTACTGGTTTACTGTCGTAGACTATGGGATTGACAGTTGAATTGTTTTGGGATAGGTCAATGTTAGGTACATGCGCAGAAGACGAATAATTGGTATACCTCATCTTTAGTCTATGTGGTAGGGTAGCTATGACTGGGGTAAATTTTCATATTTTTTTATTAGTCAACTCAACTGTCATATTTTTGTTAATACTGCATATCTACGAGAGTCATGGAAGGAATGTGTTTAAGCTTAAAAATAATACTGATTTCTTCTTTGTAAAAAAAGCGTAACATAACATTTTCACGATCTGCACCTGTTTTCATAGCTACTGCTTGTTCATATAACTGACACCTTTTATGCATGATACTTGTAATTTGCCTATGTTTCACATATGTTTTGTGTTCATAACTTGTATTATTTTTATTTTTATTTTTTCTCATGGCTAGGATAGTTAAACGTAGATGTACGAATGGCAATAATTTAAGTTTAGTTGGGATTTCATTTTTTGTTTATATTTTAATTAATATTTAATATTTTTCCTTTTTCGGTCTCACTTTTATTGTGATTGTTTTAGGGAATTTTATTGTATTTTGATATCTTCTACGAGACCCGTAACTCTATTATATAGGGATTTAGGCCGTTTTGGAGTGTGTCATTTCAGTTAGTTAGTTAGTGAACCTTGCGATTGGCTAACAGGTTCGAACCATGTGCTCCTATTGGCTAGAGAGCTTAGGATAGGGTTAGGCCGGGTTAGTCATTAGTAAGCTCGCTCTCTCTGCCGCCATCCTTCAACGACTTTATATTTTAGGTCAGGACGCGCATCAAGAATTTGGACGTAGCGGAGGATTTATATTTAGTTATTAGGGTGTTTTTAGTTCTCACAGTTTGCTATAGTTTTAAGTTTTGTTTTTGCATCGAGTTGTGTGCTGGCAAGCTCCTCCGCATCATTTTAAGCAGCTGTTAGGAGATCAGGTAGCTAGCTAAGACTACGTAACGGCCGTGAGCCGGCGAGTCACGTTAAGCCGCACCGCATCCAGTAATTGAGTCACTCCCTCATTTTCATTTGCGAGAGACACCGTCCTGCACCCGTCAATAAACTGGTATTTTTCAACGAGAGCAATCCTTCATTCAGTATCTGAATTTTACAACTTCAACTTTACTACGTAACGCTGTTGGTGTAGAACGTTCCGTGCGACGCCATGTTGGCAAGGCGTCATTACTAGCTTCAGCATAATTTTAACCATAATTAACCTGAGTGAGAGGTTAAGTGTTACTACGTAACTGAGACAGCCGAGGCATATATATAATTTAAATTCAAGTAAATTAATTGTGAGAAGACTCCATATTTTTGAATGCATCAGTCAGACTGTATCTACGTGTCACATAAGATTATGATAATGACAGATAAATATGACCATTTCCTAACGGCAGCTATAGTTTGAATACTTTTCTTTACCTTGCCTAATGCCATTCAAGATTATATATTTATACCATTTTACAGTATCGAACACATAAGATATATTTGCAATAGAATATTAATTTTTTTTTTTTTCCAATAAATAATTTTCACTGGAATTTGACACGTCTGACATCATTTTTAAGCATGTACAGCTACCCTCCTCTCCTCAATACTTTTCAGTTCAGAATAATAAACCATTTGTCTTGCTATATGCTTAGCGATGTTAAGTAAGGTTTACAGCTGTGTGGCAAATAATTGTTTGCCTGCTACGTGTGTGAGTCTGTAAAGGAGAGTGTTCTGCGCCTACTACGTCTGGTTCGTGAACTGAGAGTCGCCGAACAGACATGTCCTTTGAAGGCCTCGCTAATTTTTTTCATAAATATTGCCAAAAAAATACACTGTTTACTTGTAAGTTATGCAGATATTATGCAGTGGTTTTTGAGGCAGCCTACACCTTTGTGGAATGCATAACATTTTACATCTAATTTGAATACGTACGGCGCTCGTAAAGATTTTCACAACATTTACAAATTTGGCTCACCACAAAATGTAACATAATTATTTTTGTGGACGTCTGTAAGGAGGCTGTTTTACTTCACATCATATTGTATCTATATTTACATAATAACTCCTGGCTTACCCAACGCGGTAGCACGACAAGTTGCAGATTAATTAATTATATGAATATATATTTATATAAAAACATAGGGTACCAAAATTATTGTTATAATATATAGATGGAACTACACTGTCCGAGCAGTTAAATATTATAATTTGTATGTATTGTAGTTTTCTGCAACAGAAGATTTTCTTACGAGGTTCTATGAACTTAAATTAGCACAAATTAAGCCTGAGAACAGGATATCTGAAAAGATGAGAAGGAAAGATGTTCTTACTGCAGAGTATCACATCTACAACGATTGGTTTGCAGCAGCTAAGTCCATTTTCAGTTATATTCAAACGGAGTGCAGCACTAGTAAAACTTTATATTTTTTCAGAAGAAATGATTAATTTAGTAATGAAAGGCTATTGTCGTTTCCCAGTTAGTTATGTTATAATCAAATATTTTTCTTTCAGAAATTGAAAATAGTATGATAATTTTGGACTCCCTCATTTGAGACAAGTTTTCAATACAATTTTTGCGTCTGAGCAATATAACTTAAATGTAAATGAATCATAATTTGTTATTCAAGAAATACTAATGTTGGCTAAATATAATGATCTCTTTTACCGTATCAAATTTAATACTTTATTGATTAAACATCTTATTGAGATATAGTATTGTTTCTATTCTTACTTAGAGTTGTTGGGGTAGTTAGAGGCTTATTTTTTATTCTTCAGTGTTGCTCCATGTTGTGTTTTCAGAATTTTAATAAATTGTGGTAGTTTTACTGTTCTGGTGTCTTAGGGTGTAATGAGAATGGTAAGTGCGAAAAATGTTTAAGGCAAACTCCTAACATAATACTAGTAGCTAGCCAAGGCAAGCATAAAAGGGTGCACAAAAAAGAATACTTGTGCGAACGAAATGTGACATCTTAGTATTTACATTTCTATAGATAATATTTCATTACAGTATAAATCTAGATTTATAGGTTCCAGTCAAAACACACATACGTGATTTAAAATCAGCTTGGATATTATTTTAGGTTTTGAAGTAATATTGAAAACACTAGTGTATTTAAACTATAATATTCTTGGCAAACATTTCGAAATTCATTCTGTGTGAACGCTTTTTGTGTTATTGACCAGTGGCGTAGCCAGAATTTCTCAAGGGGCAGGTTACACTGACTAAGAAAGGGAGGGAGTTCATACTGGCATTAGCAGTTCTAACGCACGTGTTAAGACAAACGTTAGAAGAAAAATTACTTCACAATATAATAAAATGCATCATAGTTTACAGCAATTATGATTTTATATAAAAAAAGGTTTATTAATAATTTTAATTCTAATAGTTGACAACCTTACGGTCACAATGAGGAGGTGGGTTTACAACACCCATTCTCGCTTCCCATTCCTGATCTTAAGGCTACGCCGCTGGTATTGGTGTGTAAGTGTGTCAAAAGTATTATAGTATATTTTCAGTTTTTTTATCATAATTTCAAACTGATTCCGCTTTGCAGGATTTGTGAGCCTTGCAAATAATATATTCCGTAAGACATAAAATATTAAGTAGAAACACCCTGTTTTGTAAACTCTGCCTGAACATCGACACTTCAGTAAACTTTATAAAAGCCAATTTACTGTTTCAAAAGAGTGGAGGTATTACTGCTTCAGAATACAGCATCACGATGTTTCTGAGTTGACAGCATTAGTTACTTTTCAAAATGGAGAATTCCAGTACGAAGTAGCCAATAACATAATACTAAATAGCAAATAAAACATATTCGCTGCACATATCCGTGTTTCTGCTGTACGTTCGTGCCAATACCTACTCATTTTCTTTTGTAAAAACGTTACAGAAACCATATATAAGGTATTGTTTCGTATAGCACCAACGTTATCTGAAACCAGCATTACCTCACAGTTTTTCAATTAAGTTTGTTTTGAGCCGTGCTTTAGTGACCTGCTTTTTTATTTTTATTATTCATAGTCATGTGCGAATACGTAAATTACGTTATTTGAGTCGGCTTCGATGCATATTTCAAACTAAAATGGAAGTTATTCGCGCAGGTGCCTGTGAGAATACATCGGCATAACTGGCCGAGTGAAAAACAAGACATATCGTAACATAAATATATCAGAGGCTGACACCGCTAAACGCCAGCAATCTATCACCCGAGGCCCGATGTCCGCAGCAGTGGACACATGTAAGCAAACTGGCAACGCTGTGTTTGCTGGCTCGATGTACCGTTACCGTTACAAATATCAGCCCCCGACTTGCGTGAAAAGGAGGGGGAGGGGCTGAGCTGCGGTATGCTCTACTAGTACTTTATTTACTCTATGCTGTATTCGATAACATCTCGAGCACAGCCCTTGTAGTTCCGTTGTGTCGTCAAGAGGGTAGTAGTTAACAGAGCTATCTTTGCTGAAAAATAATATTATTGCTGCAGCTGTATCGTTGATGGCGTAGTGTTTAATTGTACGGCTAATATTTCGTTAGCGGTCACACAGATAAAGAATTTGTCGGCTGTTTTGTATTCTAGAAACACGGCAGAATGCCACAACGAGGTCAATTTATAACTACATGAAAATTAAAATACGAAAAAACTAATTTGAATAATGCAGTCTTGGGCAAAATGAAAGCTGCCACATACAGTGACTGTTAAAATAAAATCTATAACTGTTACAACTTCCTACATGTAAAACGATTATGTCTCGGCAGAGATTATATCTCATCTGAACTCACGATATTTTTTCTGTTCAATAATAGACAGCAGTGTTGTAGATATGTCTTTTTCTAAAATATAAAAAAAAATTATTTTCTAAATATAATAAAATTTAATTAATTCTAATTTTTGAAATTATTTTTATGTAAAATAATTTGATTATATCTATAATATTATCAACATAAGTCCGCGTAAATATAACTCGGCACATATCTAACACTCCCCCTTAAACTCATACAATTTCACCATAACCAGGCCACACAAATGTTTTTATACACGCAATCGATTGATCTTGACGAGAGATGTCGATTAAAACCTAAACGAGCGTCGTAGCTTATTGTAGTCAAAAGTTATACTATGCGGAAGGTATGAGACGCTGTGAAACGTCGAATTCAAAATTGCACCCCCCCCCCTAACCCCCTTTGCTGTTAACAGTCCTCACTCAACGTAACATATTCTTTGATTCTTTGACAATTGAGTGTTGCAATTGAATCTTGAACGTAGACGATAGTTTCGGAGCTGTAATGCCAAGCTCTATTCCCCGACTTTGTTATCATTGGATTTCTGGATTGCCTCCCACTATGGTCGCAAATTCTTAAACGTATTCACGTCACAAGTTGCCCCGTGATTGGTTGAAGTTCACGTGAACACCGGATGGACGGGTGACTTACGGATGAAACGGATGGTTGTGTCTCCACCTTTACGGCAAACCTCAAACAACTGAGTTAAATTTTTGGGGTGTAATATTATCTCGGGGTAACCCCTAGTGTTAAAAATTAAAAAACCGCGACATGAACCTAAGACAGCAATTGAGGGAGAAAGCGCAACTAAAACAATTAAAATAAAACCGCTTATTCGGACTCTTTCGACAGCAAAATAAAACAGTGAACAAATATTAAATAAGGAAACAACACCCGGTGCATGTAAAGGTTTATGACTTCGTTTAAATTGCAAATGAGATACAAGAAGTATACCTTCCTAGTGGAAGAATACTAAAAGAAAAATGGATTACAATGAGCTTGCATAAAGATGCCCCAGGAGATTACTAAGTAAAAAAAAAAAATTAAAAAAAAAATTAGAAAGATATAACGTCAGTTTTGAGTAGAAATAAGAACACATGTGAAAGATTAAACGAGGGCAAAGATATATGCAAGGATGATACAGAATATTTAAATATAAATAGTGAGCCAAGCACGTCAAAAATAGTTACGTGGTCTCTATATTCTCCCTAAGTCCCCATTATACTGGCTACCTTTACAACGTAACTTGTAACGAGCGTTTATGTTAACGGAAGAAATTTTACTAGGCACTGCACAACACGTAAAAACGCTTAAATATATTAAAATTTATGACGGTACTTACAAATGTATGCCTTTGAAACACCTACATGTGCTTGAAGATCATCGTTGAAGGGGAATTCACAGCCCAATGTAGCACACGAACATAAAATTTAAATATTAACGAACGAATGACTGCAGTGGTGTGTTGTTTGGCCCAGTTCACAGAACACTCTGTTGGGACGGTCGTGCCGACGCGGAGCGGAGTTTCGTCGCGCGCCCGATAGAGGGCAGGCGTGTTCCTTCTTCAAGTGTACCGAGAAAGAAAACTTCGTTATGATTGGTCGTCGTAAGATATGTATTGTTCTGACCCCTCTAAGGGAGTATTTGTTTTCTCCATAGAAATAAATGTATTTTCATGCTACCAGATTGTGCGATAACATGAGGGAGTTGTTGTACCTCCTCCAGGACTAATGTTATCAACACGCCTTGGTTCGCTATTGGTGGATGATTTGTGTGACCCCTATAGCCAGACAATGGTCGTTTTTGTATTTATACGGCCTGTAAATCCAAGAAATTGGTTAGACACTTGGAATCTAGAGAGGGCTTCCCCATGGAGAAACAGGTCATTTAGCTTGGTTATTTGTTTTTTCGTAATGTAATACCTCTCAGAATGCAGGAACGTCACTTTGACGTTTCTAGTAATTTATTTAGCACTCAGGATAATTTTTGAAATAGAGCAATTTAATGATGCCTACTCAAACTTGTTGGAATCAAACGTCATTTTTCTTTGACAAAGTCAGTGTTTGGAGAAAGGCTTGGAACCAACTTCTTACTTGAAATATAATGTTAATTTTCTAACTTAAACGAAAACTTTGCTTGTGCTAGTTCTTTGCCATTTTGTTAAATTGAATAGGGGCAGTAATGGTTTTGTCAAGACAACCATTTTGGTAGGAATGTTAAAAAAAAAATTGATGTGGCTTCGGCCAGATTAAATTTTTCTTATTTTCGTTGCACGTTGCAATAATATATGGATTTGCAGGTGCGAGTGACAAATAATCTCACCAAGTTTAACCTAAAAATATTACAAACCTGTTGTAGTGGCCACAATCACCTGAATTGGCAAGGAGGAAATCCCTATGTCTGGTGATAATGATGTTTTTATTGAGATATTTTAATTGGTGTAATTGAAGTAATGGTAGCAAAGATAGGCAGAGGTTTTATTGGTAGTAAAATTATGGTAAGTGGAACATGCGTTTTTAGGGAGGTGCACGTAAAGTTGGATTCGTGCATATAATTCTTAGAAATGTTTGAATATGCACAAATGACTCAACACTGCTCCTGATGTTAAATGTAATCCGATATTGGGTTTAAAGGGTAAAAAGAGCTCGAGGAGATGCAAAGTTACTATAAAGGAGTTAATTTATGGTGGCACGTGAACTTAATTTTTCATAAACGGGCATTAGAGTTGGTGCTGGGTGACAGACACCAAGATATGATTAAATTTAGATAGCCACGTGTTATAAAATTTATGTAAAATGGGAAAGTGGCTTCAGAGGTAAAGCAATGAGTACATTTAATAATGTCACGTATGTTTGCCACGTGCCCTTTAATAATTTTTGTACATTCAGAGTTAAAGCCTAGAGTACATTTTGTGATGCCATGTATGTTTGCCACGTGCATTATAAGATTTTTTTGTAAATTCAGAGTTAAAGCATTGAGTACATTTTGTGATGCCACGTGCATTTAAGATTTTATATACGTACAATATTAACGTTGTGTAATTTGTGTGATATGAGAATAATACACAGTGTTGAATAAAATGCAATTATTGAAAGTTGGTTTTTCATCTGTGTAGAGTAGCGTTAACCTTGTTTATTTTTCCGGTAATTTTCACTTTTATTTTTCCTATGAATGATTACAATTTTTCGCCTCTGTTGGTTTCTCCTTATCTTTCTTATGCTAAAACAAATACCGGTTGATAGTATTGTTTTGAAATTTGTGTCCTTGCGGTTTCCTGGGCGATTACCCGGGCCTCAATAAATTACAACAAATGTTCGGACAATACATGGGATTGTAAATTAAAAACTTTTTGTACTAACACATGTTTCATTAGTAACAAATTAACTGTATAGTCCTTAAGATCAGGATGTACTGAACCATTTTCTGTGAAATAGTTGTTTGCGCGAATACGCGTATCTCGGTAAATAAACGTTCTGCAAATACGACTTTTTGTCAGAAAAGATGAAAAACAATCATATGCCCCTATTTTTCTTTACTTTTGTCATGTTTAGTGTATTCTTGGAGAAAAAATCTTGAAAATGGTCAAATATCGCATTTTTAAAGCTCGTGTATGCAGTTTTCTTAAGCGGCAAGAGAAATGTACAAATATAAAGTCGTAGTTTAATCTGTGGGCTTTCATCGTGTATAGTAAAACCCCACTGTTACAGGACTACTTTAAACAGTACAGCGTTACGACAGAAACACTGCACGCCTTGCGCGTAGGAGCGATGAGGCACTAGGCGTGCTTGTTAGTGTCGCCCATATCGCTCCCTCGCTTCTTGACCTTGGACGCGCAGCTCCATCCCACTCTTAAGGTAATTTTATAGTAATGTAATATCTTTTTTTTTTTTGTAAAATTCGTACGACTAGCGAAATCTGTAACTTCGAGTCGCTGACTTACAGCGCAGAAGGAAAGCAGTTACTTAAAAATATAATATTAATATTTCAAATACAACTTTGGTTGACAACATTTTGCCAGCTTGCTTGTAAAATAACTACAAATAACCAAAACGCCGCCCATGTATATTATTTTATAGTCTATTCGCGGTTTCGTCGTACTTTTTAAAAATCAAACAGGGGCCACGGTGGCTGAACGATTAGCACGCTCGGTTCCCAAGGCGAACCGGGGTCAATCCCCGGCCGGGTCACTCCGGATTTTCGCAAGTGGGAGTCGTGCAGGACAATACCATTGGCCGGCGGGTTTTCTCGAGGATCTCCTGTTTCCCCCGCCCCTTCATTCCGGCGCCGCTCTAGATTGACATCAATCACCCTCATCGGCTCTAAAGACCTCGATGTTAAGAGCCGTCCAAATCTCTTACTTCACTTCACTTGAATCAAACCTTTGAAAAACCATCCCGTACATTACGTGCTTGGTTGTTTTCTAGATGTATACGGGTGTTCTACTTGTGTTAAAATAAAAATACTTTATTTCTGGATAAAACGAACTTTTATTTATACGTTAACTTTATATTATAATATTTCATTTACAATTACTAGAGACAGGTGTATTTCGCGAAAATATCTATGGCTGTGCTAGACTTCAATAACGTACGTCCACGACCGCAACTTCCTGTGGTTATTGGCCACGTGTCTTCATCAGAAGACATGTTCATATTTGACCGGGCCAATTGTAATAAAGTACTCCGGTACTGAACGTTCATGATTCGCGGACAGACACTTGAGGCACGTGACATTTGAAATCACCGTAACCACGAACGTGCATATCAACAAACGTGTTTTGGAGTAGAACTTATCTTGAAATATTTTCGCGAAAAACACCTGTCTCTAACAATTACTATGAACTTAAACATACAGAAAATAGGTGTGTTGCGGCAATGCCTGGTAAGAAATAGTTTTGATGCAAAATTTCATTACACTGAGTGCGTACGAATCCAGTACGTTGTCCCTTTGCTGTAATTTTCTAGTCATTGTTAAGCTTTATTTGAATGAGGCGAAGGAATATTCTTGAAGTAGAACTGAAGCAGGTCTTCAGAAAAGGTGGATTGAGTCAGTTAAGAGGTTTGGGCGGCTGTTAACATCGAGGTCTTGAGAGCCGATGCGGGTGCAGTGAGGTGAGTATGTAGCAGCGCCGGAATGAAAGGGCGGGGGGAAACGGAAGATCCTCGAGAAAACCCGCCGACCACCGGCATCGTCCTGCATGGTTCCCACTTGCGAAAATCCGGACTGAACCGGCCGGGGATTGAACGTGGCTCGGCTTGGTGGAAAGTGAACAGTCTAACCGCTCAGCCACCGTGGCCCCCAGTAAAGCTGAAAATAACCGCGAATGAACTATAGCATTTATTTGTCGTCGCGTTAAAGACTATATGAAAAAAAAAAAAAAAAAAATCAGGAAAATAATCAAACAGCAGATATAGGTTGTTCACGGTAAAATGAGCACTTTTGATAGACCTGCTTAAGATATACTTGTATACACGTTGTGTATTCTTCCGCCTTATGTAAAATTAATATTAGTATGGGCCTCATCACTTTATTCATGCGCCAGTCAAATGAAACTGTGAAAATTATTGAGAAAGTAAGTACTTTACAAATCTGCTCATTTTTACACTTCGATGCATTAAAAACAGAAAGAGAAAGAATTAATTTTAATTATTCACAAATGGTTACCTAACACTTTTCAGGCGACGTTAAGAAATGGAAGTACTTTCTATCCATCGTTACCAATTTTACTGGGCGAATGTCACTCAGTGCGCACATTAAAATATATGCATGCAGGGGTAGTGGATTTTTTCTAAGGTTAATTTATAAAATGTTCAGTTTATCGTGAACAGTCTTTACACGACGTAGTAGACCTACTCTTTGGCCACAAGAAAACGTCGATGTAATATACTGTATAACCGTATTTAAAAAAAAACGTGTTCTTAATTCGGGACTGCCGAACACGACATTCGTAAGTGACACACGTGCAAAAATTTAAATTGTGGACAAGAGAATGAATACATTTGGCCTCTCGCCCTGTGAAAATAAAAGCAGGTGGCTGTTTCGTGACTTCGCGGTGCCTGTGTTGTGTAGAAAGGTTGAAGGCGAGGAAATGAGTTGGCGGCCACGCACGACTGCACATGCGCACTTCGCCTAGACTCCCTGAGCGAATCCGACACCACCCGAGGCGAGCCGAAGGTAGTCGAGCGGAACATTACCGCGGACACGTTGTTACGGTCCGTAATTAATAACTTCCCTTTAGTTCCCGTGTATTTTTTTTTATTTCCCCACGGACCCTCTCTTTCGCAATTTTTTTCTGGTCTTGCCGGAGAGTGGCGGTATTTTATCATCCGAGATGATCTTGATTGTTCCGCAGTTCGAGTCAGTACGTTGTTAGGTTTAAGAGCGTAATATGCAGTCACAAAATTGCGAGTGTGTTAAACGATGTTACGACTTATATTCCTGACATGAAGATAATTGTTCCTTGTTTGACTTTTATTTATAGATAAGGGATTTCGTCAAGTCTTACATTCCATCCCGATTTTTTTTAAATCCAAAAGTTTATATTCTGACACACTCCGCTTGTGTGTGTGTGTATATATATATATATATATACACACACACACACACACACATGTATACAGCAGTATTTTGTAGCCCGACGTAACGTAATTAAGTTTTCTGAGAAACTATATTCAAGCAAACCTACTTGGAAAACTGCAGGCTCGAAAGACTAATGCCTTATTTGTATAATCATCATCATCATCATCATCAGCCAGTTCAATAATGAGATGATGTGGCCTCTTAGAGTTAAGAATTCATGTAGAATTTCAATAGTCTTCTCCAGGTAGAACGGTCTTAGGCGATTCTCTGACAGATAACTCCAGCAACCCTGCGTATGTCTTTGTCCCAAAGGTCTGGTGGTCTTCCTCTTGGTCTCTAATGATTTCGTGGACTCCATTACAACACCGTTTTTGTCCATTTTTCATATTTCGTCCGCGCAACATGGCCGGCTCATTGCCACTTCAAGGTTGCTGTCTAACCAAAGATGTCTTTAACTTTAGTAACTGAACTGATGTATGTTGCTTTTTTCTTGTCTTTTCTAGTAAAACCCAGCATTGACCTTTCCATAGCTCTTTGGGCTATTCTAAGTTTTCCTTTTGTAAATTCATTGAGTGTCCAAGTCTCACAGCCGTGAGTCAGCACTGGAAGATTGCACTTGGCGTAAATGACTTTCTTTGAATTTACGGGCATATTTGATTTGAGAATAATATAATGTTTTCCAAATACTTGCCATCTCAGCATATCACATTCTTTGATCCTTGGGCAATCCGTCATTGAAGCAGGGGTGGTGAGTCATGATGAAAGGCTAAATTATCCGGAGATAAAATAGCCTTAATAATATAGACGGAATTAATTGTTTAATGCGTTTGGTTGTCACACGAAATGGTTGCTACGTATGTTCAGTATATCAAATATCATGTTCGTCTACGAATAACTGTATAATATTTATTAGCCGCAAACAAATGTATTGAGATAATAAAGCATTCGTAACTCGAGATGTTTGTATGTTGACATGTATTTGAGCGTATTGGCTCTCAGAAATATTTGAGTGACTGTCTTGAATGGCGATTAAACCTGCGGTGCTTTTACTTCATCAACTCAGGCGTCGTGCCCCCAATTTTATTTTGAAGCGTTAATTACTTTTTTCCCGCTACGATTTGTTTTCTTTTAAAATCACATCCTTAGAAACATTGAAAACAGATGGCAGACTCGAAAACCGCAGGCAAGTTACGAACCATTAAGCAACTCATTTATTGCAATTTGGTTGTCTGAATGTAAAATGATAGCATTCAATCAATTTAAAAGTTTTGTGCTGGTATATTAACCGCAGTTCATTGAAAAATTGTCATACACTTGACATACGAAAGTCTTACGTGAATACCGATTATTATGCTCAGAAACTTATATATGTGACAGTTAGTTACAGAGTGTGAATTTAAATACCTTGTTTTCCTTTCCGCGAAAGTAATGTATCTAGAAAATATTTGACTATAAAATATCAGGCAATCATTACGTTCACTAAAAATACGCTTACTAATTGTGGTACGCGACCCGGTAATAGACTACTTTGTCAGTTTAAGTAACATAATTTATAATTCTTTTGTCGATTGTTAAATGCTGATGAAAGTACAGAACGAATAATATGGCTCATAGCATATTCTTATACTACGAATATTATTTGAAACAAAGTGTTTTCTGGGATATGTTTATGTCTGTTTCATTATAAGAGTTATGGATGAAGATAATCAGATTGTAGACTGGAAAAAAATAAACATCAGCTCTGGTCAAATGATTTATTTGTGAATGTGAGAATTGTGTCAAATTCCTAGATTTTCCTTTTAATAAAGTCCTTATTGAAAATACTCTGAAATTTACCAAAAATTATCCTGCAGAGAAACAAGTTGCTAGTGCCACACTGCCAGGCGTGAAGTAACACTGGCTGCTCTATGGGACTGCAACCAATGAACGAATATGTGAGACTCGAGTATACACATGGCTGTGGAGTATAGCCTACAGTTCATTCAACTCGTTAATTTTTCCTATCCCTAAATATAGGATCGCCAGCGCCTACCAAGTGCATTCATGGATATTACAAAAAAAAAAAAATCTTCACATTTTAAAGCTGTGCAGTTAGAGTTGTTCTTGAGGAATTTGGGTGGCCTTTGACAGCGAGGTATTGAGAGCCGATGAGGGTGAAATGAGGTGAGAATGGAACAGCGCCGGAGTGAAATGGCGGGAGAAACGGGGATCCCCGAGAAAAGCCCGCCAACCAGCGGCATCGTCCGACACGATTCCCACGTGCGAAAATTCCGGGAGTGACCCAGCCGAGGATTGAACTTGGATCGCCTTGGTGGGAGGTGAGCAGTCTAACCGCTCAGCCACCGCGGCCCCTTGTGCGCTTAGACACTACCACCCGGTCAAAGAGTAGGTAAATGCACAGAAGAGAAATGGCGTAGGTGTTCCATTGATGCGGGTGGACTCTTTTACTGAGTGGCTTGCGCAAGACTCTGGAATAGGCCTTGTCCCGCCAGTCGCGTGCTGTGGAAGTTTTCCTATTGGCTGGGTTACCAGCTGACAAGTAGGTTACAAGACTCCGAATGACGAAGGGCATTCCTACATTTTTCTCACCAGTGACGCCGTTTTGCTGGCATGTAGGACTGGAGTTCGCTTAAGGGGACTGTGTAGCTGTGCGTCCAAGGTCACGAAGCGAGGGAGCGATACGGGCGACACTAACACGCGCCTCATCTTCCCTACGCGCAAGGCGAGCAGTGCTTCCGTCCTAACGCTTTACTGTGCAAATTATATCTGTAACTGTGTAATTATATTACACGCCATGAAAGTACACAGATCAAACTGCCTGCGCATAATCCTACTATTCTTTTACCACTTAAAGAAACTGCATAGACAAGCTTTAACCATGCTATTCCAGCAAACACAACCTGTTGGCAAAGTGTCGGCAAATTGTCGGCCCGATACCTGTACTGTCGGCAACTGTCGTTTCAATACCAGAAGATAGACATCTGACAACGGTGTGACGTCTTGTGTGAGACAGTATGTTTGCCGTTAGAAAAAAAGACAATGGCACGCTGTATTTTTTGGGATAACATATGGATATCACCTAAATTATGTTGGCGTGATATCTCACAGCCAACATGTCGCCAATAGCAAAAATAATATTCTGGCCCGATTCCGATATAGCATCTTTGCAAACTTTTTGAAAGGGTTTTTTTTGAATAGGCAAGATGTTAGCTAGCTTGTACATGGCATGATGTCATTTTGAGACCATGTATTAAACGTTAGCATGTTTTTTTAATTATTATATGTGTGTCACGCAGTAGCCCATGGCATTTTTTACTTTGAATATTTTTCATTTGTACAACCATCCTACAGATATATATATATATATATATATATATATATATATATATATATGTGTGTGTGTGTATATATATATACACACACATATATAAATATATATAACACACACACATATAAATTACAAAATCTATTTTTTTACAAGCCTTTGAAGAAACAAAGTAACAATTTTTAAATAATCAGTGTTTTGAAATAATTTGTTTTATTGTCATGGAATTTATACATTCACTTATAATAATTAGTATCATGATACATATGAAATTAATGGAGAGCATCAGCAATTTACCCCGTCGTATATAGGTTAGCATGCTGAACTGTCTTCTCAAGGATATTAGGGTCGAATCCCGCAATCGGCAAGGAAAAGATTTTCATATCATATAATGAGTTGAAAAGTAAATGAAATGAATGCATGTAAAGAGGAAATAACAAATACTAAATTTTTTTTATCAAAAAGTTAAGTTTTTTTAATGGTTATAATGCTTATTTCTGGACGTCATGCCTCTGCAGGCCCGGAGTCTTGTCACCATCCAGCTGCCGCAGGCCCTGTGTCTTGCCGCCCTGCAACCACCGCAGGCCCGGCGTCATGCCGCCATCCAGCCGCTGCAGGCCCGGTGTCTTGCCGACGTCCAAAAGCCGCAGGCCCAACAGCTTGCCGCCAACCAGCCGTCGCAGGCCCAGCCTCTTGGCGTCATCCAACAGCCGCAGGCCCGGCGTATTGCCGCCATCCAGCCGTTGCAGGCCCAAAATCTTGCCGCCATTCAACAGCTGCAGGCCTGGCATTTTGTCGCTGTTCCGACGCCGCAGGCCCGACGTCTTGCCGCCATCCAGCCGCCGCAAGATTGGTGTCTTGCCGCCATCCAGCCGCCGCATGCCCAACGTCTTGCCGCCATCCAACAGCCGCAGGTCCGGCGTCTTGCCGCTATCCAACAGCCGCAGGCCCGGCGTCTTGTTGCCATCCAACAGCCGCAGGCCCGGCATCTTGCTGACATCCACACCCGCAGGCCCGGCGTCTTGCCACCATCCAGCCACCACAGGCCCAACATCTTGCAGCCATCCAACAGCCGCAGGCCCAGCGTCTTGCCACCATCCAACAGCCACAGGCCCAACGTCTTGCCGCCATCCAACAGCCGCAGGCCCAACGTCATGCCGCCATGAAACAGCCGCAGGTCCAGCGTCTTGTCGCTATCCAACAGCCGCAGGCCCGGCGTCTTGCCACCATCCAGCCACCACAGGCCCAACATCTTGCAGCCATCCAACAGCCGCAGGCCCAGCGTCTTGCCACCATCCAACAGCCACAGGCCCAACGTCTGGCCGCCATCCAACAGCCGCAGGCCCAACGTCATGCCGCCATGAAACAGCCGCAGGTCCAGCGTCTTGTCGCTATCCAACAGCCGCAGGCCCGGCGTCTTGCCACCATCCAGCCACCGCAGGCCCAACATCTTGCAGTCATCCAACAGCCGCAGGCCCAACGTCTTGCCGCCATCCAACAGCCGGAGGCCCGGCGTCTTGCCGCCATCCAACAGCCGCAGGCCCGGCGTCTTGCCGCCGGGCAACCGCTGCAGGCCCGATGTCTTGCCGCCATCCAGCTGCCGGAGGCCCGACGTCTTGCCGCCATCCAGCCGCCGCAGGCCCGGCGTCTTTCCGCCATCCAACCTCCGCAGGCCCGACGTCTTGATGCCATCCAGCCGCCGCAGGCCCGGCGTCCTGACGTCATCCAGCTGCCACAGGCCCAGAGTCTTGACGCCACACAACCGCCGCAGGCCCGGCTTCTTGACGCCACCCAGCCGCCGCAGGCATGGCATCTTGCCGCCATGCAGCCGCCACACACCTGGCGTCTTGCGACCGGATTTTTGACCAATTTTACGATTTTTTTTCTCCATTACTACACTTAGTATAATAAAAGTAAAAATATAGCAACATAGACAATATTTTATACTTTTTTTTTATCCGTTCTGGCAAAACTATGTATTTCTGTAACTTTTATTTACCGAGATACATGTTTACGTACAAAAAACGATTTCATAGAAAAAGTTTCAGTACATAGGATTCTTAGTAAGCGCCTATTTCACCAATGAATTCTAAAGTATTTTATTGCTCGGTGCTCCTTTTAATTATAAATTAATTCTTTTTCCACTGAGTCTTTTTCGGTGACGGAAACTGTAATTATTTGGAGCAAAGGTCCATTCGTGGTTATTTCCAACATTTCTGAAGCACTGCTAAAGTTTTAATTCCGGTAAGCATTACAAACACAACTACTTTATCTCTCTTTTTATTCATATTAATTATAAATGAAACATTATATATATGCATAGTATAAAACAAATCCACCGGCCACGTGTGTCTGTGTATTCAACTAAGACTTCTAAACTACTGGATGGATTCTAATGCGGTTTTCACCATCATTTAAAGAATTTCTTGAGGAAGATCCAGGTGCATAATAAATTAATATTTAATGCAAGGATAGTAAAGAAATGTCGACTTTTTATAATAAAGTCGGATAAGCCGATTTTTTGGCGCTTACATGGCTTACGCTGACTAAACCATAAGAGCTACACCAAACTGATGTGCTACATAATTGGAGATCTCAAAAAAAGTCTACCAAAATCTCCGCGTCAGCATATATTTATCTTTTAAGGATGACCCACAGTAACCATTTTTATCTTTTCGGGGTTCATACGAAGACTTTGTGAACAACACAGTATTAATCCTATGTTAGTTACCTTAAGAATTTAGTGTATATACTTACTGCACACATAAACAACGTTATATTTGTAAATCACATCCGAGTATAACATATAAGTGACTTTCGCTAGTATAACATATAAGTGACTTTTCAATTTAACAAAAAGTAAGATACTTTCCAGTCAACAGAAGTATAAAACCAAGCACGTCATACGTTGCGTTTTTTTTCCAAAGGTTTGATTCATGAAGTGTGATGTTACCGTGAGCAGACTATAAGTTCTGCGCGTGTAGGTGACACCGGGAGCGCTGCAAGTTTTCGGGCGGGCGCAAATGTTAACACGGGAAATATGGAGTCGAATCCTGCCACGTTGAAGAAGTAGCCATAAATGCACACCGTTCCGCATTACGCAGGCGACAGCAATGGCGGAAGTAGCTATTTCGTTGGGTTGGCGGACAACAGAAATGGTTGGTCGAACTCACACGGTGTGTGTGATAGCACTACCCAAAGTGCGAAATCCAGACATTTTCCCCCTGATCAAATGACCCACAAACAAAATGGCTGAGGTCATGTGTACTCGTAACGATTCAGTCGTATAATTTAAAGGGTAGTACAACCCTTGCACCCTGCAGGTGGCCAGTGTCTCGGGAGAACAATAGATAGCTTACGTTCGTCCTCGAGGCGTAATGACGACTGCACTGCGTTATTCTAAACTGTTGTTATGGCAGCAGTGCCATCACGGAAGTAGCATGACTCATACCCTCTTCCAGCCTCCGAGAACTGATAGACATGCTAGATATAGTCTATCCACTGTAAAGTGAGCACTGTTTAAGGCCCTGCTAAAATTTTCCTCTTGGCCGATTTTTCTTTCTGCCACTTTTTAATATAAACATTGCCACATCATCTATAAACATAGTGTATACATTCCACCACTCCCAAAAGTTAACTTCTGAAGTTGCTACAAATTATATTTATTAGTAGTTAATACTTATTGAAAGGGCCTTAAAAAGTCCTCACTTTACCGTGAATAGCCTATATTCTTTGTTACAGGCTTTTCACCGTAAAGTGAATACTTTTGAGACCCTAGTTACTTTTTCCTTTCAGCCATGTTTTATCCTTCAAACACCTTCTGAAATGTATATTGTCCTGCGAATAATAAACACAGTGTGTATATTCCACCACACTCGGAAATTAACATCCAAGAATAAAATAAACTATAGTTATTGACTATTATTCTAAATGAGAGAGCTTTCTAAAGTGCTCACTTTATCGTGAATAATAAAATAAAATTTTTTGTTCATATAGTTTTTTAAATATTAGTATTGCTTCTTAAAAATCAAGAATGATATGCTTAGTAAAATAGCACACGGGAACGCTGTAGCTACAAAAAATTATTAAAAATTTTAGGAATAATACTTTTAGTAAAATAAAAGACTTTAACCAGATGTTTTTTTTTGTTCTTTCGTACACACAAACACAGATTTTTGTGCTACTAGAAGATTAACTGGGAAGAAGTTATCAGGATAATCTAGTACGCACGACTATATAAAAGTTATTTTGAAAATATCATTAAAAGACTGAATTTTACAATAACTTTTAATGAGGATTAAGGGAGAAACAGGGTTTTTTCGATGTAGTTTGTTGAACCTAAATCGTTAATCGATTCTGTTTCGAGTGAAGATAACACGGGTATTATTATGACACCTAATGTTAGAAATGACATTAAGAAATGCTCGCGTGTAATATATTAAAAATCGCACAGTCTCCTACAACCCATTATTGACTGTGATTCTAACATGCTCAGGTAATGCAAAAATAATTCCTCACTCAACTATTGCTGCAGCAGTAGAACAATATTAGACGTACTTCAGGATGAGTGTGTGACGCTGTTTGATAACAATTGTTATCTGTTTGATAACAATTGTTATCTGTAGGTTGGACGCAAATGATGTTCAAACCAAGGACTATGCGAGCATGAAGAAACTCCTTGATATGGGCTGTTCTCGATAAATTGGGCACTTTGGAAAACCCGGCTTATTATGTGCTTCTCTGTCCATTTTGTATCCCACATCGGCTCTCAAGATCTCGATGTTAAGAGCCATCCAAGTCTCTTTAAACTTCACTTCAATTTGTATATTTTCGCTTTACGTAACTTCATTGTAATGGGACTGGTTACTTTATTCGTTCTCCAGCCAAAAATAGAAGGGTGTGGCTGTGTTGGGGACACTGATGTTTGTTTTGCGTGAACACGTCTACGTTGATGCGCTCGGACGCCGTAATGGTTATTTTATGTTCTCGGCACCGCTTCGCTCGATCATATGGGGTTTTATGGTTATCACTGGATTGCTTTTGAGATGCTCTTTTCAACCGTATACGATTTCTGTATTTCGACTTAGCTTTTATACGAGTATAGGCCGAAATTGTGTTAAGTTTTCTTAATTTTTTACATTAAACGCATACAATTTCACCATAACCACGCTACACATATGTTTTTATACACACAATCAATTGATCTTGACGAGAGCTGTCGATTGAAACTCAAACGAGCGTTGTAGCTTCTCCTAGTCAAAAGTTATACTACGCGGAAGTTATGAGACGCGGCGAAACGAACTCAAAATTGCGTTGCGGCCCCCCCCCCCCCCCCCCTTCCTGATGGACACGATGCTTTGCAGTTCTCACTCAACGTAACATATGCTTTGATCCTTTGGCAATCCAGTGGTGCACTCGAATTTTGAATGTAGACGATAGATTCGGAGCTGCAATGCCAAACTGAATTATCCCGATTTTGTTATCATCGGATTTTCTGGATTGCCTTCCACTATGGTTACAAATTTAAAGACGTATTCACGTCAAAAAAACGTGGAAATATTGAGGATGTAATTTTGTTCCTAGCATACACGATTTCTTCATAATTTTTGGATCAAACATTTGAAAACTCACACCATGTATGACATGCTTGGTTGTTTCCTATATATAACATGTATTACAACCACTTTATACTTCTGGTACATAAAAGTATTTTATTTTTTTAGTGAATTGAACACTTGTATTTTATCTATAAATTACAATATTTTATTTATATATATTATAAATAAAATCAGGGAGAAAATAGGTATGTTGGTAGTGCCTAGTAAGAAATAGTTCCTACGCAAGATATTATTGAACTGAGTGCGCACGAATACGGTGCGCTGTCCCTTTGATGTAATTTTCTGGACGTGGTCAAGCTTTGTTTGCACGAGTCGGAGTAGAACTTCAGCAGAGCTTCAGAAATGTTGGAAGGAACCGTGAGTCGACCATACGTGCTCTAATATGTATGAAACAAGGAATTATAACTTTAGTGTCGATAAATATAAAAACATTACACTTGTAAAACTATCTCGAGTCGTACGAATACTTTTATTTACTCGCTGCCAACTTAACTAGAAGTTTGCCCGGCAGTGTGTACTGTGACAGTGACGAGCAGTGATTTCTTTCAAAGGTTTGTTTCGAAAATGCTTACTTTACTGTAAGCAGACGCCAGTGTGGTAATCGTGAAGAAAAAAAACATAGCGACCCTCTACTGAACTGTTTACGAATTATCTCTTTGGGGATGGCATTTAAAAAAAAACTTCTGTGACGTGAGAGACGTTGACAAGCAGCAAGAGAAAGGACCAATTGGACCAGTTCTAGAAACGGCCCACTCAAGTCAAAGTTGGAATTGGACGGGAAAATAAAATAAAACACTTAGTGTGATCGTGTCTATGGGAGGGGGCGACAGAGTTTGTAGCACGGAGTTGGGCAACTTCACTTTTTTTTTTCCTTCCTTACTGCTGGTCCCACGCCGTCATGAATTCTCTTCTTCCCACAGTAGGCGCTTCGACGCTACAGTCTGTCCGCAGTAACTACACACTTTGAAAAACCAAACCTTTGAAAAATAACACCATGTGTGACGTGTTTGGTTGTTTCCTAAATATGTAGAACTAATGTAACATAAGCGTTTTATACTCCTATTAATACGAAAGTATCCAATTTTTTGTTAAATTCAGTGAGTGAGTGAAGAGATTTGGACGGCTCTTAACATCGAGGTCTTGAGAGCCGATGAGGGTGATTGAGGTGAGTATGGAGAGCGCCAGAATGAAAGGACGGGGGAAACGGGAGATCCCCGAGAAAACGGTATCGTCCGGCACGATTACCACATGCGAAAATCCGGAGTGACTTGACTGGGGATTGAACCCAGATCGCCTTGGTGGGAGGCGAGCAGGCTAACTGCGCTGAGCCACCGTGGCCCCTTGTTATATTGAAATTTCACTTTTATTTTATTTATAAATTGTAATATTTCACTTATAGTTAGTAAGAACAATAAGAATTAGTTCTTATGCAAAATATTAAACTAAGTGCGCACGAATGTGGTGCGTTTTTACTTTGGTGTTAATTTTCTAGACTCTGTTAAGTTTGTTTGCTCGAGACGGAAGAGTACCCTAAAAATATAACTGTAGCAGGGCTTCAGAAAGTTTGGAAGAAACCGTGGATTGACTATAGGGAATGTTGTCACGGCACCCGCGAGATATTTTGCATTTGAGGCACGAGAACTAGGGAACGATTAAGGGCTACTCTGGCAAGCCATTTGAATTACTTCTGTCGCCTCCACGTGCTAGTTTCTGAACTAGCGAACTAGTGCTGTCGCGACAATGGAATTTCAAGTGGCGATCCTGTTATTTAGTAGTGGAAGTAAGAAGAGGTCCCGGGCGATTGGTATATCAGCCTCCCGCCTATGCGATACGCCGAGGAAAATGTTCAGTTGAATAAAATAGTTTTTTTTTTTTTTTTTTTTTTTGGCGCAACTACATTATTATTGTTTGTATAGGGAGCAATCACATATTTTGTCGCTGCAACTAAATTAATTTTTTCGTACTTGTTTGGCTGCCCCAAGTTTTTAATATTTGGTGTTTGCAACTAAAGATTTGTATGGATCTACGCGCATTTAACTGTTTCATTTATCGCATAAAGTTTCGAACCACAACCAGGAATTTAAATGCCCGAACACTACATACTAGCAATCTTGGGTAACGCAACTAATGTCTAAACGAATTTGTTTTAAAATACATACAAAGGACATATACGTAAATAAATATTTTAAAGTTTCACAGCTTTACGTTACCTATTTTATGTTTAACTGGTTTCACTGGGATTGTTTGTATCATTATTAAGCACAAATAAATGTACTGACAAACAGTGTTGCTGTATTAATTGCCCCAGAAATTATAAACAAACTATTAAACTGTATTTTCAAACAACCAATTGACTAGATCCCCTACAGTCAACCTATCAAATGCCAGAACAGGATCAAGCTAATTTCGTTGCCTCCACAATTTCTGTTAATAAACACACAATACTGTATTCAGCTAACTAAATCCTTATTTACTCTAAGCAAAATATTGATTTGACTCTACCCTGATATTTTGAATGTTAACGGTACCCAAACCTATCATAGACTATTCATTGTAAAGTGAGAACTTTTTGAAGCCCTCTCATTTGGTATAATAGTCAATAAATATATTTTAATCTAGCCTTGCACGTTAACTTTATAGTCCGGTGAAATAGGTATGTATACTGCGTTTATTGCTAACATGGCAATATTAATTTCAAACCGTGGCGAAGGATAAAAATGGGCTGATAGGAAAAAGTAACTAAGGCCTCAAAGGTGCTCACTTTACCATGAACAGCCTATAGTTGTGTTTTCTTAAAAGCACGATGATTTCGGAACAAGAAAATAAATGTTCGGTTCAGGAGCAGATTAGTTGAGCGAACAAAATATTGCCTAGTGCAAAACAACATTCTCGAGTACATTTATTTGGTATCTGAAACTATATCATTATCTCCGTGTACGGGATCGATTACCGGCGAGGTCACCCTGAACTTTCACATGTGCGAAATGTGGCGGACGTTGGCAGTAGCCGCCGGGCTTTTCCTAGGAATCCTTATCTCCCCCCCCCCCCCCCCCAATCATTGGTTCACGCCGTTGGTCCAATATATTGTTATTCTTCCGGGACATTAACCCTTTACATACAATGCACTACACATCACACGGCATAAATTTATTCGATCGTGGAAATTGTAGCCGGGCTTAATGCAGACCGGTGCACTTCTATACCAAATATTCAAGTGTTGTACTTTACTTTACGGGAATATAAGAATGCCGTTTATGACTAAATAGAAGGGCTTCAAATCAATGTTTGCAGTATTCAAAATGTCTTTGATGTGGTTTCCTGGTCTGTGAAATATGGTTTATTTAAGAATGACAACAAAAAGAGAAAACTTACAGAGAGAGATATATATAATGTATTTTTCGGACGCACTGCATCTAAAATCGCCATCCACGTAGGCATGTTCATTAAGTATGCGTTCCACATAACATCCTTGAGGTTCCGCAATGAATTCTTGCGTTCGCAGTCATAGCTTAGCATGCAAAACTAGAGCATACTGACAACGCCTGCGTTCGGAAACTGACCAGTTTGTATATAACAGACGGCAACTACTGGATTTTAATTTTTAAGATTGTATCTACTTTATGTTTACATGGGAAACGTTTTGTTAGGTTTCCATTGTTCTGTTTTGCAGCCATAATGGAGTATGACAGACGTGGAATTTACTTCCGGTCGCAAATTACTTCACTTTAAACAATGTATTGTTAACGCACGTGAGAGCTAAATTTACAAACACGTGTTGTCATAAATCACTTTTAGCTTTCGTCCAGAATAGAAAAATTTATTCTAAAAAATCGTTATTTGCATTTAAAAATAGCCGCTTTCAGGTTTAGTTTGGTCTCAGAGGCATGTGTTCGGAAGTGTTGTCACGACGTCGTTTTGCTAAACACTCCGTGCTCTAGAGAGCCGTATATACTACCAGAAGGTATCAAGGGCGAAAAGCATAGGAAATAATACATAGTGTGTGTCGAGTGTAATGATAAACGGAATTCTGGGTGGACGTAATCGCTGAGGCCAGAAGGCCGGGACAATGGTGATTGTACTCAACACCCACCTTGACTCAGTTTATCAGCACCAAGTAATGAGTGGCACTGAGCCTCTTATCATTAGGAGGTCCCGTCGTCTTTGCTAATTTCCTCTTTATTTTATATGGATGTCGTTAACCCAATGTTTGCATTCTCTACCACTGAACCCATTGTACACATATAGGCATCAAGAGGACACAAAAATTCAGTATTTAACTTACACTCTACTTACTGGAAACTATAAATTCGGTATACTATTACAGTATTATGGCGTGGTAACGCCAGGCATTGCGATTATGACAGTGTAGGAAAGTATTATAATAATGAATTAGAATGCACTGAAAGCATACATATATTGTTTCCAAGCAGTATGTCCCTTTAAATAAAATAGAAACAAATATATGTTTATGCAATAACAGTGGATATTAAAACCCGAAATTTAACTTCGTGTTTCCCCACAAACGAAGAATTTTACAAAATAAAATGTTGCCAGAACTAAACTATATAGAAGCTGGTAAATAAAATTTTCCTTTGCTTACGTGGTTATTATATGTCTTGACACTATAATAGCACGCCTTTCCTTCAATTATATGCCACACGCTTATGGCAGGAAGTCTTAGGGCAGTGAAAAATGAGGAACTGGAAATTATGTCATTGCATGGCTTAGTTAATTGGAAATCTTAGCTCCGAACCACATCAACATTTAAAAATTTACGTTCAGTTAGTAGCAATTTTGAGAACTCGAATCATAACATGAAAGCGATTTGATCGTGAAGTGGTGCCTTATTCACAAACTTATCGCATCTAATTAATGGTTGGTTATTTTTGCAAGCCTTAAATGCTTCTTCCTACACGTGTGTATTCATCCGCTAAACGTAAAATTTCAACTGTGCTATGGGCCCAATGACTAGTATTTATGCCCCACACTATGAACATATTTAAAACTCAAATATGCTACTCTTTCTACAATATGGTGCCGTAGTAAGCCTTAGAATAAAACTGGCGGATAACTATCATCCGAATAGGCTGTCTCTAGTATTTATCTAGTATTTATCTAGTATTTTGTGTACTGCAACCTCTGGATTGCCCTTGAATAGCTGCTGATGAGATTTAATTTTTTTTTCACACATCGGTATTTGAATTCTAGATAAACGTAAATCGTACAGTAATAATTAGGTCCGTAATATTGGCGAAGCAAATTACACTTTTCGTTTATTGTGGTGTGGGAATTGTTAATTTTTCTGCTAGTGCACGCTGAATTTATTTTCCACAGTGATAGAATTGGAAGTAAATGTAAATGTAAATGTAAATCATAATTAAAGATACTGCAAGATTTTTTACTTTCTTGCTCTCCAAAGCAAGTTACTATAAACGACTCCCCGTCAAAAATTGTCCATCTCGTTGTTGCCATGTCTGTTTCCTATTTTTCAGTCGAAAAAGGAGCTGTTTGAAGGCCAGACCACCGAATAACCTATACGTGGGATGAACTGCCGGTTAGCCACTATTCATGCCATAATTTGCATGCATTTCATAGATATCTAGAGAATACATTCTATCCATAACTCTCTTTATATGTGGTTAAACAGGCCCTAAGTATATGTATAGAAAAGAGAGATCAGTTTCCTTGGATACTAGTTGGAACATTTGTCTTTTCATTCGACTCTAAAAGCACTTAACATAATTCGCTTCCAACATTAAATGTTGATGTGGGTGTCAGCGTTGCGTTGAAATACGTATACGCAGCAACGAGTAGCGATTTTATTTCAATGGCTGATTTCGAAATTGTTTTATTAGTGGCAAACAAGCTATTGTACTCACAGTGTTGCAAGTTCGACGAAGTACTTTATCTCTTACCCTTTTTCCTCATGCATGAGGTGTAAAAAATATTCTGGCAAACGTCCTAAACTGTAATGGAAGTTTTTAACCTATACACCGTATGGAAATAATACCACACATCAAGCTGCAGGGATAGGAAAGTTTAGCGTCGCTACTATACAAAGTTGGGAACTGCCTTGCGCATTTGACTGTTTCTTGAGAAAATGTAGGAACGCTACAGTGAATGTATAGGGGGAACATTACCATTCACGCTTTCTCGCTACGCGTATACACTGGTATGGTAAATTTCCGAATCATTTCTTAGAGTGTATCGGCACTGATGGTGGGGTATAGGGTGCAATTGACAGCCCGGTCATAGAATATGTGATCACAAAAGATCGAAATAGCGTGGCAGTACCTTTGATGTAGGCAAATCCATTCGCGGATTGGATACATGAATCCTGGAGGTGCGCTTTTATACTGATTAGCACGATCGTACCGTGAAAGGATCCCAATTGGCTAGGCAGACTGTGGCAAGTTAGTGTGCAGGCACTGATTGGTTAAACTTTACAGCGTAAATTGATGGTAAACGAGAATCTGTTATCATTTCGTGCGTATGGAGTTCAGACCTTTCTTTGCAATAAGGTATAAATAATTTAAATTTATTTTCGTAGGTCTGCTTATTCACCAGTTACTTCTAGGTGTGTCTTGAATCAAATTAATGTGCGACATATATTATATGGGTGATAAATTCTGCTGTACATAATGGTATTCTCTCCTAAAAGCTGTTGGATGGGTAAAGCCCCTGTCACACTGTCAAATTTTCGCCTTCTACGATATTAATAGGCAGTTACAGTTTCGTATTTATACGCAGCGCTCTTAGCCTTATGGCCTTACCGCGGTTCGGCCTCCCAATAGGCGGGGAAGAGGAATCACGTCCTCTCACCGCAAGGGAACCAGGATTAATGCGACCGTTGGCCAGATCCAAGCCCAAGCCTGGCATTTCCGCACATCTCTGCCCCCTCTACCGCACAGGTTCTGAGATCCTCGCACTCAGAAACCAAGCGTGTGGTCTGGCCGGGGTTCTACCGATAAAATTTGAAGACAAAAAAAAAAAGGGCCATCAAATTCTTCCTTCAAACTGATTTTATGAAATAATCTTGTATGTGATTGAAAACGTGCCACGCTGCGAAATTTTTTTTTTTTTGGGAATTTATAATTTGAATAAATATTTAAAAATTACTTTCATAGTGAGATATTGATTTTGTTTTTCATGCGGTTATTACAGGAGGAAATGTAAGTAATGTTGTAATTTATTTTCGCTTCTTTACTAAACTAAAATTTTATTTATAAGAGATGTTTCCTACACAATGAAATTTAATGCCGCCGAACTCGTAATAGTATGCGAAATATTCACTTATAATAGCATTCTTGACCAGACAACTTCTACATAAATTAATTATCTTCATTATCTACTTCGTTTCCAGCAATTGTTCGTTATTTTTTAGTTTGTTGACGTCCATTTTTTTCGTGTACGATTCTGATTGGCTGAGACCGTCAAACATCAAATAAATTTGAGAGCTGGTCCAATTTTCAAATATTTTATGAAAACTGAAGCCATCCAACTTTTCCCAACAAATATGGCGGCATTTATGACGTTACGATGACGTCATAACTGTCCAACATTATTTCACTAAAAATTATTGGAAGCAGTTTGACGGAAAAATTTGACATTGTGGCAGGGGCTTGACGCAGTCTCCTATAATTCATTCTCGTAAGAAATTTGATTTTGTCTCTTGGTGATGAGATTAGGGTTTTCGGACAATTCTTTTCTGCGCAGTTGGTTTTCCTGTGGCGCGACGCACACCTGGCGAGTGTCGTGAGTCTCCCACTGAGATCATGCAACACGTGGCGAGGACGTTGTAGGCTGGGTTAACTTCCGAGAAGTCTCTAGGCGATATCTTTATCTCGGAGAAAGGGAAAGACTGAGAATAACGCGTAAGGCATCGCGTCGGCGAGACTGTAAAAGCGACATAAGTTCCACGAAGTGCTTGTATAGTCCATTCACGCTTACTTCAAACTTTTCTGAAGCCCTGCTAAAGTTCTTTTCCAGGATATTCCTCTGCCTCGTGTAAACAAAGCATAGATAATAACACCAGAGAGCCAACGAACGGCATTCGTGCGCACACAGTATAAAATAATAATAATAATTTGCATGAGAACTATTTCTTACCAGGCATTACCAACATCCCTTATTTTCTCTGTTTTTATGTATATTAATTACAAATGAAATAATATATTATATATATAAAATATAAGTAAAAGTTCATCTTAATAAAAAATAATTTTTTTAATGCTAAAATAAGTATAAAACGCTTGTGATACATAAAATATTTAAGAAACAACCAAACACGTCAGGCATGGGTGATTTTTCAAAGGTTTACTTCAAAAAGCGTGAAGAAACAGCGAAAAGACTATACAGTCAGATAAGTGAATTATGCTATCGTCCATTAAGTGTGTACAGCAGGTTGGTTCACGACTAATAGAACATTGTTCGAAAACAAATGTGAATGTCCTTACTTATTAACTTCATACACGAGAGTTGTTACGAAGGTTCATGAGCCGAGACGATTATTAGAAGTCCGAGTCAGTAGTAGTTTTGGTGTTAGTTTTATAAATAACGACCTGCGCTCACTGTACACAGTTTCCTGCTATACATCAACTTCTCAGATGTATGTAGATTACTATTTTCCGACCGCTCGTTTAAAACAATTTATGTGGCCGATTTTACTTCCTGTTTCGTGATAGGCTTCCTTCCTTTTAACCGCCGGGAAAAGGCCAGAAAATTTAGGGTCCGAGGTCTGGGTGGTATGGAAGACGTATCTAAGAGACTTTATATCAATTTACTCCAAAACTTCCAAAGTATGTCGTGCCTTATATGGCCTAGCGTTGTCCGGAAATGAAATGCACCTGCCGGCTGAAATGTTTGTGACATAACCCAACCGCCAAGTTGGATCTCGCTGACCTTGAACTTAACCTTTAACCTTCACCCCATGTCCGTAACATTAAATGACCTTGAATCCAAAAAAAACTCTAAGAAATTTCCCAAAAAATTCCTCAAAATCCCCCCAAAAATGCATGTAAAAATTTTATAAAAATTATTTAAACATCATTACTAAGAATTTATTTAAAACATTGTTATAAAATAATTTATTTAAAAAACTTACACTTATGGAGGTATCCCCAGTAACACGTCCAGCAGACGGCTGACCTGCCACCAATGTTTCTCATTGATTAATTAATAGACAAGCATTCAGCCCCCCCCCCCTTTTTATACCCATTCTATCGCATGCAGGCATCTTGGTTATTTTTCGTTTGTCATTTGTTTTCATTTTCAACACCTAGGCGCCACTAGTTTATTAATAATCTATTTCGCCACCAGGCGAGCTGGTGATTTAGCCACTAAGTGGGCGCCATATTTGTTCAAGTTTTTAACATATAGGTGGTGCTATCAGCCATTTACTCACTTCGTTCGACCCATTCCACACCATGCACCGGCTGAGATAGAAACCACGGGCACCCGAATGCGAACAAGTCATGCTACCGCACTGATATAGGCTGTTCACGGTAAAATGAGCACTTTTAAAAATCCTGCTTAAGATCTACTTGTATGCACGTTATGTATTCTTCCGCTTTATGTAAAATTAACATTGCCATGGGCCTCATCACTATCCATGCGTCGGTCAGGTAAAACTGTAAACATTTTACGAAAGTAAATATTATATAAATCTGCTCATTTTCACATTTAGATGCATTAAAAAAAAACAGAAAGCCAAAGAAATAATGAAAGTTATCACAAACGTTTACCTCAAACTTTTTATCCGATAGGGTAATATTTTCCAGCCATGGTTACCAACTTTACTGGGCAAATGTCACACAGTGCGCCCATTGAAATATATACGCTCAGGGACAGTGACTTTTTTCTAAGGTACATTTCAAAAGTGCTCACTTTATCGTGAACAGCCTTTAAATGCTATATTTATTGTTCATTGATTCGACAAAGTATCGGGGTGTCATTAATTCTTCACCTTATGGGCACTCGTCACGGAACAAGAAAATCTTTATTTTATATTCGTACGATATACTTTTTAACTTGTAAATATTACGTACAAGTACTATTTTCTCCTATAAATAATTTAGGCCGCATATCTATTACCATAATGTCAAGTCAGAATCACGCGTTTAACTTCTTTGGGAAGTACAGAGAATAAAAACTGCTTCACTTGCCGAAAATAGCCTAGATGATTCGCGCTAAAATAACATACCGTGAGTTACTTAAAGAAATGTTTGAAATCACGCAATGAAATATTTCAGCATTTAAAAAAATTGCTTATCAAAGCAAATTTTTTCATGTTTTTGATTTGTAGAAGTCTAATAAGAGTTTTTCTAAAATGTATTATTCTAAGCATACCGTAAACTGAAGTAAGACGCGAGTTTTCAGCCACCCTTGTTAAAATTACTGTACATTTTTTAGTTTACTTTATTTGTACTAACCGAAACACTAAAATTGTTATTTTGACATGCTATGATGCAAAATATATACTATTTAATTTTTGTTATGCGTGGAAAGAGTGCGTGTAGTCTATTCGCGGTACAGTTTTTAAATCAAAACTCTGAAAAAAAAAACCCACGTAAGACGTGATTGGTTGCTTCCTAAATATGTCATGTATCACAAGCTTTATATACTTGTGTTAACATAAAAGTTCCTTATTTTCGGTCAAGTTACACTTTAACTTATATTTAATCTACAAAATACAATATTTCATTTATAACTAATGCGAATAAAGACAGAAAGGAAATGCGTGTGTTTTTAATGCCTAGTAAGAAATAGTTCTTATGCAAAATTTTATTACATTGAGTGCGCACGAACGCGGTGCGTTCCCCTCTGGCGAAATTTTCTAAGCTTCATTTGCACGAGGCGGAGGGATATCCTGGAAGTAGAACTTATGCAGGGTTTCATGAAAGTTGGAAGTAGCCGCGAATATACTATAGGTATAAGTAATGCCAACAGATTGCAACTCTAACGCCTTATTTCAAAAAGATGAACGTTTGTAAAGTCCTTTCTTCCTTACCGCCTTCGGACCGTGTCACCGTGGATAAGAGTAGGTTGACGCCGAAGGGAACCAGCTCTTTACCACAGAATGCAGTCCTTTCAGGGTCACTTTGCACTTTTCAGAAGCCCTGCTGAAGTTCTACTTCCAGGATATTCCTTCGCCTCAACCGAACAAAACTTAACGAAATACAGAAAACTACACCGAAAGGACAACGAAACGCATCCGCTCGCACTCAGTGTAGTAATATTTTTCAAAAGAACTACTTCTTACTAGGCATTACCAACACACCCATTGTGTCACTGTTTTTGTTCATACTAACATTACAAATGAAATACAATAATTTATATATAAATTATAAATAAAATTTCAATTTAACCAAAATGAAGGTACTTTTACGTTAACACAAGTATAAAGCGCTTGTGGTACATGCCATATTTAGCAAACAACCAAAAACGTCATACATGGGGTGCTTTTTCTAAGGTTTTATTCAAAAAGGGCGAAGGAACAGCGAAATAGACTATAGGCTATTCACGATAAAATGAGCACTTTTGAAAGCCCTGCTTAAGATCTACTTGTAGGCACGTTGAGTATTCTTCCGCCTTATGTAAGATTAACATAGTCGTGGGCGTCATCACCTTATTCATGCGTCGGTCAAGTGAAACTGTGAAATTATTAGAAAAGTAAATATTTAACAAATCTGCACATTTTTACATGCCAATGCATTAAAAAAAAAAATAGAAAGCGAAAGAAATAATTTAAGATAGCAAAAACGGTCACCTAATACTTTTTATTCGACGTTAAGATACGGGACTACTTTATATTAATCGTTACCAACTTAACTAGGAGCAACGTCACTCAGGATGCCCGTTAAAATATACGCAGGTAGGGGCAGTGACTTTTATTCTAAGGTTGATTTCGAAAGTGCTCACTTTATCGTGAACAACCTTTACACTTGAGAATAAAGGAATTAAACAGCCCCTTCTACAGAGAACTCCAACCGCACACGTCGGCAACACGACGCAGCGCTGTTCGCCAATCAGCGCAGGGAATCGTCCGCAGAACACTACAGCCAATCTGAGAAAACTCCTACTTACAGAACTTCTCGTAGCCATTCAGCGAATGGGTATACGTACAGTACATCAAAACAATCGTTGCGCTATTCTCATTCTGTATTCTTGTTATTTCTGTGGTGCCCGCCATTCGGAGGTATGGATAGTTTGATGAAGGAGATGTTGATAGAGCAGGGGTGAAATGAAGACGGAGAAGCAGACGGGAGCACTCCGAGCAAAATCCACACCATGGCAATGCTCGACAATATCTCCGGATGAGAATACCAGATCGAAAATTTGCAACCCTTCCGGGGACTGTTATCAAACCGGAGACCCCATCCACTGGCAGGTGGCCAGAGTCTAGGACACTGAGTCAACAAAAAGTTCGTATTATTAACATGTGTGCTTTTCAATTTAGTGATAATTGAAGTATTTTTTCTACGCGTTCGTGTAATAATAAGCGTAATAGTAACAATCTTATTTTTCTAATCATTCCGCAGTATTCCTTAAGCCACTTGTGGATGTATGTCATAATAGGCCCAATAAGATCGAATGAGCACTTTTGAAAGCCGAGCTTAAAATCTACTTTACTTTTGTTATTTTGTATCCTTCCGTCATATGTCTTATGTGATGTTTACACAGCCATGTGCCTGATCGCTTTATTTATGCATCATACAAGTGAAACTGGGCAATTGTTAGTAACATGAATTTGTCACTAATATGTGAACTCGTATACACTGTGTATAAAACACGACACGTGAATTTCAGTCTCCATAATCTAAACATCACACTCGCAATTTTATACACAACTCTGAGAACTATTTCTATTAATTTGATGTTGACTATAGGAGACTGCGTGCAAATGTGTACTGTAGTACTTGTAGAAATATTGCCAGAGATCTTATCTTCTTAGAATATTGATTTCAGATGTGTTCACTTCGCCGTGAACAGCCTTCAGGTTTAAGGCAACGTTAATAGTTACATGTTGTGGAAGGAAACACAGTCGGCAGGAAGTGCGCCTCAGTAAGACTGGAGAACCAGTTCCACGTTGTTCTTAGAAATAAATATATTTTTTAATATGGTAATTCTGATTTTTTTTATTCCGTCATGGAACACTCGGCGAAGGCAGAAAGAGAGCCACACTTTTTGTTTCTGCACCGAGGGCTTCATTTCCAGTCACAAGGAAGTTGGGAGCACTACTTATTATTTTCATTGAATTTCTAAATTAAGCTTTTTACAAAATGATTAGTAAACGTTACACCAGTGTGTATGAATGTATATATTGAGTTATAACTCCAGCCACTGTAGTGATGTAAAACATTATGTTGTTTAAAAAGAAGTTCATTTTAATCTTTTCTCAGTAAGAGAACAAGCCATTCTCCTAGACAGAAACATTCTGGATGGTGAAATAAGGAACACGTGGCAGCCGTCCCGAGAGAACACATTCGAGTCCAGATAACAAGCAAGTGAATTAACTGTGCTGGTTGGAGAGATTCGGGTGGCTATTAACCACAGTGTCTTGAGAGACGAGGAGAGTGAAGCGAGGTGGGTATGAAGCACCGTCGGAATGCAATGGGTGGGAAAAACGGGGAGATCCCCGAGAAAAACCCGGCGACCAGCGGCATCGCCCGGCACGATTCCCTGCGTGCGAAAACTCGGGACCAACAGCGCCGGGAATGGAATCCCGTTTCGCCTGGTTGGGAGGAGAGCGTTTCAGCCTCTGCGCCACCGCGGCCCCAACTGGACCACGACAAGAGCGAGTGTAGTCTGAGAATCGGGTGCAGCGGAACTCGTGTCAGGAAGACGTAATTGTGTGCTGGACAACCTCAGAGGCGGCAAGTTTCAATGTAAATTTTCTTCTCAGAATAGAAGCAAAAGTCGGTATCTTCCTGCCAAATCATCGATGTGGTCATTGAAACATAAATATGGTCTTTGAAGCGTGCCGGTCAGCAAAATTCTCTGGAAGTAGCTCTTAACCTTCGATATTTCTTCTTCTGTAAAACGGGATTTTAACCTGTATCTTATATGAACACGTTGAGGTTTCAAAACCCTATAGTCGCCGGTTAAATATCCGAGGAAACAGAACAAAAGCGAAGCTTGCTTATGCCATTTTTCATCGACTTCGCAGTATTTCCTTATGGCCGGGCGTGTACTTGACGCGTTTAAGAATTCCTGCTAGGAAGGCCCCTTGATGAATATTCGCAACGTGGGATGGGTGGCATGCGAATTCGTAATTAGTAAAAAAAATTATAATTTAATCATCAAACAAATTTATTTACTATACTTTCTGGTAAAGTATAGCAGCTCCTGTTATGTTGACGTACATCTTATATGAAATAGTAACTATAAAAGAGAGAATTATTGTAAAATTTTTTACGTGCTAAAAAAGAACTGTTGTATTACAATGAGCACGACCTGATTAAAAGAACCAGTGCTCCAAGCCATTTACTTCCGTGTACTTATAGGTTGTTCACGGTAAACTGACCATCTCTACAAGGCCTGCTTAAGATCTACTTTAATGCAAATTGTGTATAATCTTCCAACTCATATAAGATTGACACTGTCACGCACCTGATCACTTTATTCGTGCGTCGGTCAAGTGAAACTGTAAAATTATTAGAAAAGTCAATATTAAAAAAATATCGGATTCTTACACCGATATGTATTAAAAGATGTTTTACTTATAACTTTCAATTAAACGTTAATAAATGAGTATTGTACATATGGGGCTACGGGGACAATGCATTTTAATTGGGAGTGTGCGACTTGAGCGGCCTAGGGTTGTTGTTTGGTGAGAGGGGGAGGGGAATGGCTTTCTTCTGCTCGACTCAGGATTTTTGGATTACCCGAAGTGGCTCAGTGGTTACGTCCAATTACCCTTCAATAATACATGTATGTTTCTAGTAGCCATATTACTTGTATAGGCATAGGTATGCCAATTCGAATATCCGTATTTATTATCCTATTTTGAAAATGATTTTTCCATCTAGCAGAGCGCATGTGCATAAAATAAACACGGTATAAATTTCTTGCTAATTATAACTATCGGATTTACTAGGTAAATTTTTCTTTTAAAAACTTAATGTAACTGACAAGCAAATTCGTTTAACAAATAAAAATTTAAGTGATTTTTTAAAATTCGTATTTTAACTATATCTCTTTCCCTCTCTTTTTCTTTCAACTTCTCCATTCACACATTTTTTGCCATCGAAATCAATACATATTTTACTTTAAAAATTTTAATTCATCCGGTTGTCTTTTTTAATTTATGACGATAATTCGTGCTGCTCTTTAAAGTAATAATTGTCTCAATAACTTAAAGCTGACCACCTTCATACTCAACATGAAAAAAAAAAAAAAAAAAAAAAAAAAAAAAAAAAAAAAAAACTCAACTCAACTGAAGTGTACTTATTAGCACCTTAAAAATAATATCCATGCATTTACACCATAGGCAGCGAAAAGTCACTAGCAACCATTGCCCGTAAAATACTATCGATTTTTTTTAATTCAGAGGGGAGTTAATGAGTCATATGTAAATGCCTTGGGGTTGGCACTTCAGTGTAAATGCACACTAGAGTATAACCAAGTGTAACAAGAAGTTACTGATAACTAATGAGCCTTCTTCCCTCTACATGGGTGCAAATAAATTTGAGTAAAGTTCTTGAAATTTTGGGTGCTAGGTATGTATTAACGACTCATTGTCAGCAATATCATCAGAGATGAGACCAAAAACATGTAAAACAGTACCGAGACAATTAAAATACACGAGTGACTTACCTGAGATTCGAATGTAGAAAAATTCGTAAAATTAAGCTAGCTGGCAATCAACTGCATCACGGTGGTAGGATTTGGAGGAGCAAATTCGGATGTAATCAGTCTAATGTTTTGAATGATAGGGTTCTCTACCCTGAAATACTTACTCGGCCATCATTTTCAAAATAAGTGTCTGAGTCACTGAAACACATAGGTTTACATTGCCTACCTTAACGCTATTTGTGTAAAACATTTTTGGAAATAGGTTGATTGGTCTCCGCGATGTTGCATAAAAACCCTATTTTCTTAAATGGAGTTATCTTAAAAAATTGCTTAAATGAGGATCTTTACACGATGTTTGTATATAGTGTCAGTATAAAACTTTTAATGGAAATGGCTAAATTGTTAAATATATATGCCAAAAACATGAAAATATTTATATGGCCACCATTTTTTAAATCATTGCCTGACCCCATTTAAATCTGGCAACTGTACTTGGGTTTCTGTAGGTGTGCAAAATTTTGTGTTAATTAATAGAATTATTCTGCAACTATGACAAAATGTTCAGTTTACTCACCTGCCACTACGAAGCAAAAATCCGGCAAAGGAGAATCTTTGTATGCATATCGATTGATTGGTTCTTTAATATATGGCATAAAACCTCCTTTGATCATGTCACGACCTTCATAAATGAAGGGCAAAAAATTTATTTATTGGCGCATTCCATTATTTTCATACACAAAATATTCAAAGTTAAATTTAAATCTGTAAATAGTTTCGTAGATACAGCACACTGAGCTAAAATGTTTTGTATATATGTCATTCAGAAAATAAGAGAACTATATTCATAGAACATATAAATAATATAGCCTACTATAGTACAAATTATTCGCCAAAATTGAAATAATCGGTTGATTTTTTTCCCGAAATATGGCATAAAAACAATATTATTACATGCGGGGCTATCTTACAAAATGGAAGACGAAAGTTGCTCCATTTGGACACATTTAATGATACTCCCAGCATACAAAGTTAAGTTGTAATTGCTATATATTTTCGAAAATATAGCTTACTATGCTAACAATATCTAGATGGCCACCATTTTCAAAATAAAGTGTCTCACATACTTGAAACACACACATACACACACACATACATTATATATATATATATATATATATATTATATATATATATATATATATATATATATATATATATATATATATAATGCGGCAGTACTACGTGAATGCCAAATTTGGTAGGAATCTGTCAATTGTTTCCCGAAAAATTACACAAATACTTAATTACTTCATAAAGTGCTACCTTACAAAATGGCGGGCAGAAGTTTTGTTTCTGGCTTATTCGATGCTTGTACTATATAGTGTCAACTACAAAATTTGGTTGAAATTGGTCAAATGGTATGGTAGTTATAACAAATAAACTTAAATTTTGATGTTACCACCTTTTTGAAAATAAGTGCCTAATAAAGTTTTATTACTCATATTTACCTGGCCTATCATAGTATTTATTACGTGCCAAATCTGGCGAAAATTAGTTCATTAGTTTTCGAGATATAACGTAAAAGCTTTATTTAATCATGTGGCGCTATCTTCCAAAATGGCGGAATAACAATATTAACATCTGAATTTAATACTTACAATTTGCGCTGTTAGTACACAAAATTCGATAAAAACCGGTAGAGTGGTTTCCGAGATATAACATATCTTCCTAAATATTAAAATGATAGCCATTTTGAAAGTAAGTGCGTGGCGGGGTAGAAAACCATAAAAGTCAGGTGTTCTCACTGAATACTATATGTGTACTCAGTTTGGTTAAATTAGGTTAACGCATTGAACAATAAAGGATCTTTGAGTTTGGGGAAGGCGGAAGGGGAGAAATTACACACTCAAACACATAGACCCACACATACACGACACAGACAGGAAAGTGATCTCATAAGCCTTTCTTTCCTTCGAAAAGCAAGATACGAAGGCATTTAATAGATTTTCTTTTTAAAATTCTTATTTCAACTGTGAGTCTTTCTCTCTCTCTCTTTCTCTGTGCTCAAGCAGGAATAAGGAGCAGGCATTCAACAGGGAATTGAGGACCAGCTCATCGGTTATATAACGTCTGTCCAACATAACACGACCATGCGAACATGCATGCATGCGCACTCACCCCTTTCATTTATAATATTTGTCAGACTTCTGCGATTTCCATCATTTATAGCTTGAGTGCATCAATGAAAAAAAAAAATGATGTCGCATTGCTTGCTCGTTTTATCCTAGGCTATCAGAGTCGCCGAGCTTCACAGTTCATCTGATAAGAGATCGTCTTATCGTTCCTGGCCTTCGTTGGTATCATTATGGTTAGTTATTTTAAGCTGCACTGCTCTCTCATGATTGGCTGTTGGTCACGTGGCAATCGAGATCAGAAGGTATAAGGCAGACATAATCGCGTATCGTCTTAGTTCTTTGTCTGATGTGGCAGGTGGTAGATCGTCATCTCCCGCCTAAACTTCTTAGTCACAATCTTTGTAAATTTTATTGCATTCGGCTCTTCCATCACAGTATGCATATTATAATTGGTCGTGCTCTTTATTACGTGTACATATTTTCGCACCAAAGTAAGAATCTGCTAAAATTTCTAATACGTGCCCGAGCCAGCGAACCATTACAGCATGTACAGAATGTTCCGCGACTCAACCGACATACTTTAGCAGCGTGTAATACAGATCACTGGCAACAAAAAATTTCATATACACAAGTAGGCTATGCAGCCCCAACTCAGAGTTACAGGGATGTAAATGCAATAAAAAAAATTGGAATTATTAAATGTCTTAAATGCAACTGACTACATTAATGTTGAATGCCTCACACGAGCTGTTCAAAATGTGCACCATCTGACCATAAGCAGGTTGCGAGATGTTGTAGCCTACCATGGCGTGTTGCCACTGCTTGCCTGCAAGTTCATTTCTGAGTTGTTTAGTGGCGCCGGTTATCGCCTGTAGCAACTGGTCTCGTGTGTATGATCGCCGTCCGCTGTAAACCCTACTCTTCAGGTGCAGCACGAGAATAATAAGTCCAACTGGGAGAGTTCTGGAGGGCGTGCCGGCCATGGGACTGGCCCACCTCTTCCAATCCACCTGCGCGGATACTCAGCTGCTGCACCACGCACATTTCCGTCACAGTATCCGTAAACAAACACCATGTATGTGTACTCTGCACGTGTAAACATTCCTGGTATTGTTGCTCAACCACTCGCTTCGGCACACTAACCAATACTGCCCACACCATCTACACTAGCAGTGTCTGATTACTGTCAGGTTGGGCACATGTTGAACAGCTTGTGTGGGACTTACAACATTAATGTAGTCAATTGCATTAAAGATGTTCAATAATTCCGCTTTGTGCTTTTATTGCATTTACGTCCCTGCAACTCTGAAATGGGGCTGCATAGCCTACTTGTGTATGTAATTTTTTTGTCGCCAATGACCTGTATTACACGCTGCCGAAGTATGTCGGGGTGGAGTCACGGAACATTCTGTATTCCGTGAGATATGACGTGGAGCGTTCGTAGCTATAAATCAAACTTACTGCAACATTTATTTGATTATTTTTATACTGGACTATGTGTGTGAAGTTAATTTATTGCATAGCCCCCAAAATATTTTTTCATTTTAACTGAAGCGATCATTTAATGGTGTGCCTACGACTAGCGTCCCGACGTCGTCTTCGGCCGTACGGTCGCTTGCTCCAGCTTTACTGCCTATGTCGTCGGCGATACCATTCATTCGCTCCACTATCGACTGGATCTACAAATGCGATACATCGACACCCATGTCGCTTCTGCAACTAAACCTTCGTGTTCAACCACGATGTTCAAAAGCACGAGAAGTATAACTGCGAGAAGAATGTAGATAGGATGACATATAAGTGTGGGAATTCCGACATGACATATGCTTGACGCGATAATCCGCAGACACACGTGAAAACCTACAAGTTTACACGTGAGATCAGCTACGCCCAGGAATCATGACAGTGTCTTTGAAGGCTAATGCTAATGGTTTCGTGGAGGCCGAAAGTGCTTTCTGTCGCAATTTAAAGACATATTCCGCACCAAACAGGCAATACGCCGTACATGCGCGGATGTGTTGTGGCCATATACGCATTAGTACTGCCTGCATACTAGGAGCTGTATCGCTGCAGCGGAATCTAGCGGAAATTTGGTGTGCGTTTTAAACGACAACGGTGGGTCCTAGGTAGTTGCAATAAGGGGACCATTTTGGTTTCGTATGTCATACTGCTCAATAAACCAGCATCACACGTTCATAATTCTCGACGGTAACAAAGTTGCCGGCAATAAGAGAGTGCCCACTCCTGTTATTTTCGTAACGGGGAGTGTTGAATATCCCGATAACATAATACCATGCCCCACGAATTGTACCTTTATCTCACCTGGTTTCCGATATTTCGCAAAAATACATTCCAAAATCTCAATTTTCGGGGACGTTTTTCGCCATTAATATTTAGTTTAGGTACAAAGTGTCCTATATATTTGCCACTTGATTTTGCATAAGGAATCACCTCACGAAGTTTGTCAGTCGAATTCAGCCCTAACCTGTATACAACCTCTGGTATGAAGTGAATACTAAAGGTGGTATACATCACTGAAGTTGGATCTGGAGCACTTGTTTAATGAACATGTTGGAGATAATATCTAAAATAGAAAACAGATTGTCTGGATAGTGGTTAACTGAACAAAGATCTTTAAAAACCACAATACTTGTCGCTGTCATCAAATTATTCCATGTAAATAATCACTGTTACTACCTCTATTTCTAAGTAACATCCATGTCACGGTAGCAGATTCCGGATGTAAAGGATGGATTATTAATCCTCATGTCACTATTAACAAAAATGCCACCCTAAACCTCACCTTTTGCCAGTAATTCGTGTTTAGCTTTCATAATAATGTTAACTAATACCTGGCAGGTGGGGCACGCACAATACCCAGTAACACACTTTTGCGGCGCTTAAGTGGAGGGGAAGATTCCAGAGAGAAGTTCATTACAGTGGCACTGTAATAAACTTTTTCTTCTAATACAACTTCAAAAATGTGTACTGTACCTCCCTTAGAATTAATTTTCTACCGTATGCCATATATATGCTTCCAACTTCTTTTTACAAGATTAATTTACACCCAAAGTTAGTCGGTTGAATTGAGATATATCATGTATATGCAGGCAGGGACGGTGACATTTTCCAAAGGTTGGTCGGGTGTCCTATAGGCTGTTCACGGTAGTGAGCACTTTTTAAGGCACTTCTAAATATTTCCTTTCGTCCAATTTCCATCACCACTTTCAAAATTTAATGCCTGAGGTTGCAATAAGATATATTTATTAGTGGTTTAATGCTTGTTGGGAGGGCCTTGAAAAGTGCTCACTTTACCGTGATCAGCCTATAGCTGCAGGTATTGCGCGGCTGTTCGCGCGTGTGTCGCGAGGACGGCTGAGGCTCGCCTGTTGCGCCAGGCAGACGCGACGCCGCCCCAAAGAAGGCGGGGCGAGTGAGTGCTTTCACACGGACGGACGGTTACCTAACGCCTGCGCCTGGTGAAAGGACGAGGATCGGGCCCGCCCCCGGGTGAAAGGCAGCGAGCGAGTCGATGGCTCTCCTCACAAAGAACCCTCCCGCACACACCTCGCCTGTAAAAAAAGAGAACGGCGAGTTTTTAAAAACGTGGTAATCCCGGCCTCCGTTCATCGCGCCACGGCGCGTCGACGAATTCTCGCGGTCGGGAGAGCCGCGTTTAAAGCGTTTTGTGACCGTGGGAAGGCATCTCTCTATTTTCACAGGAAAAAATAAATAAAACCACGAAATTCCGAGCAGTGAGTTTTACGGTAAAACTCCGGTAAAATTTCATTTCTTAATTTTCACGTGTGTGTATATATATATATATATATATATATATATATATATATATATATTCGAGCTATAGTCTATTAATGGATTCTTCACGCTTTTTGAATCAAACCTTCAGAAATTACCTTACTTATGACGTACTTAGTTGTTCCCTAAGACATCACCTGTTAGAAGCTTTCCATTCTTCTGTTAAAATAAAATTACATTATTTTTAATTCAGTTGAACGTTTAATTATATTTTATCCATAGATTATAATAATTAATTTACAATTAATACGAGTAAAAATAGGGAGAAAATAGTTGAGTTAATAATGCCCAGTAGGAAATAGTTTTTATCAAAAATATTATTACACTGAGTGCGCAAGAATGCGGTGCGTTGTCTCTTTGGTGTTATTTTCTAGACTTCGTTAATCCTTGTTTACATGAGGCGGAGGAATATCCTGGAAGTAGAACTTCAGCAGGGTTTCAGAAAAGTTGGAAGTAAGCTTGAACGGGGTTATAAGTACTTTACCACATCCACTAGAGAATTGTCTGATAAGTGCGGTATCGTTATAACTCAATTACTTAGTTAGGAGAAAGTATTTTTTTCGCGGGAATATTGCATGGATAGTCCAACAGCAAAAATACTTTAAATCAAATGCATTTTCCTAATGAAATGCGGTTCACGGTAAAGTAAGTAAGGTAATTTTTAAATCAAATTTCGAGAAATGTTACTGCCTCTACGTGCGTATATTGTAACGGACACACTGGTGCTGGAGTCAAATAGCCCCGACAAACACGACACAAAAACCCCGACACGACACTTAAAACTAAACAGCCAATGAAATACAATATATATCTAACGTTATTCCGACAAATTCTGTCGTTCGACCAGTGGTTTTGGATTAGATATGATTTCTATTTTCGTCGTATCTTGCGGCATGACACACAGTGTGTTCAACCTTGCAAAATGAAATTGTATGGCAATATTTCCCTACAATGGCAAATACGCACGTGGAAGGATTTTTTTTTAAAATTACTATATTCAACTCTTTAAAATAATAATTTTACCTTCGTATGCAATAGCCATCATTGTGTATTACAAATTTCCCGTCTGCCCACCGCCTTTGGAACTAGCGTAGTTAATCAGTGCCTTATAAATGGTTCCGAATTATTTTACTCTTAGCGTCGCGTCAGTAAACTGTAGGGCTGTAAATTCGAGCAGCCACATTGAAAATGTAAATGTTTTGTCGTGGTTGTGGTTTTTGTCGTATCGTGCTTGCTGTATTTGTCGGGGATGCGTGAGTCCTGCTTGATCGGCACGCGTTCAGTAAAGTTGGTACAACGATGGAGGGAAAGTAGTTCCATGTGTTAAAGTTGAATTAGAATCGTTGGGTAAATATTTGTCAATACTAGAATGATTTCTTTTGCTTTCCATTTTTTGTTTAATGCACAAAAGCATAACAATGAGCAGGTTACAAAAATATTCACTTTGCTAACAAGTCGACAATTTTCCTTGACCGAGGCATAAAAAAATTTATCAGGCATATGACATTGTTAATTTTAGGTATAGTTGAAGAATATAGTCTATTCGCGGTTTATTCGCACTTTTTGAATCAAACCTTCGAAAAATCACTCCATGTATGCCGTGTTTAGTTACTTTCTAAATATGCTATGTATCACAAGCGTTGTTTACCTTTATTAACATAAAATTCTCTTATTTTTCGTTAAATTGAAGTTTAACCAATTATTTATTTACAAATTTTTATGTTTAATTTTTTGTAAATATAAATAAAAACAGTGAGAAAACATGTGTGTTGGTAACGCCTAGTAATAAATAGTTCTCGTACAAAATATTATTACAACTGAGTGAGCACGAATTCGGCGAGTTGTCCATTGGTGTAATTTTCTAGACTCATTTAAGCCTAGTTTATACAAGGTGAAAGAATATTCTGGGCTTTAGAAAATTGTGAAGTAAACCGTGAATGGATTATACATACTGTGTATACAAGGAGATCTTCAGCAGGGCTTTCAAAAGTTCGTTAGTTATCAAGAATAAAATTCCATTACGTTATCAAAATATCGAGGCGTTTAAGGAGGCCACAATGAACAGCTGAAAACCTTCCTTTCAGCAGTGTGTATCAGATTTGGCTGGGATAAAAAAAAGTCCTGAAATTTTTTGTTTTAATTCTCTATGTTCTCCCGTTATAAATTCAGCATTAAATTGTGCTTATGTAGCTTATTTTCAGGTACAGATTTTAAACATGGTTGGTAGTATTATAAGACGTAATCATAAATAATAAAATTGGCCACAATAAAACATATGAATGTAATGTTTTTTTATTCGAATTTACGTGAATTTTGCGTAAAAGTGTTTGTAATTTATTAACGTCTGATTATATATTAATATTTGTTTATTTCACGATGTGCGAAATTGTTAAGTGCGAAAAAAATCACAATTACAAAATGTTGCCTCTGACATATTGCAGTCCAAAACAATAAAAATGAATACATTTTGGCCAAATTTTTGTTTATGTGACGTGTGAGCCAGATAAGCCCTTTTGCAACAATAGCTCGATAAGAATTATTTTTTTGCGAAAAAAACGGCGGAAAATACTGAGATACCATACACTTAGAAAGAGATAGGAGAAACTGTAAAGAAAACATTTTCATCTTCGACAAGCAAAATTTGCACCAACCGTAATTATTAACTTTAGTATAGGAATGACATTTATTTTTAAAATTAAATTGTGGATCTGTTGGAAAACTGAACATAAATGAACGACACGTTGCTGTTTGACTGCACACAAGGAATTTACAGATTTGTTGGAAAGTCGTTAGATAATGGAATAGGGAAGTGCATAAGAGAAAATCAGTATACTTAGTATTCCGTTTATGTTTCTAAGTTTCTCTTTATCGATGTGCTGGTCGTTCATTAAGTCCATCGGCAATGTTAATTATTACATGTGGCGAAAGTTCGCCACAGACCGAAAGAAGAAACTAAAACAAAGCTTCTAATAGGACTCAACTATTCGGGGACGTGCTATAGCCACGAGTTTACAAACGGGAATATTCTCAGGCATGGTATAAAATTTTCTATTGAACTTCCCAAACTATAATGAAAGTTTTCAATCTATACATTGTATGGCAAAACTACCATATATAAGGTTGCAAATATAGGAATGTTTAGCACCGCTACAATAAATAATTGGTAACTTCCCTATTCATTTGACTGTTTCCTGAGCAAATGTAGGAACACTACCAAGGATGTATGGGAAAATACTTTACCATACACTCTTTCTCACTATAGGTAAAGGCTGTTCACGATAAAATGAGCACTTTTGAAATCAACCTTAGAAAAAAGTCACTGCGCCTACCTGCATACATTTTAACGGGCGCACTGAGTGACATGAGTCCAGTAAAGTTGGTCATGGTGGAGGGGAAAGTAGTTCCATATATTAACGTCGAACAAAAAGTGTTAGGTGACCATTTGTGATAACTTAAATTTTTCCTCTCGCTTTCTGTATTTTGTAAGGCATTGAAGTGTAAAAATGAGCGGATGTATACAATATTTTCTTTTCTAATAATTTGACTGTTTCACTTGACCGACGCATGGATAAAATGATGAGGCCCGTGGCAATATCAATTTTACATAAGGCGGAAGAACGTACAACGTGTATACAAGTAGATCTTAAGCAGAGCTTTCAAAAGTGCTCATTTTACTGTGAACAGCCTATATACACTGGTGTGGTGTATTATTTTGCGAACGATTTCTTCGAGTGTACGTTCGCTGGCGACCAGACTCGTGACCGTTAACGACTCCACTATCAAAGCAACTGAGTGTGATGGTGGAGTTATAGAACACGCTGCGTCTCTAGAAGGACGATACGTCACTTGCACTGATGTACGGAGCCCGCTGAGTGAGTTAAGCGCTCCCAAGTTGCTCGATGTCAGTTCGACCGCACATTATGTGCTTTACGCAGCAGTGCAAGCAATGTTAGGGGAACAAACTTGTGCTCTTAAATAGCCGTTTCTTGAGTTTGTGAATAAGTAGTCTGAAAACCCTGAATAGGCTACGTTTCTGTGACTGACAAAAGGGTTGCTATTAAAGAAGGTTTTGACACACTGGAAAAACGGAAACTCGAAAGTCATGTCTAATCAATACCTTTCATTAAGTAGAACACCATAAAATACTGCGACTTAATAAATCATGGTAAAACATTCCTTACGAAAATTATTTACGGTTTTGATAAATACATTATATATTTGTTGATAGGGTGAGTCATTCCTACCTATTGAAAATTCTCTTGTCCATCACTGTAGATTTTGGAGCGACAGGAATTAACACACTACGTTCAAGAAACAGCCAGGGATTCTACAAGGGATATCATTGTACGGTTTGGTTTTAGTGTTTGGTGACAAAGTCCTCGAGTTAAGGATCTCTACCAAACTAAGTAACATAAAAGCGAATTCTTTATTATGGGGTGATTTAAAATATAACTTCACTTAGAACAACAGCAATCTTTCAAATGGAAATCACTCATTGCCAAAAATATGAATGGTTACTATCCCTTTCACATTTTCATGTCTCCTCTTCTCTTAAACTGAAATAGCTTTTGACAAGTTTCATGTGGTTACGATCATCTCCTTAAACAATTTGCAATCGTTTCTGTAATTGCCACCACAAGTTTTCATATGACGAACCACAAGTTAAATACCCAATACGCGTGTAAACAATACTAAAATATTTGTACACAGTTTATTTAAAAGCAGACCACATCGGCTACATAATGTAGCAGACATTCTAAGCGAGCTATTAACCTCTCATAGTCTTTTCATTTGGCAGACAACAAACTGCAGCATGCTGCGGTTAACAACCATTCTTACACTTTACACGACTAGTTGATGAAAAAAAAAAAAAAAAATAATATCTGCGGGATACGTACGAACGAGTTAATAATTACACTCAGTAAATTATTTAACTGAAAAGTTATGCCTTTCTTATTACCTCGTATAACCACGAAAGCGGAAACTAGAAAATGTTTTTCTCACAAACATGATGTCCTAGTAAAACGCCTTCAACAACACACTATCACTGTTAAAAACAATCACAATCAGACTCGTTGCATTGTATTTATGAATGGGCGCTACCAGACAAGAAAATATTTCGGCTCTAAACACGAGACCCGAGGTTCGCAAAACATTCGTGCAACGAAAACAAACTTAGTTACTAGAAAATTTGTTTAGGTGCCTTACTTGATGTTTTCAAAATCTCATTATACAGACGTCTAGCAACTGTGCAGGACTCCGACAAAAGAATCCGAAAGTTCTTGTTTCTGCCGCATAAGATTCGGTCTTAAGCAATTTGCTAACAGTTTAGGTGTCTTGAAGAAATATACCATATCCCATCTTCTTTAATGGTTTATTAGTTTTGATCTTTACGCCGACGAGGTAAATTAAGTCCGAGGAATTGCAGCCTTTTGCGAATAAACAATTTATTTCGTGATTAATACGAACCGTTGTTTTACTTTAAGATACTAAACGGTTCTTTCGTACAATGGGGAATCAAAAACCACTAGAAACCCATTTCTGTGCTCAGAAATGGGTTTCTAGTTTTGTCGGGGGTCGGGCTTGATTCGTCGTCGCTCGTTCTCTCTCTGCGCACAAGATGTCGCGGTCACCGATCACTTTATGAGGGAACACGCAACCTACTCTAAGACTCTTCAAGACAATACCAAACACTACTATAGGCTGTTCACGGTAAAGTAGGCACTTTAGAGGCTCTAGTTACTCTTTCTTTCAGACATTTCTTATCCTTTAACCTCATTTTAAAATGAATACTGCCATGTAAGTAATAAACACAGTGCTTACATTCCATCGCACTCGGAAGTTAACGTCTAAGGCAAGAATTAAAAATATTATATTATATTATTCCAATGAGAAGGCTTTCAAAAGTGCAGACTTTACCATGAACAGCCTATAAACTTCTCTACCCATCTCCTGGTAAATCAAAGTGGCGTATATTCTATATATTTTTGACCCTCTTAATCTCATGGTAGCTAAATTTTAATAGTACCAACAACAAAACTGTAAACACTGTCATGCCATTTGGTTAGATGCTAATTTTACTGCCCTAACCAAAAAAGTCGATTCATTCCAATATTTGATTGAAAAACCAAATAATTTTTTTTTTATAATTTTGCTGTGTACAAAATTTGTATAGTAACATATAACATATTTACCTAAACGTATTTGAATAATGCCATATAAACGTCTCTATTTTTCTCTCTCCCCCTTTCCCTGTATTCACACACACACACACACACACACACACACACACATATATATATATATATATATATAAAGGCCCTCCCAATAGGCATTAACCGCTAATAAATTCATTTTATTAAAGCCTCAGGCATTAAATTTTGATGGCGGTGAAATGTATACACTGCGTTTATTGGTCACATTGCAGTGTTTATATTAAAAAGCAGCAGGAAGATGGAATTTGTATTAAAGGAAAAATTTAGAAGGGCCTTAAAAAGTGCTCACTTTACAGTGACAGCCTATACATATATATATACACACACACATCGTATATATGTACTATTCAAACATTTTCTTCACCCCAACAGCTCTCTCTTTCTCAGGAAAAACCTTGCGTGTAACGCCGTAGTAATACGAAAGTACATATTTAATTAAAAAATAGATGTTCACAAAAGTTATTCAAGTACTACAGAAATCAATATACAATATTTACTCTCTACGTGGGATTGACGTTGATATGTTGGTTGTGTGAAAGTATACTATGAAACGAACGCCTCAGACGTATGTGTGATAATAAATGTACATAAGTACGCCAGGTGTAATAGAAAATGATGTTTTTTTTTTTTTTAGTACAGACAGAGCCCGACGCCATTGGCGAACACTTATTAGGTCAAAGTTGCCTGCGATTCAGCGAATAATTTCCTCAGCATACTGAGGGTGTACGTAACAGCATGGCTGGACGGTACTGTTAACGACCGCTCTGTGCCGTGGTAATTAATTAATTGGGGCGAGACTGAGAACAATGTTCCCCGGAGGGTGAGGGGCTGTAGTAATTATGGCGGCCAGTGACCCACAGTGGGAGTGGCAGACAGTTTGTAGTTTTATCATTCTTCGGGGTCGTAATTACAAGTCTGTAAATATATGTGCAAGGGGTGAGGAGTAAGGGGGAACTTTGACATTTTCGAGGAAGCGATCCAAAGGTGGAGAATTATTTGTTGAACATACGGGAACGGAATGTATGCTCTTGAACCAGCGAGGTTGGCGGTTCATCCGTGAGGAAGGTCTCGACCATATATGAACACGGCTAAATTTCATACGTTTCCATGTCTTGTAATTATAAACTAACCAACCTAAGGCGTCGATTTAAATGCAATCGCTGTAAGAAATTATCCGGAAATTTACCATACCAGTATATACGCTTAATAACAAATCACGAATGGTTAGTTTTTCCCCTATACATTCATTGTAACATTCCTACATTTGCTCAGGAAACAGTAAAATGCGTAGGCAAGTCCCCAACATTGTATAGTAGCGACGCTAAACATTCCTATATCCGCAACTTGATGTGTGGTATTATTTCCATATAGTGTATAGGTTAAAAACTTCCATTACAGTTTAGGAAATTTACCAGACAGTTTTTTTACAGTGTACATAAGTATTTTTAACCATTAAATTGATAGAGAATGAAGAAAACGTACCCTTTTTTTCATGTCGTGTTTTACAAGGAATTTTTATCTGTAGAAAAACGCGAACGATGAAAGAAAAACACCTTTATTCATTTTAGTCAGTACGACTAAGTATTTGGTCGATGTGTTGTATGAAGAAAGCACGTATAAGAAACCGGAATTAAATTCACGACCTCCGAAATGTGATTTAGCCGCACTACTACAAGACCACAGAGTAGGGGGCTAGATAAATATACGGAAACGAAATGTCGTGGCAGTTTCTTTGATGCGGCCGAACCCGTTCTCTGATTGGCTGCGCAAGGCATTGTAACGGGCCTTGTGTCTAATTGGCTACTGCGTACTGCGACAGGCACCCTTTTATATAAACGCGCACCGTTCACGGAAATATGAGCACTTTTGAAAGCCCTGCTTAAGGCCTACTTTTACGCACGTTTTGTATTTTTCCGCCTTATGTAAAATTAACATTGCCAAGGGCTTCATAACTTTATTCATGCGTCGGTGAAGTGAAACTGCAAATTTATTGGTATAGAAAATATTTTATATATCTGGTAATGTTTATACTTCGATGCACTAGAAAAAACAGAAAGCGAAGGAAATAATTTTAGTTATCACAAATTGTTACCTAACACTTTTTATTCGACGTTAAGATATGGAACTACTTTCCATCCATCGTTACCAACTTTACTGGGCGCATATCACTCAATGCGCCCGTTAAAATCCTAAGGTCCTAAGGTTGAGTTCAAAAGTGCTCACTTTATCGTGAACAGCTTATAGCTAGGCTGACGACTGGCGAGTAAGTTGCTAGGCGCTGATTGGCGAACGGCTTTACGATGTGTCACTAGCTAGTGACGCCATTTTGCTGGCGTGTGCGGGCTGGAAAAACGCGGGGCAGTGCCCGGTTGCACTGTTGAGGTTCTGCAATGATCTCGGATCAAGTAAACACAAGTAGGTGCTTTATTTAAAAAAGTACAAGTTTGTTGAAAAGCAAATTTGTTTTAAAAATGAAAAAAAAACATTGAAAAATTAGGTATTTAAGCTCTGTTTGGCAAATAAAAGTAAATCATAATTTTTTATAAAGTGAAAAAAGAAAAATAAAAGTCTGTGTTGAATATAGGTTATCTGAAGTTAAAAGCACTGTTAAATACATTTATTTACAGGAAATAAAATCAGTAATATTTATATCGTTTAAATATAATTCAGTTGTTTTCTAAAGTTGTAAATAAATGCATTTTACAAATGCATAGTTAATGGTATATATATTTTGTAAAGAGAAAACGAAATTCATGCTTATCCCTCCGAGCAAACAAAACGGAAAACTGGAAAAGCCATTCAGAATATCAGAAACGGTCCTAATTTTCCGCACGAGCTAAATCTCATATCGAATTTTCGGGTTACGAAAGACCAGCCGTAGGCGACAAATGTAGTTTGAAAATACACCGACAGATAGTGCTAAGAATAATTGTTTATTTTTGGGAATAAAAAACATTAAACACACTTGAATATTATTCAGTAAAATTCGTACAGTAATTATTTTACTTAAAACAGATAAAATATCGCACTATCTACTTCTATGTACACTATCTCCTTAGATAATATTGGCATTAAAATAACGAAAACGTTTGTGCAAAGTGTTTCCAATGAAACAAAACAATTGAAAATAAAATTTTGTATTGCATTCAAATTAAATTACGTAGTAAAAATTCCTAGTCTTAAGAGATAATGTCCATAATAATTTATAAATTGTCTCCGAACTTGAAAATAAGCAGTTGTATCATGACGTCATGAATTGAGAGCCAATCACAAACAGTGTTTCATCTCAATCCTAGTTTCGAACCGAGATCAGGAGATCAGCGATCGGAAGTCGGCCGTTCGTGTTGGCGCAACACTCGTACACTGTAACTCGGATACAACTGAGGAGCGTGTTTGAACCAAGATGTTAGGATCTTGGTTCGGGGATTTTAATGGTGCAGCTGGGTGTAAGCTACTATTTCACTTCTGTTCATACCCTGTAACACGACCACGCACTTTCAGCAAGAATAATCATGATGTGGTAAAAGCGATAGTGTGTGTACTATACTCGGGCGTGACGACGATGAATGAAGAAACTTCGCGTTCTTTCTTCGCTGCCGTTGCGATTATAATTAACTGTGGTACGGGGAATAAAAAAACACCTCGGCAAGAGTGCTTAATGATACGTTACAGCTGTTTTATTTATGAAAACAAATTTCCTGTTAATATAGTGTGTACTTTTTTTTGTGACTCGGCCAAGTGTGACCACAAGTTTTAACAGGTAGTGTGTGCTTCGTTCGAAAGCGGATGCGACGACGAGATGAAGTTTTTCAGAGTGCCGACAGTTCAGTGGCTGCAGATGCAGTGTTGTAATACGAGACGGGTCGAAAAAAAATTGCTTTCAGGTAATACATAATCCCGTAATACAAACAAATGAAAAAAAAAAAACAGCAAGACCAAGAGATGTCTATGTTTGAGAGGAACCTTGACAAAACACCTTGGAAGACTAGTTTCGCTTCAGTGGCTGTTTTTCCCTTAACTGGAAACATATTTGCATTTATAATCTTTACCTAATATTTTGTTTCTCCATTCGACAATAGGGGCCGCGGTGGTATAGCGGTTAGACCAAAGGACTGCGCACGAATTCGTGAGCACTTAGTTTTAATGATATTTTGCATGATGACTATTTTTCACTAGGCGCTACCAATACACATGTTTTCTCTCTGTTTTTCTTCATATTTACTTTAAAAGAGTTATTATAATTTATAGCTAAAATGTCCGTAAAACTTCAATATAACGAAAAATATTACACTTTCACGTTAACGGAGGTATAAAACGCTTGTGATACATGTTATATTTTGAAAGTAACTAAAAACGTCATACATGGGGCGATTTTTCAAAGGTTTTATAAAAAAAAAGTGGGAAGAAACCGCGAATAGACTGTACTAACCCCGTCCCTGGCAAAGGCGAGGCTAGGTGCAAAATCTGTCGAGGAGTCCTTCCCTTCCAAACTTGTTAATCCTTCCTTCCCACAACGCAATCATCTTTCGAACAATATGCTCTCCTCTCGAGTGCCTGCGTTTCGCGCCCAACATTTTATTGATAACACCTTTTGCCTTTTATTAGTACACATTAAATTTTACGCGAAACATACAAATCACAATAAAATAAATGATAAATATTAAAATAATATTTATTTTAAAAAAATTAAGCATTTTTTTTTTTTTTGCGGGTGCAAGGCTTCCTAGACGCGAAGTCCTGAACGGTCGCACATGACGTACCCACCGAGGGATGACCCTGATTACTATTATACAGAGCGTTCGGTAACTCTGTGCCCGAACTCCAGAAACAGTTTCTTTTGCTCAAAAGTAACACAAGAATCCTATACGCTTATATACGAAATATACATATCTTATATATTGTCCGCGCGCCAGCTCTGAAACCGCGAGGTAAGAGGAAAGCTGAAGGCAAGACAGTTAGTCACAGCGGGGAGTGGGGAGCGTGGTCAATCATGTACTATCCGCAGTAACACATTTAGCTGCGAAGTGTCGTGAACATCGCCGCTGCGAGTGTTGCGTCTGTCCGGAAGAAAAACACCGCCGTGCATTCTGAGGGCCGGACAATCGTAAGTAGTATAATTGCCAAGTGTGATGAAGAGGTGAAACAAAAACGTTACACTTTCACAGTCAACCAGGCGACAGTAAGAGCTGCAGACTACGCTGGAGTGTCGCAGACGTTAATTAAAAAGATACGGAAGGAACAGAAAGAACTAGATGGTAGTGGGGAGGGCGGTAGTTTGCACACGCGGGTAAACGACGGAAAACTAGGCCGGAACATACTGTCGTGGATATTGATGACATTGATCTATGTGTAATTCGGCGGATGATTCAGGATTTTTATATTCAGGAAAAACGTGTCCCTACCATTGCAAAATTACTGCCCGTGGTAAAGGAGAAAATAGGTTTTTCCTTGGTCGCATACTCCGTTGCGTAAGGTAGTAAAACAACCAGGTTTTCGGAGGAAAAAATCGCAAAGTCACAGGAAGATACTAATTGAGAGACCTCACATCGTATCTCGGCGTCACGACTATTTAGTTGAAACAGCACAGACAAGGTGGGAAACAATTATCTACATAGACGTGACATGGATATACGGTAATTTAACGTTTGGTAAATGTTGGCAACATGAAGAAGTGTTTGGCATACAAGCTAATGTGAATTCGGGTAACCGATTAATTGTAGTACACGCTGGGGGTATTAACGTATTTATCGAAAATGCTCTCCTTGTCTATAAAGCCGGCACTGCCAGTGGCGACTATCACGGCCAAATGAACAGTGTTAACTTCATAAAGTGGGTTACCAAGAAGCTTGCTCCTACCCTCCGGCAGTCATCTGTAGGACAGTGTAACCAAGACCGACTGGGAAGGGTACTGTGGTCACGTATAGAAACTTGAGACTGAATACTGGGGGAAAGGACGGTGATGTATCAGATGTAATTGACAGTATCGTTGTACGTCTTGACGACAGTAGTGATTCCTCCAGTGCATCAGGCGCGTGCAGTTCAAGCAGTGAACAAAAAAGTCCGGGTTCACCATTAGTGACCCCTCTGCCTTGAGGCGAGTGAATGTTTTCTTTGTACGATAGTACAGTCTTATAGCGTGGCCGGCTTATCGTTCCAAGGTCGCATTCCTGCCAGGGTTTCAGAGCTGGCGCGCGGACAGCAATTTAATTTTATTGATAGTTGCGGCGTTCAACGCCTGGAGAACAAGCACGTGCGATCACGCGTGTGGGACAAGTTGCATAGGTCGTGATGATGCGTGATGCTGCGTATTTAATGATTTAGTGTCGATAGCCTGCGATACAATTCAGATTTGTTGCCTGGCTACACGCATACTCCACAGAGCTTACCAAGTGCGGGGCGAAGAATTCCACTACATATATATATATACATATATATATACATATATATATACATACATATATATATATATATATATATATATATATATATATATATATATATATATATATATATATATATATATATATAAACACCAGTGCTTGAAACATGCGCGAGTTAATTGTTTCTTTGCCAGAAGGGTAGACGTTGTTTTCCTTCGCTTAAATTGCTGCAGGTGTCCTCCACTATCAAGCGTACTAGATGTGCCAGTCATTTCTCATAATTTACAGGTATACAACTTATCTTTTTTGAGGTGCCGCATGACAAACGTATGTTACACGTGCACAAACATTTTTTTTTTAAAGTTTGTATTTTCTTTTAAAATATTGTGGAAACAACTGCAACCTGCAAATTTCACTTTATTATGTGGCTGCACACTAAACTGCAAGACGCTCTATACTCATTTGACTTCCGCCATTAGCCGACAATTTACGTCATACGTACCAAGGACACTTTTAGCCAATTGAAAAAGTTCAACGGTGGAACCACCAATCTCAAATAACGTGGTCACGCAAATAAATGGCGTCGTATAGTTCCCAATAGTCAATGAAATCACGAATCTGCTGAGGTAAGGTAAGGTAATTGGGCTTAACGTCTCGTCAACAGCGAGGTCATTATAGATGGTGCAAGTTGCACAGGCATTCGTCTGGAGTGATTTCGGAAAACCACGGAAAGCCGAAATCAGGATGGCCGGAAATCGAACCCGGGTCTTCCCGAATGCGAGTCCAGTGAGTAACCACTGCGCCACTGAGGTCGGTATAGGTAAACGAAGGTTAACCTGTTGCCAAATAATTTCGCGAATTTTTCGGATGTCTTCTTATTGTGGATATGCAATTCTGTTTAATATGATAAAAAAATGAAATTATTTGTTTCTATGATAAATTTATTGGTATTTTTAAACGTACCCAATTCTGTGCTGGAAGGATAATTTGTATGTTTTTGGGATGGCACGCACATTCATGGATTACACAGGGCTCGAACTCAGGTTTGTCGGAAGCAGCATAAACGACCTCGACCAGAGTTGTCGACCGGCAAGTCTCACAAAGGACAAGCGGCGAAATCCGAAGGCTGACTTCCGTGCGCCACCTCAAGCGGAAGATGTGTCTCATCTTCCGCCTTCGGGGTCTGGTCTGTGGAATCTTTGTGAACATCTGGCTGGCTTCGTGCTCCCTCGCTGCGGCTCTTCTTGTTTATGTGCAGTATCTCCGCATTCTGCTTGGCTGGCTTGCTCTCCCGAAAGCCACCCGTCTCAGATGCCGCCTCGTTCCCACGGCTTGACGTTATCAGAGGCTCCTCTTGGACAGGCGACTCAAAGGTTTTAGAATTGCTTACTTAAACGACTACGCCTGAATATGCGACGATGTGTTTACAAAGAAACTGGATAAGATGAGAAAATTAGCTGCTTGTAGGGGTTCTAACAAAACGTACATAAAATCATCGCATTAATCTCTCTATCAAAACTTGGCATAGCATTGCTTTAATCAAGCTAGCGCAAAATGAAATTGCATTCTGGTAGTGAGACCGTATGGGCGTGTTAGGTCAGACTAAACATTTGAAACTTATTAAATCGAATCAAATGGGACCCAACGTCATCAAGAGTAATGAAAATCCGGATAATCCGAAAACTAAGAAGATAAAATATGCTACCTTATAGTCACATGATTTTCATTCTTTACGTATAAAACTTCGTCCTTTAATTTTGTACACACAAGTTATAAACAGGGCTAATGCGCACAGACTCTATTAGGTTTGCCTTCACGACTAAAGTAAGTCGCTAACTAGAAAATACAATATTGTATCGTCAAATTGTACGGTAATCTCCAGTCTGCATAAACGAGAACGGGAGAATTTACGTTTTACTGTACTTATAATTTATAAACAGAATAAGGAAAAGAAAATCTTCAATCATTGTCACTTACGTATTCAGAAGATACGAAAGACAAAAAATACTTATAAGCTCAGGTTGCAGGTTAGTCGAAAAAAAAATAACTCGTATATATGCCCGACCTGTAGATTAACTATGGTTATTAAGGACGGCATGTTACTTTAAAGATGCTACTGAAACACATTCTTAATACAAATTTTAATCAGCGATTAGTGTCGTACTGAGTCTCGACGTTCTTTTGCTGGTTAAGAAAATAATGGGTAGTTAAAGTACTGGTAAAGATGAATCTGGCTTCCATATAGTGACATTTAGGCTTGCGATTGAGTGATATAAAAGTCGTTCTTTGTTATTCATGAATACTGGAAAAGCAAGGCATATGACTTACCATTATAAAAGTTTCCTATCCTAAAATGTATCTATTCATCTTTTCTAACTTTTAAATTTTAAAACTTAAATTTTTGTACAGTATAAATATCCGTATCAGATGTTATTCTAAATTTTAATTTCTATATATTTATAAATACCTTACGTTTTGAAACATTTTTGTTTTTTTTACAAATTTCCCAAGAATTTTTATTTTATCTGTAACAATTAGAACCATTTAAGAAAATTCCTTTACTTGACATATCAATTCTATTTATACTCATATTGCAATTTCATTATGCTCTAATTGGGATTCCCTTCTATCATATATAGAAGGAAGTTTTTTGCAAGTACTTTAAACATTAATGTAATTGTATTGTTTTTTAAGCCTCGCGTTATAAACAACGACATATTTCCTAGTAGCAAATTGGAAAAAGATTTTGGGTAAATTGTTATATTTTTATGTGTATATGTATACTCAACCAGTACACATAGTTTATGCCTGTATATATCAACATGAAGTATGCAAACATATACATGGTCAATTACGTGCGTTCCTAAGAACGATATAAAATAGTCAAAAATAAACTGGTGGAAAATGGAAAATGAACATCCGGACGCAATGGTCCCACATGAACGAAAGTTTCATTGAATAATTATAAAGGTTGTACACAATATATGATAATGATCACAGGGTCGTACACCTATGGACAAAGGCTACAGAGTGTCTTGAGCAACAATGTCAGTATCTTGTATAGCTTCCTTAAGCGACGATACAGTCCTGCAGTCATGCATAGAGACGATCATAAAGGTGTCGGATGTCATCTTGGGGAATAGTGTTTCACGCCATTTTCACTTGTTGCAATCGATGGAGGTTTGTAGCCGGTACTGCAGACCGCCTTCTCATCATGCCCCACACATGTTCAATGAGGGACAGATCGGGTGAGCGCGCTAACCAAGGGAGTTGACGAACATCTTCGAGAGCGCGTAGGGTAACACGAGACGTGTGTGGACGGGTATTGTCCTACTGGAAGAGGACATTTCTTTGGCATTATAGGAATGGCAACAAAATGGGCTGGCTGATGTTCAGAATGTACCGTTCACTGTTCAATGTTCCCTCAACAAACACCAGAAGCATATGATCATTGTAGGCTATTGCTCCCCAGACCAGGAGTTGGCCCTGTATGTCACTGCCGTATACACTCTGGTTGTTGCAGCTCTCCTGGTCGACGCCGTACTCGCAAACGACCGTCACTGGCGCCAAGGCAGAATGTACTCTCATTACTGAACACAGCTCCGCGCCATTCATCCCTCCAGTTGCGTCGTTCACGACACAATTCGAGGCGGACTGCACGGTGATGAGGAGTGCGGAGGTAGTCTTGATCGTAGCCCAGCATCCAGCAAAGGGTTGGTGATGGTCCTAGCTGACACCCTGGGTGCAACAGTGGTCCTAATCTGTGCGGCGGTCGCCGTGCGATCAGCGATGGCTGCTCGTCTGATGCGGCGGTCCAGGCGGGAATCCGTATGCTGCTGTCGTCCGGAACCAGTTTGACGAGCATGTGCACCATCGTTGGACCACCGGCACCACCAGTGATGCACAGCAGGACACTTCACGTCCTACGCGCTGGGCAATTCTCCGGAAGGACCATCCAGCCTCCCTCAGACACATAATACGATCTAGTTTAAAGTCAGTTAATTTCACGAAGTGTGGGCATCTATGCGCCGTCGTGGCATGTCTACAATGCTTACTATGCACAGGCCGATGCTTAATACAACAGATACTCTTTCACTGAGTCAACTACAGTTGTATTGTGCTCAGGGGTTTTATTCCTAGTACGCGGTTGCTACTCTGTCTACAGCACAGCACAGCATTGTTAGTCATTGCATGCACTGCCCTCTATCAGTGCCCCATGCGCGTACGGTGTTTCTACATCGCCACTTTAGTGGTGTTCATTTTATAATTTTCCATTAGTGTTCTTATAATTATCCATATTTCAATACTGGCTTCATTAGTTTAAATTAAGCTTCACACAGGAAAAATACCGAGAAAACTTTGGTCTTTAAGATTAAAGCAACGGCTAATTTTATCATAGTAATTCTCTAAACAGATTTTTAACACATTAATATCATGTCTGGTAATCACTGAAACGTGAAGAAAACACACGTGAAATATATCTTTCCACTGTGTAAGTTCATTAGCTATCAATTCTCGCGTGTTACGACGCATATTAGCATTCGGTTGACTATTCTGAAATTCGTAAAACATCTAAAGGGAAACAATCAATCATAAACCTTTTTTTTTTTTTTTTTCAGCCACTATCACTAGATGCAATATTGAAGGCTGGTTTGACATTCGCTCATAATTTACTGCACATACGTGACTTTTCTTCCTCGGTCACGCTTTAGTACCGTCATCAATAAATAATTTTTGATTTAAATTGCTAATGATTTAAAACTTCATTTGGACTTACCTGTGGACTTATAATTCTTTATTTTTTGGAATTACATTAAACTATGAAATTCGATATATAAAAACGTATACATACCGAACATTAAAAAAAATATTATTAAATATTTTTCTCACTAGATTCGTCGTATGCATTATTCCACGTATTTTCAATGAAAGTGTTCCCGATCTGATAGAGAATCAGAATCAGTAAGCGGAAAGGAAATACTCGCTAATTATAAAGCTAACACAATTTTCCTTTCTGTCACCCACACCAACGTCGATATCAGGTGAAGAGATTTTGCGTTCGAATTGAATTTTAAAACAGTTATCTCAGATTGGATCACATGTGGGTTGGTTATTTTTCCGCAAACTACGTCCAATTACAGTAACTCAGCAGGACAGTAAGGATAAAAAAAAATTCAAAGCTTATGTTTCAATGCACTCGGGGACCCCCATAGCTAGTTCACCTACGGCACTTTAGAATCGCAAAGTTTCGTGGTTCGAATCCCAGGGAGGTCTTGCTGAGTGAGTTGCTTGTAGATACAAGTTTAGGTTACTACAGTACCACATAATTCTCAAGTTTATAGGCTGTTCACTTTCGAAAGCCTTGCTTAAGATCTAATTGTATGCACGTTGTGTATTCTTCAAACTTATGTAAAATTAACATTGCCACGGGCCTCATCACTTTATTCATACGTCGGTCAAGTGAAACTGTGGAATTATAATAAAAGTAAGAATTTTATAAATCTGCTCATTTTCAGACTTCGATGCATTAAATAAAACGGAAAGTGAAATAAATAATTTAAGTTATCACAAATGGTTACCTGGCACTTTTTTTCCCGACGTTAAGATAAAGAATTACTTTCCATGCTTCGTTATCAACTTAACTGGGTGAAAGTCGCTCAGCGTGCCCGTTAAAATATACGAATGCAGGGGCAGTGACTTTTTTCTAAGGTTGATTTCAAAAGTGCTCACTTTATCGTGAATCGCCTTTACGGTGGCGAAAAAGCCTCTTACAGAGAGAACTCCAGTCGCGCACGCTAGCAAAATGGCGTCTCTTACCAGCAACAACAAATCAGCGCAGGGTAACTTAATCGGCAGCCTGCAGCCCAGCGAATAGGGAAATTTCGCAACACGCTGACAATCATATAAAATACCGGTTCCAGAGCCTCGCACAGCCAATCAGTGAAGAGAAAGCCCACATAAATGGATCCTCCACGCATTTTTTAACATTTGAGTATTTATCTACTCTGCGAACGATGCCGCTGGTAGGCGGGTTCCCTCGAGGATCTCCCAATTCCCCGCACCCTTCCCTAGCATTCCGATTGTTATGGCGTGGGCAAGCCATGACTATGTCGCTTGCGTGAACACGTCATCCCGTGTGCAAGGAAGGCGAGGCCACGAGCCGTCGGCGCTAAGCAAACAAGATTCTATCTATTAAAAATGGAAACAATACTGGAACTACATTAAGGTCTGCGGGGCATCGAGCGGAGCCTTACGAAAGCCAGCAGTCGACGAGACAAATGGGCCCGTCCGCCGTAGCCGAGACTATGATCAGCCTTCGGCATCTTTAAGGCGAAGACGTTCTGATAGGTTTCATAAAGACTTTATATAAGAGATGTGCGTGGCTAATCCAAAGTAATATCTAAACTACAAATACTTTTAGGTAAATAGTAACATATACAGAGTGCTCGGAAATTCCTCTTACAAACTCCTAGGATTTGTAGAGGGGACTGAGTAGACTATCTTTTGAATAGTAATCCATGTCCGGAAACGTACCTTTCCCGTGCTACAACCTTTTAAAATCAAGCGTATCACTCGTCAACTTCTGCTAGGGAAAGAGCAACGTCTCGGATGTGCCTGTGTTACTATGCAACCGAGTAGGCAGTACATTACCTCAGACAATCACCTGATGGGACACGACGTTTACCCTGCCTCGAGTCCCATTAATGCGCCTTTGTGTCTCCGAGAAACGGCTGAGTACTCACGTTTGCGGAATACACGGAAATTATCCTCGTGTATGGCGCAGTTGAAGGTAATGACGCTGTATCAAGAGCATTATTCACAACGTGCGACACCATCGCATACTCTTTTGGCCACAGTTACGCAACGGCTTCGAGAACAAGGTAACTTCACCGCCAACAGGAACGACTGTGACTCCGTAATTGGAAGTGGCTGTACTGCATCGCGTTGAACAGAGCCCGTAGGCGAGTACGGAAACTATTGCGCGTGCAGTGGGGCTCGAGGCAGGGTAGACGTCGCGTGCCATCAGGTGATTGTCTGAAGTAACGTACTGCCTACCTGGTTGCATACCAATACAGCCACATCCAAGACATTGCTCTTTCCCTCAGCGGAAGTGGACGAGTGATACATCTGATTTAAAATGTTTGTAACACGGAAACAGTACGTTTCCGGACATGGGTTTCTATTCAAAATATAGTCTACTCAGTTCCCTCTATAAGTCCAAGGAGTTTGTAAGGGAAATTTCCGAGCAGCCTGTATATTGAACTCCCCCGATGTAAACATAAGGTAGATAATGAAACTTATTGTATAGAGTTTTGTATAACATAATGTAAACGTTGTACGTTGGACTGTTTTAAATATATGACGAGGCATATTATAACGTATTACCTTTGAACACGTATCACCACATAATTTGAACTGCTTCACATGGAGCCATCACACGATGCTGCTCCATACTCACCTCACCTCACTCGCATTGGTTCTCCAGACCTCGATGTTAACAGCCGCCCACATCTCTCCGCTCGACTTTCCACTCCGTGACAGTATGTCATCCAACGCATGATTTACATTTACGGGAACATTAAAAATCCATAACAAATATTAAAATTAGCTATCTTAGAGAAAACAATAATACTGACACAGGTTCTGGAACTACAGCGCGTTTAACTATTATTGCTTACAAAACTCAAGTACATGCAAATTAATTTTTTCACCATCTATGTTCTACGAGCACGGAACAATGTACCTATACAAGTGAGGAACTCGTAAGAAACTGACATTTTTTAAGAGCATTGCCATCAAGCGCTTTGAGAATATGTGGTGAAAATTCCACACACACGCGTACACACATTGTTATTCTGTAGTGATGTTAATTTTTGTCATTTTTTTAAAACATAATTTAACCTAGCTACAACTCTTTATGCATTCATCTTAATTTATCTGTAAGTTTTTACTGTCGATTTGTCAGTTTATTTTAAGGATTTTAGCGGCATTCAATTATTTAATCTGTAAGTGCTTGCTACAAATTTGTCAATTTATTTCTGTGCTTTGAGCTTCAGTCTCTGTTGAGACATCTTGCTTGTAGGTTCAGCACACTTATATTAATTACTGGTAATGTGAATTATGATACGTACACAGTTCTGTTCAAGATGTGAAAATAATTGGAAATCAGATCTCACTTTTAGCGATGAATTTAACTTTTATCTACATATATCTGTTTCCCTTCTTGTTAATTTGTATTTTTTTTTGTATTTAGGTATGTTTACAGTATGTTATAAAGTGTCACAGAAGACATTGAAACCTTAACTTCGCCGTATAAATAAAGTAGAAAATAAATAAATAAACGAGAATCATTGATGAGAGCCGCGACCGTTATTGCGAAGCACCAGAGATAGTTCTTAAACAACGGATGCAAAGACGGGAGATGGGGATGTCCAATAGCTCCTACATCACTCATTCCAGATGGAAGATAAAGTGGACTCCGTCCAAGCACTGACGAGTATCGGCCAGTATGCGTCGTCAAGATAAAGTTCAAGTTACACGCATCGTATATCACAGGCAACGATCAAATTAAGTACACACGTCTAGTCTGATGACCACCTCCTTGGAACTGCGTATCTTTGCATGTCATTGTTATGATACTCCATACGTTGTATTCTTTTTTGCTGACCCGGACCGACCAAATGAGAGAGTTCAAAGTACCTGCATCCGAACTGATGATGCCAACGACGCATATGCTGTTTATACACATGAACAATTTCAGTACGGCTGATCACGCATTTTGTACGTGTTACCGTGTTGCTTTGAGTCCCAAACAAAAACGTTACCAAAAGTACAACTTTTTGGTCAGTATTTGATCTTTACCAAATACGAGCCACATGCAGAAAATTGTGGCCGTATGTTACATAAAAAAGTAAGAAGTTAAAGATTTTTTTATTGTGGGAGTATCTTGTGCTATTATTGCATATATGCGCCGATGGCACCGAGTAAATTCTCATCCAAGATAAAGGTTGGCTATATGTCGCCTCGCAAGCGCGCGCGCGCACACACACACAGGGCCGGCCTTAAACCATTCGGCGCCCGGGGCAAGGGGCAATTAATTCGCCCCAGCAATTTTTCTCATTTAAAATTAAAATTATTCAAATATAAATGCAATTTCGTTTAAGAAATTTATCAAATATATAATTTGCATGACTCTAGCATTTACTAAGTAATGTCGATATACAAAACGAATTTCACAATTATGTAATCACGATAATATCTTAATTTTATTATCACAGGCTTGCCTAAGTTACCGTATATCTTGTCGCTGCCACCAAACTTTGTTAGTACAGAACTGCGAATCCATAATAATCCTCACACACACCACTACTACCCAACGGGAAACTGAACTTATATTAGGAATAGTCAATAAATGTTTTTTTTTTGGTCCTGGGAAAATTAGACCTGTAAATTTCTTGCGATCTCTGCAACATCAATGTAGAAGAGATTCACTCATATATACCAATAAATACATAATGTTACTATACAAATCAAATTGCACATGTATGTACACTTCGTTGCCCTATAAAAATGGGTCCTTTCTTGCCTTGGCCTGGGCAAATTTGGTTGTAGATAAAGAAAGGTCACTCTTGCGAGCTTTGTCATTCTCTATGGACAATACCGTCAACGACGAGAGCCGATCGTCACTCATAGTAGATCGAAGATAAGTCTTTATCATTTTTAACTTCGAAAAACTGCGTTCACGGCTAGCTACTGTTACTGGTAAAGTCAACAACACTCGAAGCGACACCCAGATATCAGGAAATATAGTGGTCATATTTGTGTCTTCTATAGATTGTAAAACTGTCTTAAGAGGAGAACTATTCACAGATGATGGTGCAAAACACTGGAAGTGTTTTAATTCTTCCCAAAGCTATTAATATCCAAAATATTTCCATCGGTGTTTATTTGAGCTGTTCGAAATACCATACGCTTATTCAATAAATCCTTATCAACCTCTTGGGAATTATCTAATTGTTTTGGGGATTGGCACAAGTCATACAAAAATCCCCAAATATTTTTGTGTTCTTCTAGTTGCTCAAACTGATGTTTCAATGATGCTAGTGAAGCATCAACTGTGATGTGGAAAAATGTCCGTTTAAACAGTTCTTCTGGACTAACATTTGCTAACTTGTCAAGACCATCATATTAAGACCACCTCTCCTTTCTTCGTGCAAGAGTGGGATTTCCAATCGAAGCATCAGCTCCTAATGTACCTCCTAGCTCTTTTGCAGTTGTAACTGCGTTCTGGTAGCCATAATTTCTGTAGGGAGATACAAACTTCATACAACACTTAATTGAATAGGTGACAGTACAAATATCCATCACTGGGCTTTGCAGTGATTTGCACACAATGTTTACTCGGTACAATATATCGTACGCTATAATAAGGGAAATAAAAAATTTAAATTTCTTTAAATGGTTCACTAAAGAGAGTGCTTCGTACCTCAAATCAGCATCTGCCAAACTAGATTCAAACACTGCAATTAAAGCATTATACACATTCTTCACCTGAAATCTAATAGCCTTAACACTATCAATTCTACTTTCCCAGCGTGTAGCACTTAGTGGTTTCTCAGTGAGGCTGGCCACATGGTCCTTCAAAATTTGCCAACGTTGAACAGTAGCTAAGAACAACACATATATTTTCCGTAGAACACCAAAGAGTATGACAAAAATAGTTAAATATGAAGCTGCATCTGAAAATAATAAATTTAAATAACGGCAGTTACAAGGCAAAAACGATGATCTTGGATATATTTTAAGAATTTTTGCTTAACACCTGTGGTTTTACCTTTATATATTGGCACCATTGTCGTATCCCTGGTCACGGCAGTCTTCTAATCTTAGTCTACTTTCGGCTAAAGTTATTAATAGTTCTGACAAGCCTTCTCCCATACAATTACTGACATTTTGAAATCCCAAAAAGTGTTCATTTATTGTAAATACACCATATTCTACATCCGCAAACCTTATTGTGAATGACATTTTTTCAGTGTGACTGATATTGGGGGTGCAGCCTAAAATTACGTAATAATTAGTTTGGCCTTTGGAGCCCGTTTGTGTTTGTTTTCGAAAACTGCTTCACCTAAAATGTTCTTAAGATAATTTTGTATAGTTTTTCCGCTATAATGATCATTTGATGACTTGGCTGAAACATGCCTTAGGTGATCACGGATACCATCATAAAAATTTCCAAACAGTTCTACTATACCAAGATAGTTTCCATTATTATCTGTAAATAGCTTGTCCAAGGATCCCCTGAAAGCCCAATCATGCTGGGCAAAGAACATAATAACGGACGAAAGGCGTTCGAGCACACACTTCCAGTGTTGAATTCCATTATTTGTAAGTTGTTGATGTTTTGAATCAATGCCTTGACTGAGACTAAGTCTGGATTCTCACTAAACCGACTTGCAGTACGCATTTATATGATCTGGTCACTTTTAATGTTCTTTCAAGCGATCAATTATGTACTTACAGTCACAAAAATTAGTTGTTCCCAGGTTTGAGCTACAGTCCCTATAGAATATTTTGTAGCAAAAGCAGAATGCACAGTCCGAACTATTAGAATATACAAGCCATCGCCTTTTCAACTTTTCCCCATTATCTAGCATCCTTATTGTATATTTTATAGACAAATGCCGCTTGTTTGCATTGAAAGGAAACACAGTGTCTTTTATTTCTCGAGGCCCGGTTGAAAAAGCATGTCTATAACTGAAGACTGCAAAACATTAGGCAATAACACTGGATCGGACAAATAGGTTTTCACTTTAGAGTTTGGTTCATCGTAGATTCCAAGGACTCTCAACTTCACTTGGGAAAATGGTTCTGCTAAAAGGGAAATTTTGTACATGTTTCCAGCGGTGCTGAAGCCCTGATCTTCTTTATGAAAGGTGTTATTGCTGGCGTTATCACAGTATGTTGAAGACTTGCAGGGGAAGCTGAAGTTGTAATAGGTAACAAGAATTTGTCAATGATATGCGCATCTTGTTTTATTTTAGCATCATTCTCGGATTTCTGTTTTCTGTTCTCAGCCCCAAATAATTTATTCTGTCCGAATTTTTTCATACCTATTACATATCTTGCCTCGAAATTAAAAAAAAAAAAAAATTTATATGCGTAATAATAGGGAAAAAAATTATTGATAAAGACCCTATCATTTCTCAAAATAACTCAGAAACGGGCTACGCGTCATTATAGTTTATTCTATTATCACGTACGTTATCGGACCTTCACTTGACCGTAACGCCTCAAAGAACTTTAGACCAAAAGCAAAAGGTTAACCCTCGGCTGGCCTAACTCTGCGAGACTAAGTCAACAGGAGAGTGAGGTCCGAATGTGGCAACAGCCAATTAACGAACGGCCTGTATTGTAGCACTCTAGGCTGCTCAGGATTGTGAAGTCTAACGAAATTGTTCTTTTATAACTCGAACTATTGATAAGTGATTTACAGTGCTTTGTGCAAAGAACATAAAATATTAAAGTAGTTTGTGTTAAGATATATTTAGTTAATCTTACAATACTTTATTAAAAAATGTTTGTTCATATTTGAGAATTTTTAAACACATATTTCTATGCAAAACCACTTTTTAGCATGATTGCATATGCTGTAAAAATATTATTAACTGGGATAACTGCAATTGGTAATAATTTATGTTGGTTTCTCTTGTAGGAGCCCACAACTATGCGAATATTTTGGTAGGATTATTTATGAAATCACTATTAATATAATTAATGAGCGCAGTGATAATCTCATCATGTGAAACAATAATAGGCCCAATATCTAACTCATAAACATATAAATATACTTTATGGTGGCGTTAGAAGATAACTTTTGAGCGTAATGTAATCTAAACATCGTGTTTATTAGACTGCTAATCCCACCCGAACAGCACATTTTATATTTAAAAGTTGCAGAAGGACAAAAGTTGGCTGAAAGGAAAACCAAGCAGGGTCTGAAAAAAATAGTCACTTTGTCGTGAACAGCGTAGGCTATAGACAAATCTTATGTACGTACACGAAAAGAGAATCATTAATTTCACTTATATACTGCATTAGATAACAAGTAATGAGATCCCAGTCTTGGTTAAGATTAACAATCATAAAATTATATAATCTGAGGTCACAATATCCATCTGTGAATACAGTTAATCACCAGCTAATTCTCAGATTGCAGAAAATCTCCTAGCACACTCGATAAAGATGCCCGTTTCCAAACGGTAACTACATCACGTAGTTTGAAGTATCTGGCACAGAGTGCACTACGCATTAAGCCTACATATTTTCAGTAGCTCTTCAATTAGTCCATTTTTCAGCACAGTAATTTCAACCACGTCATGTTCGTCAACTCTTCTAGATTTTGTGCCCTTTTTATACCAATCTTGGACTGCCAAAATTATCAGCAGTACATGAGTTTAAATGCCTTTGTGCGTACCAAATATTCGTCATGATTGCATGGAAAAAATATAATTTCCTCGTCTGATTTTGGCGCCCCCTTCATCTTGGCGCCCGGGGCGACAGCCCCGCTCGCCCCGCCCTAAGGCCGGGCCTGCGCGCGCGCGCACACACACACACACACGCACACACACACATATTTGCTTCAGAATCTTCTTTTGTGAAGGGGAGTCGAGAGCCCACGGCCTAAGCCCCGATATTGTCCCTAGCGATTGCCGTTTTTCACAAAAATTCAAGGAATTTTTTTTGGGAGGAAAGCGGTTTGCTGACAACAAAGAGCTTCAGCAAACCGTAAGTCCACTTCTCTATAAACTAGTGCCATACATAGGTATATACAAAAACTTGTCTGCTGGTATACCGTTCTCGAAATTATGGGTACCTTTTTAAAACAATAGCCCAAGGCATAATCTTTTACAATGAAAACATTTTTGTCTAATAAATATATTTCTTTTAAAACTACCAAAGGAGCACTACTTTTGAGACAGTCTTCCCGAAACCACTTTACTGCGTATACACAGGGTTCACATTAGACTTTGACTCAAGAACTCATTCGACATCTGCCTATCACTCTAAGAGATTATTTGTAAATTTACTATAACAGTGTATACGCGCAGTGACAAAGCGCGAATGGTAAATTATTTTTCCCATACATGCATGGTAACGTTCCTACAGTTGCCCAGGAAAAAGTCAAATGGGTAAGGAAGTTCCCATCTTGTATAGTAGCGATGCTAAACATTCCCATATTTTCAGCCTGAAATGTCGTATTTTTCCCACACACCGTATGCTATAAGTTAAAAACTTCAATTACAGTTTAGGAACTTTACCAGAATTATTTTTACAGAGTAGGATTACCAAATGGTGCGAATAGCTACGCTACAATAAAAAAAGTAAACTTAATATTTACTTGTTTTTAAGTTGCACGATTTTGCGAATAGCATTTAAAAAAAACGTTGCACGTACGCATACAGGGGGCATTTCCCCGATTGTTCAGGTAACCGGTTTTTAATCAGGTGTGGTTGTGGCTTTACCGGATGCTTTCACGATATTCTTTTAGTACGATAATTCTGGTACGGGTTTCTTAAAGAAGTGTAAAGACGTGTAGCACACCTTCCATGCTATCATTACTAAAGCTCTCCACTTACAGTCCCACTAGCGTGCGTTTCTGACGGAAAGACTACATACCAGTTCAATGTCTAACACGTAGAGGTGACGAGGCATGTGAAGTTCGTGCGTGTATCGCCCTTATTGGTACTGTGTTTCCTAATGACCACAAATGGTGGAGTTTGGAGAATCTGTGTATGTTCGGACACGAGGGCATGCCTTGTACGTTTGTATTGAAGTCTATTAAGGGGTCGAGGGACGTAATTAAACTTCTAATACGTCAATTGGGCATTAACAGGATTTTGAAAGCCAACATATAAAAAACTACCAAAAGGTCAATCCTAAATAACCGTTTTTGTCAAATTTGTGAGCAACTATTTTGCCATAATGGGCATTTATTCGTAAATTTGATTTTTTACTTTAGGATTACCCTATGACTAGAGACCAGAGAATTCCGTGGGTTGATTTCCAGACAAGTTGGAATTCACACATTTCTACGTTCATGTTACTTTTGTAATTGGTCGACATTTTGTTTGACAACTTCTGAAGACAAATGAGCCAATAACAAGCATGCAATACATTGTGCGCGCAACCACCGCATTTTACTACCACACCAAGCAAACAATAAACAGTTGCTATCTGTATGAGAGTATGTAAGACTATGATGCCTAGCCTACAGGTTATTGAACTCGCGAATTTCTCAGGTCTCTACCTATGACTTCGAAGTTTTTAAATTTAATTGGTGTGTAAATTTTGTGGTTTCATCAAAATCTTGTATTGAATTTTAGCTTCATTAATTTTATGAAAATAATTTTTAACTTCAACCGTTAAGAAAATTATTTTGAATAATAATAATATTTTATATTGTGATTTTTAGCTAAGTGTTTTAATTATATAATAAGTGATCTAGGCTACACCAGACTACTGTTCCGCGCAATCTTAACGTCCACTGTTTATGCCGGAAAGATATTCTGAAACATTTATGGGAAGAGGCTAACCTGGAACCTTGTAAACTGAAAAATGTCTTTGGGGCTATAATCTATTCACGGTTTCTTCACGATTTTCGAATCTAACCTTTGAAAAATTACCCCATGTACGGCGTTTGGTTATTTCATAAATATACCCCGTATCACAATCGTTTTATACTCCTGTTACTATTAAAGTAAGTACCTTATTTTTTATTAAATTGGACATTTACTTATATTTGACTATTAAATTATAATAATTAATATCATTAAAATACAATGAGAAAACAGGTGTGTTGGTAATTCTTAGTAAAGGCTGTTCCCAATAAAGTGAGCACTTTTGAAATCAACCTTAGAAAAAAAGTCATTGCCCCTACCTGTATGTATTTCAACGAGCCCCCTGAGTGACATGCTCCCAGTAAAGTTGGCAACGATGGATGGAAAGTAGTTCCGTATCTTAACGTCGAATAAAAAGTGCTAGGTAACCATTTCTGATAACTTAAATGTTTTCTTTTGATTTACTTTTATTTTTTAATGCATCGAAGTGTAAAAATGAGCAGATTTGTTACATATTAATTTTTCAAATAATTTCACATTTTCACTTGACCGACGCGTGCATAAAGCGACGAGGCTCACGACAATGTTGATCTTTCATAAGATGGAAGAATGGACAACGTTCATACAAGTAGACTTTAAGCAGGCCTTTCAAAAGTGCTCATTTTACCGTGAACAGCCTATAAGAAATAGATCTTGTGGAAAATATAACGAAACTGAATGCGCACGAACATGGTGCGCTGTCCCCTTTGCTGCAAATTTCTAGACTCGGCTAAGCTTTGTCGGTATGGGGCGGAGGAATATACAGGAAGTAGAACTTTAGCAGGGTTTCTGAAAAGTCGGCAGTAACCAAAGGCCAAAGCGGAAGAGATGTATTCGAAGGAAGCAGAAGCATCGAGTCAACGCCAAGTTGCAGAACAGGAAACTGCATGTTCGGATCTCAACGGTAGGAGACACACAAGACAGTCAATATAGCAGTTACGTAAGAAATGCGACGATGACGAGCATCGACAAGCGCTCGCGCCGGTGCAGTAAACGGCTTGCACTCCGGGAACCAGACCGGAGTGCAGTCGCGCGAGATTGGCTGAGCGGGAGGGCAGAACAAGTGCAGCTCGTTAGGTGAGCTCCTCGGAACTGTTAAGGGGGTAGTATCCACTCCAACTTCGAATTTTCTTACAAATCTTCGTAATGAAAATGTATGACCAGAAATAAAAAATCAAAGCTAGACATGACATGGACGCCTACTTATCGATATTTTTTTTTAATTTGTAGGGTTTCAAATATACCTGTATTTTCCCATGTGGGACTGAAATTATTAAATAATTAGATAATGTTTGATTACGGTTACTAATCATGTAAGAAAAATAAGTGGGATTTAGAAATAAGTGTTAAAATTTTCCCTATGTCATGACTAGCTTGGTTTTTTAAATATTGACTCAGAAAATTAAGTTAATGAGGAAAATACGTAAATACAAGATAGCAAGGATACTTCCCCCTTAAGCAGCCGTACGCTGGAAAAACTACGGTGCCGGATGTCGACAGCGCAACGTATCAGTCAGGCGCGACAGAAGTCGTAAAGTGCATGTACCAGTACGTCGTAATCCCCCACGGATCCCGGAACGGAATTTTTTTGTCACGTTTGGTTAACAGTGCAGAGTAAATGGGCTGCGTAAGGCGCAGGAAGCTGAGAAAACAGAGCTGCAAATATACGGAAAACTTAATGACGAAATGCGCATCAACAGATAAAAAGGAACGCTAAACACACGTTACAATGAGAGAACAAGAAGTTTTCAATATGACTAATCAGCCTACTTTTCTCAAAATAGGTATCATAGTATTTTTTTAAAGTAGGCCCTACTAGAAGAGAAACATGCGTGTTAAAATAAAATGTTTATGTTGAACCCATAAGGTCTCACCCACTCCTCGGTTAAAAGATCAGTGTAATTTCTGAAGCAATCAAACAAACATCAAAACTAATCGCTGTGGCTACGTTCACATTATACCTGTATTGTGTTGCGCGCGCTTTATAGTCCATTCACGGTTACTTCAGCCTTTTCTGAAGCCCTGCTAAAGTCCTACTTCCAGGATATTCCTCCGCCTCGTGTAAACTTAACTTAACTAATCCTGGAGAATTACACCAGGGGGACAACGCACCACATTCGCGCGCCCTCAGTGTAACAGTATTTTGTATAAGGACTATTTCTCACTAGGCGCTACCAACATACCTATTTTATCCCTGATTTTTATTCAGATTATTTATAAATGAAGCATTATAAATGATAGATGAAATATGAATAACATTTCAATTTAACAGAAAAAAAAACTATTATGAACACAAGTATAAAACGTTTATGATACAGGGCGTATTTTGGAAATAACTAAACACGCCATACATTAGGAGATTTTTCAAAGGTTTGATTCAAAAAGGCCGCCGAAGAAACCGTGAATGGACTATACATGTAGATGCTCTATTTTAAGTCTGGTGTTTAGCTTTTAATATGAATCAAAAGTGAATTAGCAAGTGGTTAGTGCTGTTATGCACTCACTTTGGGAACTACGGGTTCGACTCTTGGAGACTTCCTTTTATTTTGAGAGTGTTGGCTTGATGCGAGTTTGACCTAGCCTTGCGAGTAGGCAGGAGCTGAAAAGATGCTCAAATGTGAAGAGGTAGCGTCACCGGCCGAGAACTGCGCGGTTACCAGCTGACGATGTTGTATTGACCACACCCTTATTACGGCGGCCGCAGGGTTGGGCAGCTGCCGCGCGGTACACGATGGTCATCCGAGTCATGACCGCCGTTATTGGATGAATACTATCAAATACGTTCGGCATATCACTTCACAACACACACTTTAAGCCGAATTTTGTTTTGTTAATCTATTTAAAGTCAACCTTAAAACACGCAAACATCATCAAGAGTAAAACACAATTATGCGTGGCTAGATAAACGTCGAATTATTACTATTTAATAAAATGTATTTTAGTAGAAAAACGATCTGTGTTACTCGCTGTATTAAACTTGTTCTTATTTAGTTCTTAAACGAACCCCTAGATAGCATAAAGTTCGTTAGAAGGGCACGACGTGCCTGTTACGTTAGTTGAGTGTATTGCAGAGACATGAGGGTCTTGAGAGTCCATGAGAGTGAAGGGAGGTAAGTAAGGAGTAACGCCGGAATACAAGGATGGGGTAAACTGGAGATCCCCGAGAAAACCCGTCGACAAGCGGCATCGTCCGGCACGATCCCTACGTGTGAAAATCCGGGAGTAACCCCGCCGGAGATCGAACACGGTTCGCCTTGTGGGGGTTTGGGGGTGGGGGGGGGGCGTTAACGCTCTAGCCACTGGGCCACCACGGCCCCTTGCGTCAGTGGGTGACGTTGAATGTCGTTAAGTCGAACGTTGGTTACATTGCAGAAGAGTGTATTCATTTTTTTCTAGGCTTGAGTGCTGTTCGTGTTAGCCTCGCGGTTCGTTTACCACGTACAAAACACGAATATATCTCAAAGTGATTTACTGATGTGTAAACAATCGTAAAAGTTTGATAAACATGTCTGAATGGAAGACAGTGGAAAATCCCAATTGTCGAACCAAGGGAAAGGAGACGTAGGTCTGTAGAAAATGCCACCGACAAGTGCACGAGGTTGTTCAGCCACTTGTGGTGAGAGAGGATGCAATTTCCTTATTAGCCTTTCATCAGTCCTTAATATGTACAACCAATTTGAAGATCTAAAATATAACGAGCAGACAGTTTTGCTGCTTAAGTACATCAACATTCGAGCACCGAAAGAAAGGTGTCCTGGTAAAACTTATGCCAATTATAAACGCTTGGCCTCGTTTGAATATTCCATGAATGGGAAGCCTATTCATCGTAAAACATTGTAACGCGTTTAATATCACCCCACAGAGAATACAAGTGCCTCAAGAAGAAATGAAAGATGGACAGTTAGCACCCAAAGAAAAAAAAGGAACACATTTGAACTGTCCGCACGCTATCGACGCAACCGTTAAGGAGAAAATCAGAGAGCGCATCAAATATCTCCCAACTGAAACGAGTCATTACAGTAGGAATGCTTCGTATAACTTTGTTTCAGCCCTGATTTGAATGCTGCCAAAATGTATCGGTTATTTAAAGGAAATTAATCTGACATTTCGGTGGATTCAACATTCTTTAGGAAAATTTTCAGAAGAGAATTTAATACGAGATTTGGCACACAGCGATCACACTTGTAAGCATTGTGATAAATATTCCGCTCAGATGCTATTAGCTCATCATGAAGAAGAGTGAAAAAAGTTAGAAGAAAGATGACCAATCTTATAAAACGATTCCAAAAATACCAGTTTTATTATGTTGTGTGTTAACTTGTAGCAGGCAAATATGCCACTGTTAACACATTTTGATGTGAATTACCAACGCCATCACGTAATGTATAATTCATACACACTCTAAGACGTGATTTGTAAAATTACTATATCAGTGTGTACGTACAGTGACAAAGCGCGAATGGTAAATTATTATTTGCCAATACATCCATGGTATCGTTCCTACAGTTGCTCAGGAAATAGTCAAATGCAAAAGTATATTTTCACACTAACATGTAGTATTATTTTCATACACGGTATAGGTTAAAGACTTCCAATACAGTTTAGGAAGTTTACTAGAGATTTTTCCACAGTGTAGACATTCACAGTGTTATTGACAAAAATGCTGTCATGTTCACAAGGCATGGAATTGTCGTCAAGCACGAGTCCAAGAAAATGTGTTCATGACTTTGTTACCGCAAAACCAGTGTCATTACTCTATAGGAAAAAAAAAAAAAAAAAAAAAAAAAAAAAAACTGTTCATGTTGTCAGATCACTGTACTGATCTAAACGATAAATAAAATATTATAAAGCTCTACTGATACCTAATTACTACAGGCTACTTTACTGAAGAACAGCAAACCTTTTTAATCACAGGCCAGAGTTTCTTAGAGTGAAAGCGGTATTTTGCCACTGTAGAAAGTGCTAAAAAGGCCAAACCAATGGTGTCTTCTAACAGTAAGAATGTCATTACTGGCGCCAAGCTGAACAGGCCTTTCCACGTTGTTTAAATAAACCAGCTTGATTGCAAAGATTTTCAAGTTATTTAGTAAAATAAGAAGAGAAGTAGCTTTGGATGACGATCCTGTCACACTTCATGAAAGGGAGTGACACTACGTTATTAGGACTTGGGTCTCAGATGATGTTTTTCCTGCCACCCAGACTTAGATTGATTCAGTGATCCACTGCGTTTTTATTCAGTACCTCTGCATATTTCTAAGGAATAGAAGAAAGATTTGACGGACATGGTTCAATACTTAACGACACGAGAATCGGGAGTTTTATGAAAATATTCAGAATGAATAAAACATTTATTTCAGTTCATCTCAACGTTTTCTTTTCAGATTTAATTCCATTACATTAAAAATCAAACTAAGTTTTCTTTAATTTCAAGCTCATATTTTTGTAATTTTTAATTTCATATTCCTTGATTAACAAAAAATGTCGTCAACAAATCTGACGTGAAGATATTGAACGTGACCCTATTCCTGTGGGAAAATGTAAAGTTGACGAGGAAAAACTTTGTATGTTACTTTTAAATACCGCTCAGTGTGAACTTTTTTTTTTGTCTTTCGAATAAAGCCGCTGTCCTGTAAAGTTGGCGTTTCCTTACATACAACGCTTTTCCAGGCAACCATACAACTAGCAGGCTGGAAGAACTACGGAGGCCTTTCAAAGTGATTAATTAACTATCAGCGAGCACAGTCATGATTTAAAGCAGTGGATATTTACTCACAGGTGATTCACTTAATCTGCCAGTGACTGGCATATGCATGCAGTACGTACACTGGGAACTGGTTATTTGAAGCAACTAGTCATTAAAAATCAATTTAATTCACTTAAAGCAGTACAGTTAATTTACATGCGAATGGTTTTCAGGGAAATAGTTTTCGTTAACTACATACTAGATTACATTTCCCTGATTGGTAACCTTTTCGCTCATTTCGGTATGAAATGGTAAATATTGAGTCTCTGTTCTGATGCACCCTTCTATTTTTTGAAACCCCAGATAAAACCATTTTGGCCATGCAGTTGCCCTATTTATTAGACTGGACGTTAAGGTGTACAAAAACTCTTCAAATGATTCCTTACTGCCTGCAAGATTCACTAAAATGGGGCGACGGTGATAAAAAAAAATTCTTAAGTTGAGAAGTAAAATTAGTTAAAATAGCTAGAAAATACGTTAGGCATAGTTAAATATGTATGTTTTTGCACTTACTATTAGGTTTTGAGCTTCTCAGCCCGTCCAGATATCTTTGGTTGAAGGAAAATCATGGAAATATTTGAATGAAATTTAAAGTCTGTATGTACTTAAAGGCAATCAGATTCGTTTAAATCTGCAACTAAAATTTAAAGGATTTGGTCCAACAATCTGAATGATAACAAATTATTATTTCTCAGTAATAAATAGGGATTTGAAGGCCGTGATAAATAAACGAAGGCAAAAGATAAAATAACTGTAGGGAGTGACTTGGTACATGTTTTCTCTGCATCCCGCTATAATTAGGCGGATACACCGTGTGGTTCTTCCTTTTAAGTATTTGTAAAAGAATATAATGTAATTAGCATGCAGCAGAGATTAAATACGTAAAAGCAATAAAAATGAAAACCACACTGGAAAACCGCGTCTAGTGGAGTCGTTTGAGATCGAACCTACAAACTTCCAAATTCGAATCACATGTCCTACCGCTTAGCCAAACAAGCCGGAAATGTTTTCAATCGCGTCTCCTTTTTCTTTGCAAACAGCGGGACGTAAGATTTAAATTTTTACGTTATTTAAATAGTTGAAATTTGGTCTTGGATCCGCACGCTTGTCCACGAATATGGCGAGCATAAGGGTCTTCCAAGTTTACGGTGGATGACAAACTACTTGAATACCAAATCGATAATCGTAAAATGAGCCCAGAGGGTCGCAGTGGTGTAATGGTTACGCTGATCGCCTCCCGCCAAGACAAACCGTGCTGCCTTCCCGGTAGGTGTCACCCTCGTATTTTCGCATGTGGGAATCATCCCGGACGATGCCGCTGGTCGGCGGGTTTTCTCGGGGATCTCCCGTTCCATTCGCTGCTGCAACTGTCGCGCATTATTTTAATTCTCGTGTATGTCACTGTAACACGTGGTGCGGCATATGCCGAGGAGAACAGTCTCACCACTGTAGGCTGTTCACGGTAAAGTGAGCACTTTTTACGGCCCTCCCAACAGGCATTGATCCCTAATAAACATGTTTTATTGCAGCTTTAAACGTTAAATTTTGAGATCGATGAAATTTAAACAGTCTTTATTAGTCACATGATAATGTTTGGATTAAAGCGTGGCGGAAATATGAAAATCGGCTCTAAGGAAAAATTCAGCAGGGCCTTAAAAAGTGCTCACTTGATCATGAATAGCCCCAATGCGGGAAGAGGAAAATTTTCTTTACGAGTGGAGCATCTGGGGGACAGCTTGTCGACTACCGCTAGGATCGCACAGTGTGACGTCGCGCATGCGAGTGTCGTCGGGGCGGAACTAGACGACGCCGCCGTTGGACGCGACCACGGCGGCATGACGACAGTTATACTCTCGCCTGTCCCCGGGCGGGAGACGCCGCTAGAGGGAGGCTGCTTCCTGGACCACGCCCCTCCGCGACTGCTATCTCTTGGATCAGCTCCCGTGTCCCCCCGACACACTTTGGCATCGCTCCTCTCCGTATCGGAGTTTGGGAGGACGAACTCCCAACCTTGCGATAGCCGTTTCTATTTTTGCTATCGCCGAGCAACGTTCGACATCTGGTGGGCAACGCCCCCACACTGCCAAAGTACACTACATGACTGATGGGACGTGCAAATTTCGTGTTACTATTTCGCAGCGTACTTCATTTAAAATGCTTGTACGGTCTGTTCACGGTCAACTGAGCACTTTTTAAAGCCCTGCTTAAGGACTACTTTCCCTCTTATTACTGTATCCTTCCGCCATCTGAAAGTTTAACATTGCCACGGACCGTCTCTCTTTATTCATGCATAATACCAGTGATGAAAAAAATAACTTTCAGAAAATTAAACGTGTTAATAATAATAATAATATGGAAATTTCGTTTTATAATATGTATGTAACAAAAAAACCTTACGCTATAGTAGTCATACATTTACATATTACACTCTCATTATATTACCAGCACTTATAGGTTGTTCACGGTAAAATGAGCACTTTCGAAAGCCCTGCTTAAGCCCTACTTGTATACACGTTGTGTGTTCTTCCACCTTAAGTAAAATTAACATTGCCATGGGCCCCATCAATTTATTCATGCGTCGGTCAAGTGAAACTGTGCAATTATTAGAAAAGTAAATATTGTATAAATCTGCTCATTTTTACACTTTAATGAATTAAAATATACAGAAAGCGAGAGAAATAATTTTATGTTATCACAAATGGTCACCTAATAATTTTTGTTCGACGTTAATACGTGGAACTACTTTTTCCTCTATCGTTACCAACTTTACTGGGCTCGTGTCACTCATTGCGCCCGTTAAAATATACGCAGGTAGAGGGAGTGACCTTTTTCTATGGTTAATTTTTAAAATACTCACTTTATCGTGAACAGCCTTTAGAACTACTTTTATTAATTCGTTGCTTACTTAAATGGGAGATGAGCGACAGAGCGTACTGTAATTCTATGAAAAGCGAATTTTTTTTATTGGTTGATTTCAAAAGTGCTAACTTTACCGTGATCATCCTTTTGGTTTGTATTGTTTCGGTAATTGAAATATCTACGTAAACTCCCGCCCATTCATTCCGCCGCTGCTCCATTTTCGCCACGTCTTACCCTCACAGGCTCTCAAGATTTCGACGCTAAGCGTCGACCATAACTCATCAGTTGCTGGACCACGTTCAAATTGTAACTCCCAGTATGAGTGCAAGTCAGTTAGAAAAAATAAACCATGCAATAGTCGAATCACGTAGAACTAAATCCCGAGATCAACAACATAGTGCATTCACCATTACTTACGACTTTTCTGGAACCCTGATAAAGTTATACTTTCGGTATATTCCTCCGCCTCATGTAAACAAAAGTATAGAAAATTACGCCGAATGGACAGTGCACCAATGCGCGCTCTCAGTTTAATACAATTTTGCACGAGAACTATTTCTTACCAGGTATTACTAACACAACCTTTTTCTCCCTGTACTTATTCATATCAATTAGCGACACGCCCCGGCCTCGCTTGTTCGAGATTACAAATATGGCGTTGTTTAGTTTACAGCAAGTACGTACACTAAATGTTTAAGGTAACTAACATAGGATTAATACTGTGTTGTTCAAAAAGTCTTCGTGAGTGAACCTCTAATTTTTAAAAAGACACAAATGTGTACTGTGGGTAAAATTAAAACGTAAACATATGCTGTCGCGAACTTTTTTGTAGAATTTTTTGAGATCTACAATTCTGTATTACATTAATTTGGGGTATCTCATATGATTTAGTTGACTCTGCTATGAATATATTAAACACCTAAACCTTCCTCAAGAAATTCTCTAAATGATGATGAAAACCGCATCAAAATCCATCTAGTAGTTTAGAAGCCTTATCTGTATACACAGACACAGGTGGCCGGGCGACTTTATTTTATACTATGTATAGAATATTATAAATGAAAGATTATATTTTATAGAAGAAATATAAGTAAAAGTTTAATTTAACCGAAAAATAAGGTAGTTTTATATTAACCGAAGTATAAAAAGGTTCTGATACAAGAAATATTTGGGAAACAACCAAACACGCCATGCATTAGATGGATCTCTCAAAGGTTTGACTAAAAAAGTGTGAAGAATCCGTGAATAGGCTATACACTATAGAAGCCCATAAGGACACATTCGAGTGCAGAAAGGTATGCGGAGTCTGACCTGGTGCCGGAAAATAACGCGAACTTTTTCAGCTCTCTAGTGATGAAAACAACCCCTGGAGTTGGAGATGTGGGGTTTGTAGTAGGACAGGTCAGTTTCAGGAAAACTCGGGGTGGTATGCAGTTGTTAAAAAGGGGGTTATTCACACGATTTTTTTTTATAATTGCATACCTGATACTGTTAAATTGGTAGCCATTATATGCAACTATATTTTCCTCAGATAAAATTGTTTTAGATCAAATTGTTTTCGCCAACTGACGTATCAAAGTCAAAATTTTATTGATTTTGTTATATAAAAATAAAGTAAAGCAAAATAATTTGCAGAAAATTTTACAAGAACAACTGAAAGGTATTGTGTTCTTAATTCAATTTATCTTTAGCATGATTACTATTAGTTATTGTGCAAAAGTCACGATAAACCGAAAAAAAAAAAAAAAAAAAATTCCCTAATTTTCTGCTAATTTTGAAAGTCATGAAGTAATGAAGTAGCGCTTGGCACCTTCTTTCAGCTTAAATTATCTTATTTCTGTACGCAAATTAGTTTTCATTATTTGTAAATTTATATAAAAAAAAAAAGTAATCACTGATGATGAAAACGATGAAGACTTGAGTATTACTAATATGAAGTTACAAATTGTTTCGTGGTTAACTCATTTGACTCTTAAACAGACGTATGTGATATCATGTGCAAACATAAATTCCGTGTTTCAATTTTGGTGTTGCCTAGCTAAAGCAAGTCCTTTCCAGGGACGTTAGTCCCGAATGGTAGTTCCACCGCGTGCCACTGCACTGCCGTCACCGTGTACACTACACGAGCGGACAAAACGCTGCCGTTTCGCTGCTATAGGTTGTTTACGGTAAAATGAACACTTTTGATAGCCGTCCTTAAGCTCAACTTGTATGTACGTCGTGTACCCCTCCACCCTATGTAAAATTAACATTGCAATGGGCCTCATCACTTTATTCACGCATCGGTCAGGTGAAACTGTAGAATTATTAGATAATGAAATATGCTGCAAATCTTGTCATTTTTACACTTCGATGAATTAAAAAAAAAAAAAAAAACAGAGAGCGAAATAAATATTTTAAGTTGTCACAGATGGTTACCTAATTCTTTTTATTCGACGTTAAGTTATGGAACTATTTTCCATCTCCACTGGGCATGTGCCACTTAGTGCGCCCGTTAAAATATATGCAGCTGGGACAGTAGCTTTTTTTTTCTAAGGTAAATTTTAAAAGTGCTCACTTTATCGTGAACAGCCTTTAGCAAGCGCTACGAAGAAAATAATCCCGCCCGCTAAAGTAAGTCAGACTAGACGAGCATCTTCTCCGTTACGACAAGAGATGACCACTTTGTTTGTGACCATGACTCCTAATGTTTGACACGGAAAAATTCACTTGCGAAGTAGAGCACCAACCACAACTACCTCAACTTTAGTACTGATGCATGAACTATACCTAGCAATATTTTCGCCTGAAGATAATTCGTGACATCCACTGAGCAGAACCGGCGTCAACCGGCGAACAACCGTTCACAGTTTCGGTTTCGCAGCTCGTTTGAACCATAATATTTTAATTACTGCACGGAGGTCACATACAAGTGGAGGTAGCATGCCATTTTGCGGTTACTCAAGGAGGAACCTTCAAATAGCGAAAATAATTCAGGGAGACCACAATGTGTATGATCGACGGAGTAGTGGTCGTTTAAGAGTGACAACATCCCGGCAAGAAACGCTATGTTCGTTCAGAAATGGCCATCAATCAATAATGAGAATCGAGGTATTGAATACGCTATTCCATTTGTTTGGTTCAGTAGCTACCTGTCATCCATTCTATTACAGTCACGTCCGCGTTGGATGCCACACGTAATTTAAAATGAGCGCGACAGTAAATATTCCCGCCGATTGTGATGTTCATGTCGTGATTCGGCTTTCGCTATACAAAAGCAATGAATAGTGCATCTGAGATCCACAAGCAAATTGATGAATTTTATAGGTCAGTATTATAAGTGACTGTGAGGTTAGGCAGCGGTGTCGTTTGTTGCAAGAAGGGCGAACAAATGTCTATGACGAAGAACTCCCAATAGCCCCGATCTGAAATCAAGTGACAATCCACCTCTTAATGCATTTAAAGAAATGGCTTGTATCACAAAGGTTTACTCAAGAACAGCGGGACTCTGGTTCAGGATAAAGGAGGCAAACTTCTTTGACAGTGGGATAAGGAAACTGGTGACACGCTGCCAGAAGTGTAGGGAAGTTTGGTCATAACAAATCACATTTACTTTATACAGTTTTCCTCTCATATCGAGACAGACGATCGAGACGAAACCTAATTTAAAAACGCTCCTCGTGTATCCGTATAACATTACGTAGGCGACCCACGGAGTCTGCTCTTAAATAACGAAATGACCTGGTGCTGTACGTGACATCTGTTACTGGACCAAACAGTACGCAGTCGGCTGCATAGTGTATACAATTTAGGTTGTATAGACTGGTGTGATGAAGGTCCATACAACCTCGCAATCGGGCGGAGAGACGAAGATTGTCTCTCGAGATTCTCGGGCTGTGATTGCAAGAAATAAGTAATGTTATGTTTTCTTATAAAACCCGGGCAGTACTGCGCCCTGATAAACGAAAAAGACGCGTGTGGCAACGGAGATAACTTGGCGGGAGGTACCCGCATGTGCAAGAAGTCCATGTATTCGGTGTTCCGCGGAGTCATGTTTTGGGTGGGAATTACGTCTGGACGTCGGACACCGCTGATATTTGTACGTAAGAGGGTGACTGCCCGAAGTTACGCGCAGGACGTCCCTACCACTTCGCGACCAATATGGCGATCGATTTGTGTTGGTGGACGATAATCCGCGCCCACGTCAGCGTACCGACATGAAATTTATTCGCGTGGCTGATGCTCGCCACATGAAACTGCCCACTATATCACCAGATACGAATTATATCGAACACGCGTGGATGATGTAGACAATTGCAGTCCGTAATCGGTCACAGCCTTCAGAAAAACTACGTGGCGTTACATTGACCAGATGGAATTTGATACTTTCTCCCAGGAGGCGATCAACGCACTCATAGCACTACACAATGCATACATGTCACTAAGGTACTGTGAATACATTAACTGAAATACTGTTGTATCGAAACATACTGTTGTGGTCGGCCTAGCCAGCGATCAGTGTAGCTCCCTCATATTTATTAGGACTGGTCACTCCACCAAGTCCTGCTGATCTAAGGCCGCCAACCTTCGGGATGAGGGTGTAGCTACTAAACAATTATAGAAGTTGAGCTTTTATTACAATACCAATTAATCGTAACGGGGCGCTATCAAAATAATGTTAATTACTATGATTATATTTATATTTAAATTATTATTTAACCCACGCCTTCTGAAGTTAATCTAATTAGACAGTTCCCACCTGAACTTGATATCGGAGGCTGTGTCTGGCTATTCGACTCTCGACGGTGGCACACCCAATGCCGCGACCTCCTCTGGTCACTGACCCATCGTGGGGCTCCTCCTGACCCACCACTCTCGTCGGCGCCCTCCGCCTCACTCTGTCGTTGCCTTGTTTCCTGGTAAGCTAACCTGCCGCCTTCCGCGCCGGTGGAGGGGGTTTGAGCTACGTCGATATTCCAATACGTTTTCGCTCTGCTCTGAATTGTACTGCCGGGTTCATACAGCGGTGTGCATAATCGTATCTTAAGGCCCTCGTCGCGTGCCCGCAACAATACTCAGTCATTTCTCACTAGACACGAGTGCAATTGATCAGTCCCATGGCAATTGTAATTTTACAAATGGCGGAAGGATATAAGACGAGAAGGAAAAGTAGACAATAGTCACGAAGAACCGCACAAAATTGGGCCGTCTACTCTATCGTCAGCTGTCGCGACTCCTTTCTAACAATCACATTTTATGGATTCAGTACAGAAAAAAATAAATCTAATGTGACCACAGTATTAATGATACTAACTTACAACATAAAAATGTTCTTATCAGTGAACCGTCAATAACTTATGTTGCTGTTAATGTAATACACTCTTAAGCTATTAATGTTAATGTAAGACTAAAACTCTTTTGTGCCAACATGACTCCCTTACTGTTCTGTCAATATTAAGATAGTGTTTATGTTGCGGCAAAACTAATTTTCTGTTGAATTGATATTGACATTTGTGTTAAACATTTTGTTGTATTTTATTTACTTAAAAAAACATTCCGATGTACAATAAATTAAGTACAACTAGTGGATAGCAAAAATACACATTACCAACGAAAAAAATGACGGTTGGGAGAGGAAATGAACCTGCTCTTTGAATGCATGAAGTTCTCTACTTCAGAGGATTTGACGTCCTACCGACTACTCTATCTTAACATGTATGATTGCAAGTCTTTTTGTGGGCATAACATCAATTTGCAGTTCTCTTTCGCTATGTGGAAATACTTAATGCTCTATAAACTTATGCATAACTTTCACACGTATACTGCTTGGAAGGCATGAGAGCTGGTTTAAGCTACATTTATTTCTCATATGTTTTAAAATTTAAATAAAGTGGTTTCATTTTACGAGGTTATCGCTGTTCACTACTATCCGCCATTTTACAACGTTAAGATCCGGTTTTACACCCCTGGTCAAAAATTAGCTACTGGCTAGCAGTGAATCTCGGTTTACAGCTTCAAGTAAACGTCTAACAGCGACTTTAGCTCCCAGTTGCTGGTTACCAAGGATGAACCAGCGGCTAGCTGTTCCAACCGGAGGTTGGGGAGAAAAGAAAATGGCGTCATATTTGTAATGCATGGCAGAAAAACGAAGATTACGAGTATTTATGTAATATTAAGTATAGTTGGCTGATATAAAATACTTCCCAGTGATACGATTATTTATTTGTGTTCGTATTAGAAATACTACCATCGAACAACATTTTAACGTAACTTTAGACAATGGCATTTTCGTTTCGATAATCAGTAATCGCTTTGGACGTTACTGTGCTGCTATCTTGCAGGCAACCGTGAACCATAGAACATGTAGCGCGGTGGTAGCACAAAGAAACATAAGTGCTGGTTTTTGAATAAGAAATGTTCAGACTTTGGAAGTAACACACATTACGAAAAAAAATATTTTTCTTGTCACTAATATATTAACATTTCACTTTTGCTTTCCGGTATAGGAATATTAAAATATACTAACCACACAGTTTCGGTAATTTCAAATAAAAATTAGCTACTAATAAACAATTAACTAAAAAATTATATGTTTACCATAGGTATAGAAAATATAAAAAATTACAAATTAAAATTGTTAATGTTGTTCTTTAAACAATACAATCTCGAGAAGTTACTAGCTTTTAGTAACTTTTGTTACCAACATATACAAAATTAGACACGAACTTTCATATTACAAACAGGAGGCTACACAATGGTGATAAAACACTAGCTTCTATTTAGCCAACAGTGAAGTCCAACTCCCAGCTAGCCGACATTCAGATTCATCTGAAGGTGGTAAAACCCGCCCTAAGTCATTGTAAGGTCGTGTCTTAATTGGCCCAGAGAACGCTCTCTATAGCTCTCGATCTCGCGACCACGTCAATATTACGTCAGAGAGAACGCTCTCTGGTCATCTCAATTCGCTGAAGAGAACGCGAAAGAGCGAGAGTACAGAGAGAGAGCACGACGTTGTAACCTCGCTAGGGCTCTCTCGCACTCTCCAAACATGCGCCATATTTGTTTACAGTATTTCTGTGTTTGAATAGGGTTATAGAGCAAACTTGTCTTGATTGGACATTTCTTTAATGTCGCAGTTGCATACAACATTTTGTTCTTCGTGTTATTTTTAGCGTAATGCAACTTTAAGTTACGAGAACTTTACTTAGAGGTTTATGGACATTATATTTGCATAATAGTAATATAAGACTTTGTAAATTGTTAACATTATTACATTTTCAGAACATTAATAATCTTACAACATACATAAACGTTTACGTAAATGCCGCAATAGTATTTTTTTTGTTGCAAAAACATTAGAGTTTTTTCTACGTGTTACCATATGCCAGAAATAACTTTGGGGAGCACGAATAAAAGCCGTTGGAAAATGTAACCATATGTTGTGAAAACAGACGTAAAATATAAAAAATGTTCTGTTATATAATGATTTATTTGCGGTATCCGTAATCCCGTATTAACACGACGTGGAAAATAAAACCACATTTTGCGATCATCCCAAAAACTAATTAATTCAATTAACAACTTGAAGGTTTTTTCTTCTTTTTCTGGTCATTTTTAATTGTTTGAAAATCTCTACCAGCTTTATCAATACCAGAAATTAAACGTCACCCATGTAAATTAATTATCCTGTGTTTTTTTTTGCTTAGCAGTGGAAGTTTGTCATAAAGCTGTAGTCACAGTTTCACGCATCCGTCACAACGTAGCTATACGTGACGAGCAACAACTATCAAGTTTTATGCAGAGCAAGCAAGTTTTACCATGTAGTTTTTTTCGCGACACAAACATTTAGGTATGCTAGCTCCGATTTTCTATTTTCAAAAACTCTCGATGAATTCTTCATGAAGATATAGCCGATCACGAAAACAGGGCCGCGTTTTACGAGTTTACGAAGCCGCAATCGACTAGTTAGTTATTCTTGTGATAAAATTGTCGATATCTAAATGCAGTATAAAAAACATCTTGTCATATATATTTCTTTAAGACTGATACACGCTGGTGAGGAAATAGGAATTTACATATTTGAAGCTTTTGCGTTTTTAGTCATTTGTATCCTTGTATTACATTAAATTTAGTGTCCCGAAATCAATGCCTCATTACTTCTCGGCTAATTTCTGCTAAATTTATCTGGGATATGAAAGTAAATGAGTTCTTTTAACTTTTACAGGTGGAAAGATTTGGGCAGATCTTAACGATGTCTTGAGTGCCGATGAGGATGAAACGAGGTAGAAACGAAGCAGCGCTCGAATGCAAGGGCGAGGGAAACGGGAAACCCCCGGGAAAACCCACCGATGAGCCGCATCTTCCGACACGATACCCACGTGTGAAAATCCGAAAGCGACTCAGCTGGGAATCGAGCCATGCTCACCTTGGCGGGAGACGGGCACTCTAGCCGCTAAACCACCACGGCCCCCTTTAACTCTCAAGAAAAAACACAAACACGTCCTCTAAATTAGTACATTGCCCGTCGCTGTTTTATTTCGCATACGTACACGTCATTTTTTAATTCGACGATTGATTTTTCGGTCGTAAACATACATTTGTACACAAATAGTTCTTTATATTTTCTTTGCGTTAAACAATTATTTCATTCTCTCTGTCTCTCTGTCTCTCTCTGTCTCTCTCTCTCTCTCGCGCGCGCGCATGTTGGTGAAGTGTTGTACAGTTCCAGGTGAATGTGGGTTGTCCTACCACAAGGCGCGAGCTTAGTATTTTCACCTGACCTTCATCGGCTGCCTTGCCTGAAGTGACTTTACCCCTCCCCTCCACTGACGCTATCAAATACCATCTCCTGTCACGTACGCCAAATGGCAGTGGCAGGGTTACTTGATCAGAGCTCTGAAACTCATAGCCCGACGTCTAGGAAATACCTTATATATAGTATATTCGCCCTTTTTGAATAAACCTTTGAAAAATCTCCCCCTGTAAGACGTGTTAAGTTATTTCCGAGAAATACCATGTATTAAAAGCGTTTTATACTTGTGTTCATAAAAGTTACTTTTTTTACTGTTAAATTCAAATGATATTCATATTTTATCTCTAAATTATAATCCTCCAAGTATAAATAATTTAAATAAAAATAGGGAGAAAAGAGGTATGTTGGTAGCGTTTGGGAAGAAATAGTTCTTATACAAAACACTGTTATGAGCACGTTTTAAGGCTCTTCTTAATTTTTCCTTTCATCCAATTTCTATCTTCCTGCTGCTTTTTAATATAAGAATTGCAATGTGACCAATAAACACAGTGTATGCATTTCACCACCCTCAAAATTTAATGCCCGAGGCTGCAATAAGATATATTTATTAGTAGTCAATGCCTGTTGGGAGGGCCTTAATAAGTACTCACTTTATCGCGAACAGCCTATACACTTAATGCACGTAAATGCGGCACGTTGACCTTCTGGTGTAAATTTTTAGACTTAGTTAAGCTTAGTTTGTACGAGGCGGTGGAATATCCCGGAAGTAGAATTTTAGCAGGGCTTCAGAAAAGGCTGAAGTAAACGTTTATTGATTATAGGTCATATTGCAAAGCAGAATTGTCATAATATCGAATATTTATGCACCAAAGCTGTTTAGCGTTTCAGTGTCGTTGGTAAATTGTAGGAAAGTTTCATATGAAGGAAAATAAAGCGGTGTTTTCCCGGAGTGGGAATGGAAAATCATAAAGTATATCTCACATCGAATACAGTAAGCTGTCTTTGAACCCACGACGATGTTGAAAACAGAGCTTTTTCTTTAAAAAAAACTTTGTTTAGTAAGAGAATTTGAGAGGCCAACATTATTTTGTAAATTGTTAGTGTGAAACATTTTTTTTTGTTGTGATCTGAAATAATAGCCTGAAAAGAGCAGGACAGAAAAAGGGGGGGGGGGGAATTACATTTAATAAACGAACAAAACAATTATAATATATTTTAAATTTGTAAATTTTTTCTCAGTAATATGAAAATTGAACATAACTGATAGGGAAGCCTACAGATAAAAATAATTGTTCATGTTATAAACATGCCATGAAGCTTCTTTTTTGGGAGGTTTACCTGTATTTAAATTTTAAATATTGAGATGGAATTTGTAGTCGAAATGGCAAGAACTTCCCCAGGTTTCCCCAGGTTACCAAAGTGTCGGATTTCACAGAATGTGCATCATGCCATTCCTGTGACGTCAGCAAACACTTCTGCCAAGACCCAAACTTCGTTTGAAATAACGTTTTGAAACTCTTCCAAACCGCAATTGTAATTTCAAATTCTCATATTTCTTTTTAAAGAAAAAAATTGTTATTTTTTTAAACAATTTGTTCATTTTAACAATTTATCATCGATATGATATCACGAAACAATAACATGTCTTACAAACCTAAAAAAATAAAAAATAATAATTTTTAATAATTTTAGGCAAACGAAATTACGAGAGTAGGCTCAGCAACCTTGACTTTTCCTTAGTTATAACAGATAACCTAAAATTACAACAGTAAAACTGCGGTGTGTATGTCGCTAACTTGAGCGGTACGTGTCAGGGAGTTGGCCTGGCTTGCGAACAACATGGCGGACCATTATTCGCCACTCAGCTCGTGAAAATGAACTTCCCAGGCAGCGTCACAACTAACGGCTGTTCACGATAAAGCGAACACTTTTAAAGTCAACCTTAAAAAAATGCCACTGCCTCCACCTGGATATATTTTAACGGGCGCAGTGAGTGGCATGCGCCCAGTAAATTTGGTAATGATGGATAGAAAGTAGTTCCATATCCTAACGTCGAACAAAAAGTGTTAGGTAACCATTTGTGACGACTTAAATTATTTTTTTCCCTTTATGTTTTTTTTACTGCATCGAAGTACTTAAATGGGTAGATTTGTAAAATATTTACTTTTAAAATAACTTCATATTTCACTTGACTAACGCGTGAATAAAGGGATGAGGCCGACGGTGGCTGAAGAATACACAACGCGCATACAAGTAGATCTTAAGCAGGACTTTCGAAAGCGCTCATTATTTTACCGCGAATAGCCTTACCAACAGTCTATAATGAGAGAATGCGATAGCCAGAAAAAATCTGGGCCGCTTCCAGAGCCACGCGTGAGACAATGTATAGGCTAATCATGGTTATTTCACAATTTTCTGAAGCCTTGCTAAAGTTCTACTTCCAAAAATATTCCTCCGCCTGATGCGCACTAAGCTGAACAAAGTCTAGGAAATTACCCCGAAGAGACAACGCACCGAATTCGAGCGCACTCAATGTAATATTATTATGTATGAGAACTATTTCTCACTAGGCGCAACCAACACGCCTATTTTATCCCTGTTTTTATTCATATCAATTGTAAATGAAAGTTTATAATTTATATATGGAATGGCAGTAAAAGTTTAGTTAAACTGAAAATAAGGAACTTTTATGCTAACACATGTATAAATTGCTTGTAATATGTGATATATTTAGGAGACAACCCAACACGTTACACATGGGATGGTTTTTCATAGGTTTGATTTTTAAAAATGTTAAGAAACCGCGAATAGAACATACACTTGCCCTGCAGTTTGGATCCCATGGGTCTGCTTATCCCACGTCATCACGGCGAAAGCACGCATCAACTCGTTCCGAAAAAAATAGAAGTCTTGGACCAGTTCGTTAATTACTTCATGTATTTCAAACTTTTTTTTTTGTGCGTGGTGTGGCCCGAATGAACTTCAAATGGCTATTAGAGTCTATTAATATGAATAAAGGGGACCGGTTCTGTGGGAAAAGAGCTCTAACGCTCTGCACGCACGTCTAGCTCTCGGATAGGCTGGATCTGCAGGTTGCGTGCGAGAAGCAATATGTATTTTTCGAGCGTGAAGTTGACCAGAATCAACAAATGTAGCAACTGTTATGAATACACAAGTACGCCCAGCAAGAAAGCGGGTTCGTTTCCTTGCCAAGTGGAGTGTATCTGAGTACTTCATTCGGAGTTCACTTTGCTCTGATATATACTTGTTCTCCGTTTAAGGGCCCCGCCTACCTGTTACTTGAGCTATGTTTGTCATTGTTTGCAGATTTTATGCTTTCATAATTATGCAATTTATATAAACTATTATACGAAACCTTAATATAATTATTTCTTAATACGGCAAAGCACCGCTCTACAGTGAGCGTAAAAAGTTTTCTTTGATCCAAATGAGCTTAAAAATTCTACAAAAGTATCTCGACGCACGTAGGGTTTCGCTCCAACCGAGCGCACATTGTAAAGGTTTATAACTGTTTCGCTCCACAATGAGCACAAATATCTCATTGAAGTTATAACACTCTCGCTCATTTTTACGTTACTGGCAAAAAATGACACCAGAAAAGCGATATTTATACTTTGTTTGCTCTTAGGTAGAGGGCTCTCTACTATATATTTCAAAGTTATACGACCATGAAGGGTTTATACTAAATTTCAGGTCCAGACATTGCCACTGACGGGAGCTGATTAACATTATTGATTTTGGCCCTTGTCAGGGTTTATAAACCATAGTTCTTCCCCCCCCCCCTTTTTTTTCCTCGCACACGTGGAATATTTTCCACAGGGGTTCAGATTTCTCCAGAAATAATCTTTAAATTACACGGATATCAACAGTATTCGGAATGTTCTATTTGTTCTTCGGACATGTCGTCTTGGGTACCTGATTAGCCAGACACGGGAACCAATGAGGGCGAGGCGAAGTGACGTCAATACGCAAGTGGCGCCAGGCGTTTCTGGAGCTGGAAACAGTCTTCAATCTGAATGCGAAAGGTGCGGACGTGCTGCTGTCGTTCGTTTCGTGTCGGTCCCCAATTTAACCTCAACGTCAATGTCTGGGGGACAAACAGCTACGTCGGACGCTCCACGATTTCGCCCCGGCCAGCCACAGCATAGCAGAACAGCATGCAGTTTTAATTCCGAGGCAGCGATCATCGTCTCGTAGACATTTTTAAAAACGTAATTTTTGCGACGCAGAATTCCGTCGGCAACAAAACTAGACGGCCGGATATCTCAATAATAAAAGCAGGAGATTTTAGGGGCCGCGGTGGCCAAGCGGTTATCCCGCTCGCCTCCCACGGGGTTCATTCCCCGGCCGGGCCACCCCGGATTTTCACATGTGGGAATCGTGCCGGACGATGCCGTTGGTTGGCGGGATTTCTCGGGGCTCTTCCGTTTCCCCCACCCTTTCATTCCGGCGCTGCTCCATACTTACCTCAATCACCCTCACCGGCTCTCAAGACCTCGCTGTTAAGAGCCGGCCAAATCTCTTCACTCACTCACTGGATATTTCAATAACACGAACACTTTATCATTTAATGCTAATTTTCTAATTTTATATAAAAAAAAATAGCATCGGGCATGACACCTCGCACCAGAATCGTCTAGAGGTCGTAAAACACTCGTACGAAATACTATCCGTGGGAGAAAATTACTGGATATTCTTGGCTTTTGTGTATTTATACCACTAGGTTCGTGAACGATTACAACTCCCAGGGAACCACTACTAGATAAAACGCAAGAAACATTGAGACTAAAATACAGACTATCCACAAGAGTTACCGACTCAATTACAGAAACAGCGTCCAGATGATATTGTGGAGTATTTAACATATATCCCGTCCAGGGAGAAGCTAAATTGACTGAAAGGAAGGCAGGGAGTTTAAATCGGCATTAGTGGCAATGACGCATGCATTAACTACAAAAAATACTAGGAGAAAAATTACTTCACAGTATTAAAAAAGTGCATCGTATTGCAAAGTTTTGAAACGCGGTTCGCGGTAAAGTGAGCAATTTTCTAATTCAACTTTTGTAAAATGTCACTGTCCCTATCTCTATATATTTTAACGAGTACGCTGATTAGCATCGTGCCAAGTAAAGTTGGTAACGATGCACAGTGGGGCAGATAAACACAAAACCTGGCAGAAAGTCAAAAAAGAACTCTCAGGCGGTGGCGAACAGGACTCGATTTACGTCAAATTGTCGTAGCTAGTCGCGGCGCCCGGACTGTCCTGCTCTTGACTAGAGCCCTCAGTTGAAGTGACTCGTCAGCCGAAACTACACGCGGACCTTGTGCTTCTGATGTGATATAGTAGTAATGTGATAATTGAAACATTCTGCCATGAATTCTTCAAGTTCAGGTACGAAGTGATCATATAATAGTATCCAAATAAATCTTTATTACATGGCAATTATATAAGCCAGCAGCAAGTAAAATGTATGTTATTGTGTAAAACATAGGGCCTGTTAGTTATGTTCCAACTGAGTCTAAGGTTAGATTGTTGGCTTAATCAAGTGATTTTAAGTTATAAATTTTAGAGCCGCTACATTTTCGTGCTACTTTCTACTACTTCTTTTGTTAGTTAATTTCGAAGTGGGGATTTGATGGGTCCTCAGGACACAGTTCATACAAACAAGCATTCCATGGTTCTGACGCCAGTGATTCGGCTGTCTTCATAACGTGTATACTTCCTCTTCATCTATTTTGCAATGAACAAATTATCTGGCAAAAACCAACGACCTGCTTCCACACGATTTTGTAGACCTCTAAAAATAGAGTTTGTGAAGGTGTCAGTAGCAGTATCGATTACACAGAAAAATAGGGTGGACGAAGAAATATAAAGTCTTCCAAGCAGCAAATTAATAATTAAAGGAAGGCATGTAGATGTTAGACACAAATTAATTTTTGCCATGATAGATGGCAAAGTGTGTAATGCACTTACAGAGACAACATCAACACAGAAATGCTGTATATGCAGAGCAACCTCGAAACAGTTTAACAATATCGACGAAATGATCAACAGAGAAATACATACTGACAACTTGGGATTTGGTCTATCTATCCTATACGGATGGGTTCGAATGTTCGCGTGTCTTATGCAATTGGCGTATAAGTTGCCACTCAAAAAGTGGCAAGCTCGGCAACACGACAAGGAAATTGTTGCGCAAAATAAAGCTTAGGATACAAAAGGAATATAGAGACCGTTGTGGCTTGATTGTTGACAAACCTAAACCAGGATTTGGCAATACAAATGACGGAAACACAGCAAGGCGCTTCTTTAAAGGCGCAGACATTTCAGCAGATATAACAGAACTAGATAAGGAGCTGATTACCAAAATGCATACAATTTTGATAGTGGTATCTAGTAGACACGAGCTTGATGCAGAAACGTTCAGGTTGTTCGCCCATGATATGGCAAGATACTTTGATGATAAATACCCTTGGTACAATATGCCCCCTACATTACATAAATACTTCGTTCACGGACCTGAAATGATATCATCTGCGTTGTTACCAACAGGATAATTAACAGAGGAAGCGCAAGAAGCTCGTAACAAGGACTTCACGAATTACAGAGAACGTTATGTCAGGAAATGGAACAGAGAGAAAACAAATACTGATATTTTAAACCACTTGCTGTGGAGCTCCGACCCTGTTATCTCTCGTAAGCTGAAAATGAAAAAGAGAAAATTGCATAACCCTCTACAAGAAGCATTATACTTGTTGAAACCTCCAGCCAAATATGACAGCCGCAATGAAGAAGTGGATGATGACGATAATGATGATGGTGGTGACAGAGCTGATGACGAAGATGTTTTGACATTCTAAGTGCAAATATCTGTGTCTTTACATGGTTTTTGTCTATTGTAGATGTTATCCCTTCTGGAATTTTGTTGTGATGATGGTGTGGATGTAATGTCTGAACTGATGATGAAGATGATATGTAATGCCATTCTAAGTGTACAGTACATATCTACTTCTTTAAATGGTTTTGCTTTAAAAGTGTTATTGTTCTGTTATATTTTGTGATGATTATGTTGTTGATAATGATGATTATATGACAGGGCTGATAACAAAGCTATGTTTTGACATTCTGTGAGTAAATGTCAATTCCTTTCATTTGTTGTGTTCTGTAACTTTTTATGTTTTATTTTTGTTGTATTTATGGGTTCATGATGTAATGTCAGAACTGATAACGAAGATGCTTTTTTATATCCTGTGCATAAATATTGATGTCTTTACATGGTTTCGTTGTATTGTGTTTTTCACTGTGACACATTGTTGTGATGATGATTATGATGATGATGATGGTGGTGGTGGTGTTTTTGTTGCTGTATGACAGTACTACTAAAATAGACATGTTTTGACATTCTGAGTGTAAATATCAATTTGTTTAAATTGTTGTGTTATGTTACTTTTTCTGTTTTACTTTGTCATATTTCTGTGGTGATGATGATGATGAAGATGATGATGATTATGTAATGACAGTACTGATGACAGAGATACGTTTTGAAGTTTTAAGTGTATACATTTCATTATATGGTTTGGTTCTACATAAGTGTTATTCCTTGTCATATTTCTTTCTAAACATTTATGAACTAATTATGTTAATGAGGAAATACTTAAGAACCATTTTATGGATATTTATTTAGAATACACATTACACCTAAAATAATTATGTAAAGAATGAATCAGATCAAATCATATTTGAATTGATGCCAGTTTTGCAGCTGTCTTGCCTCGATGTGCGACGGAAAGAAAGTAGTTCCACGAATATACGTTGAATTAAATGTGTTAGGTAGCCATTCGCGAGTACTGAAATGGTTTCTTCCGCAGGTTTCAGAATTTTAATTTATAAGTTTAACAATATGCAAATATATAAAACATTTATCTTTATTATAAAATTTACAGTTTTCACTTACCCGACGGATGAATAAATTGATTAGGCCCGCGGCGTTGTTAACTTTACATATGCCGTAAGAATACACAGTGTGTATACAAGTATATGTTATTTACGGTAAAGTGAGCACTTTTGAAAGCCCTCTAGTTTGGAATAATAGTCAATAAATGCATTATATATTTCAACCTTAGACGTTAACATTCGAATGTAGTGGAATATACACATGTTTTTATTACTCATATGACAATATTTATTTTAAATGTTGGTTACATGATAAAAAAAGCTGAAAGTAAAAAGTAACTAGGATCTGAAAAGTGCTCACTTTACCGTGAGCAACCTATAGGTCAAAATCAGGACTTATAATTAATTAATGGCTACTAATGGTTTTAATATTAATTGTTGACAACCTGGGAGGAACAAATAATAGGGAGTGGTGCTTCAACGACCCTGTGTTAGAGGTAGGACGTCTCGTTTGCATATTCACAGAGTCGCATGTAATGCATACCCCGCACTTTGCCCTTCTTTCAAGCGCATTGACTCAAACCTTTGAAAAACCACCCCATGTATGATTATTTGTTTGATTGATTCCTAAATATTGTACGTGTCACAAGCGTTTTATACTTGTGTTAACATTAAAGTACTTTATTTTTTGTTAAATTGAAATCTGACTTCCATTTTGTGTATTAATTATATTATTACATTTATAATAAATACGAATAAAAACAGGGAGAAAAAATGTGTGTTGATAATGCCTAGTAAGAAATAGTTCTTATGCAAAATATAGTTGCACTGAGTGTGCACGAATGTGGTGCGTTGTCCCTTAGGTGTAATTTTCTAAACTCGGTTAAGCTTTGTTTGCATGAGGCGGAGGAGTAACCTGGAAGCAGAACACCCGCAGGACTTCAGAAAACTTGTAAGTAAGCTTGAATGGCCCATGACGTCCCGGACGGCAGGAAGTGGTGGCAGGACGTCGCAGAAATGTGCGTACTTGACGGCGGTTGGGGAGCCGCGGGCGACTGGAAGACCGAGAAGTTCTGTCATCTCCAAGGTGTTCCTTGCAACTCCGGCTATCTTGTTGTGTAGGAATAATAACACGCTATTTACTTATAGGTTCTCTCTTTTTTCACATAACAAAGATACCGATAGCGAAATGACTGATACAAATTGTGGAGTAATGCAATTTAAAAGAAACAATGTTATTTTTTAAACTGAACATAATTGGGGGAAAATAAATTTAGGACTTGTCAATATAACTGGAACAACATGAAATAAAAAAAAAAAACAATAATTTACGAGACATTTTCGAAATTCGTGAGGTTTTCAAGGGGGGCCGGGGATGGTATATTTGGACGATGTTCGCGGGGAATCGGGACTTTTTGGTAATTTGGGGTATTGTTAAAACAAAATGGCCGTTGTGACGTCACATGAAGGTGAGTGTCAAGGGCCAAGCCAACACCCTCTGGACTTCAGGCCTGCTCTCAAAACAGAGGGTGGCGCGTGACGTCACCGAGTGTGGTCCTAGCCGCTCCCTGCCGGAGTCCAGATGCTTGCACACGTTTCCTCCTTCTTCTCAGGCGCGACAGCTGCCAGTTCTTGGGGTGACTTCCAAGTTAGCGGCAACGTTGTAATATGTGCGGGTGTCTTACCTATTTCCACTGGCAACATGCCCCATCGCTGCTGCGTAACCGATTGCAATGAGAATTACGAGAACGGTCCGCGAGTTCGTGTATCTGGCTTTTCGAAAAAAAAAGGAAAACGCGACAGTTATGGTTGCCTGAAATTCCTCGCGCCAACTTCTAATCATCAGATTCTTCTAAAGTAAGTTTGATGCATATTTTTTCTAGATACGTTGCCCGACTATTCCAGTAATTTCCTACTTTGCCACCATATTCAGCAGTTAAAAAAAATGGCGTACAAAACAGTAATTTGTCGAAATACGCGGAAGCCTGTTCAGATGAAATAAGTTTCTGTTTTAGCAGTTTAGCACTGCGTAATGGCGATGAACTTAATATAACCACAAAACTGAATGACTGAAATAGATGTCTGAAGTCCTCTTGGTTTCTTTTCTCTGTAAAAACGGCAGAAAACTAACGCACGTAAAGATAAGTGATGCCTGCTAGGTTTACGTTCTGCTGCGTGGAAGATGTCGGGAGCTATAAATTTACATAATCAGAATATCATTATGTGTCGAACATATTACATTTTCCTAAGATACGATTTCGAATAATGAAGTGGTTTACATTTAAGGACGCGTTAATATAATAGTTTCAAAAACGCTTTAAACATATTTTTTTTATTGGAGCCTGACAATGCGTAGATAATTCGATCATTATTAATCCCACGTAAGACTGCTACAACCAAAATACCGGTAGATATGATAACTACCTAATTATTCAGTTAATTTGGTATTAAAGCATTTACAGTAGTCAACTTCAACGAAGTCACAATACTACATAATAAGTAAGGTAATCGTGTTCAAAAAAATGAAACTTTCTTCAAGTTTCTTAAATGGTCGCGCTTCGTAGATAATTCCGCTATTAACAAACATTGTAAATCGATACCGTAGCGGGTCCGTCAAAAATATAATTTGAATATAGCGTGCAAACCATATCTTAAATTGTATGCATTTTTAATGCCAACATATGTTTGAGTTTAAAAATAGTTGTTTTTATTCCACAGGTTGTACGTTTATGAGAGTATTTTATTCTGATCTTTTCTGCGCGTCAGGATACTTGGTCATATGCTATAGTTTAATATTTTATTGTTCATTACAACAATTTCACTATTAGTGCGATATTGTTAAGTTTTCTGTATTTGCATTAATAATTTCTGTGGCGGATCTTCCACAGGATATTTGACAGCATAATTTTATTTTATATTAAATTGATATAAGTGTTACAACCAGGCCCAAAGAAGGATAACGATTTTTAGTTGAAATCTGACTTTTTACTGTGTCTGTATTTTTGGGGGTTCTTTCAAATAATTTCTCATTTTATACGAAAATAATTTTAACTGTTAATTCCTGTTAGATAAATCGAATTAATCTATAATTTTAGACGCGGTACATTTTTTCTAGCTGGGCCAGTTGTATAAACAAACGGTTTAAAAAATAAGACATCATAATACATTTTACTTATCTCTAAGCTTCTTTTTTTACAACTCCTAACCAGTACTGTTAACACAATATTAAGACATCATAATACATTTTACTTATCTCTAAGCTTCTTTTTTTACAACTCCTAACCAGTACTGTTAACACAATATTAAGGCAAGAAGTTATAAATATAACTAATGAGCCTACGTTCCTTAACACGGATATAAATAATTTTGATGAAGCTATTAAAATGTTACATGGCAGGTGGGTGTTGACGTCTCGTTGATAGCGATATCATTGAGATGCAACCAAAAACAAATACAATACTAGTGAGATAATTAGAAATACACACTTGCCTTACCTGGGATTCGAACACAGAGTGCATCGTACCGTAAGTTTGTGCGCAGTCAACTGCATCACGGAGGTCGGCGAGGATTCGGAATTTCATCTTCGATAGTAATCATTCTAAAGTTTGGTAGGTTAGGATTATCAACTTAAAAATTTTACAGGAACATCATTTTGTTAACAAGCGTGCGAGTTACTTAAATCATGTACGTTTTAATGACCAACAGTAATACTACTTGTTGGGCAGAATTTGGTGGAAATAGCTTGACAGGTTCCCGAGATACGTCACAAAAGCTTCTGTTTCTAATTTTACAGGAACATCATTTTGTTAACAAGCGTGCGAGTCACTTAAATCATGTACGTTTTAATGACCAACAGTAATACTACTTGTTGGGCAGAATTTGGTGGAAATAGCTTGACAGGTTCCCGAGATATGTCACAAAAGCTTCTGTTTCTAATTTTACGCTAGCGTACAAAACATCCAAAAACAGGCTCTGTATAGGCATATCTTATGTTTCTAATAGATATTGAAATATGCCAAATTATTTAAGAGATATTATTAACTCATCGAAGTAATTTATATTGCTCCATAAAAAAAAAATCTTACCAACTCGAAATATCTAAGTTTACAGGTCCACTGTAGTACTAGTTGTGTGAAAAATTTGGTGGGAATTAGATGATTGGTTGCCGAGATATGTTAAATTATACATTTTATCATCTGGTACTTTCTTACATAAATGAAGAAAAAGATGATCTCTATAGGCACATTTGATGCTTCTAATGGGTACTCTCAGTAGGCCTATACAAAATTAAATTGGAATGGGTGAAATTGGTTAATGGAAATGATCAACTTATCTAAATTATTTATTTTGCAACAATTATATAAATATAAATAAAGCCAGACACACTTTATACATGGCCTACTGTAGCACTACTAGCGTTAAAAGTTCGGTGGGAATATGTTGATTAGCCCCGGATATATGACAAAAATGCTCCATTTTCTCACGTGGTGGTATTTTTTTTTTTATTGGAGAACAAAACGGAGATTTATTGGCACATTATATGTTCGTTGTAGATAGCCTACTGTAACATATTAAGTCGGTTGAAATTGCTTGTGACATGTGATATACTGTCAATATATTTACATTGCTGTGATTTTGAAAATATGTGACTACGTCCTTAAGTCATATAAATTTAGGTGGAATACAAAAATCTAACTTGTAGGTTGATTTGGCGGGTATCAGTTAATCGTTTCCCGAGATAGTACACGAAAACTTAATTTTTCGTATGGTGCTATCTTCCAAAATAGCGGACAAGTGAGTTTATGTATTAGCTCGCTTTGTGCTTGCATATATACTGCCAGCATACAAAGTAATGTTGAAACTGGTTACATTGTTTCGTAGATATAGCATGTTATTCTAAAATGTTTACAAGCGCGCTATTCTGGAAATAAGCGCCTGATCTTCTTAAAACATGGTCTATCAATTGACATGGCCTACGACAGTATTACTTGTTTGCCATATTTTGAAGGAATCGGTTGATTGTTTCCCGAAGTAGGAGCAAACTTAACTTATATGTGTGGTTCTATCTCAAAAAAATGGGGGACAAAACAGGCTCTGGGTAGACAAATTTAACGATAGTAATAGGTACTGCCAGAATACGAAGTTATATAGCCACCATTTTAAAAATAAGTGCTTTACACATTTAGATTGCTTATATGAACATAGACCATAATAGTATTATATATATGTCAAATTTGGCAGGAATCGGTTGTATAGTTACCGAGATATAACATAAATGCTTTATTTTTAATACTGCGCTATCTTCCAAAAAATGCTGGTTATTAACCTTGTTAAAATTGATTCAATGCATGCATCATGCACTGTCAACATACCAAATTTTGTTTAAATCTGTTATATAGTTCCCGAGATATAATGAAAAGTCTTTATTTTTTCCATTACCGGTTACCAAAATGCAATGCTTATATAAATACACTATCAATGTTCCAAATTTAGTATAAATAGTATATATAATTGGTTCCCGAAATATGACACAGTGGCATTAATTTCAAAATCGCTGCCATCTTTAAAATACGCACCCGGCGTGATTGAAAACTGTAAGTCTGATGTCCTTACTAAATACTATATGTGGACCTGGTTGTTTAAATTCGATTGTCGGGTTTAAAAAGTTATTAGGGTGGACATACATTCCAGACAGACAACCAGGTGATTGCATACGCCTATCTTTCCTTTGGAAAGCAGGCTAAAAATATGTCAGGAGATTACTTGCAGTTGTTTATAATATCGAATTTATTGTAGTTTATTTAGCATGTTATGGTTTATTTGTGTGATTTTATTCCTACTACAACTTTCGGCCCAAAATAATCAACTAGGCTTTATTTACAAGAAAATAATCAGAAGATTTTGGTGTCTTTATATGGCTGTATATGTATGTACGAATATGTATTTAAATGTGCGAATTTGTATGCATTATGTATATGTTTATAAATTTATGCCTATGTATATGAATGTGTAAATAGTCTATATGTACTTGTATGTGTATACATATGTGTATGTACTTGTATGTTTATACATATGTGTATGTATGTATTTGTATATACATACATATATACTCATTCCGTATGTTCATTTCACTGCGATGTCCGCAAACCTGTTCAAATTAAATGAAATTAGCCAGGTACTAAATATGCAGACGTTGCCATAATGGCAGTAGCTGATTGTCTTGACATTTATTACAAATTGTAAGCTAATTGGTGAAAACAATTTGTTCGCTAAAGTGCTAAGCGAGGTCTAGAACACCGTTTGATTGACCGACGATCTCCAGATCGCCATTATTCAGCTGGCGTACGCGCCAACCTACGATGCAAAGGGTTCCAGATTCGAATCCTGGTGACGGCATGAATTGGTGTATCGTTTATTTGTTTAAGAATAGCTTTAGTTTATTCTGTAAACCCCGCTTCCTGGCACTGTCTTTCAAGATAAAACGAGGGTATTGAAAAGTAACACTCAGATCAATTAATGGTTGACTCCGCCCCTTGGATTAATTATTTATTAATTACGGTGTTTGTAGTTTATTATGACATGTGTATTAAAATATTTGTAGAGTGAGAGTACATACTGAGTTGAGTCATTTAAATAGCCATGCTTTATGAAAAAGGAGCGATGTGAAATTTCCAAAACATTCACTCACTGAAAAATCAAATCCGCGGCGAACAATTGGTGTCTCACAATAAACACGATAGAATATAAATAATCACTGTAATAAATAATCTGTAAAATCGTTTAAGCCACAGAATTCAACTATCATGCCCTAAATATATTTAACAAAAAAAAATACTTACGGTTCATCGGAGAAATTAATTTCGTTTACTTCCTTCTGAATATTACCATGTTGAGGGGCCTTCCTTGTTGTCACGTGGGTATAAGTTGTAAACAGTTATGCCTAGCCCAATTAAAAATAAACTATGGCATATTTCAGTGTGATTTTTATAGTTGCACACCATCAACTGTGAAATTTTATACGCCATTAAGTTAAACAAAAATAATATTATACTTCTTACCAAAAACAATGAAAATGTTTCTCAGGTATTAATTTATATTAAATTAACGTTTTAACACGATTGTCAGCTTTAATTTAGTCTGAATGCTAATCGCGTTTTTATCATTTTTGGGTCATTAACAAGAGATCACCAAATATAAAAAGTCAAGCTCTAATTCATGTATTTTTATGCCTACTGATCGTCAATTCTAATCGTTACAGCTATTTGAATTTACCACAAAGTGCATTAGTAGTTCGGTAGAAGCTAATTATAATAAAATAATAATAACATTCCAAATATAAAATACAGCAGGAAGTGACCGCAGGCTTTTGTATTGAAAATGTAGAGCATCAGGAGAAAGGACGACTCCTGATGACGTCACGCGCCTGAAAGCAGGCATGCAGTCCAGTTCAGAGGGTGTTGGCCAAGCCAAGATGTCTGCTGTGACCTCACACCGAATCCAGAGATCTTGTAAATCCTCTGACCCTCAAACTGTAGCCTTTTCCCTCGTATAGGCAAAACTACATACCTGGAGAGCCGTGGCCAGAGTATAAATATGATTGAAGTGATGAGAAGAGATTTTGACGGCTCTTAACATCGAGGTCTTGAGAGCCGATGAGATTGATTGAGGTGAGTATGGAGAGGCGCCGGAATGAAAGGGCGGGGGAAACGGGAGATCCCCGAGAAAACCCGTCGACCAGCGGCATCGTCCGGCACGATTCCCACGTGCGAAAATCCGGAGTGACCCAGCTGGGGATTGAACCCGGATTGCCTTGGTGGGGGGCGAGCAGACTAACCGCTCAGCCACCATGGCCCTCATAAATATGAGCAAGAAGGTTATCCGTAGCTGACCATAATAAGGAGCGATGGTCTTGAGCGTTTTAGTTCATGATATTACGACGTAAAAGGTAATATTTTATATATGTTTATTTCAAGAGGCAGTGGAAGCGAAAGACGGCTGCCTATCTTCTCCCTAAATGTCCTATTCCCCGAGCGAATAAACCCCGACATTGCTATGCTCAGCGTTCTTCAACTGTTACCCGTGGCGGGGTCGGGCCTGGCCGTGATACGTCGTCCATCATCCTGGAGACTTGACGAGGCCTGGCCCTGGGAGTCACAAGTCAGCCGGATGGTTACCGACTTTCGTTCCCGCGCTCCACTACCTCCAGCATTCATCTCCGTCTTCTGTACACATCTTTTTATTTATAGAAATCTCAAATCTCCAGGGATTTTATTCTTCAGTTTGTTTGGCTCCTCCTCGGAAAAACAGAAACGAAGTGCAATTAATATCAGTTTCTTTAAAGTTAAACGAAAAGGGAAATAATCATCTGTGAACCAAAATACAGGAAAATAGCGTGCCAAGTTGCCTGTTTGGTTTAGTACTTTACAGATAAAAAATTAAACGTAAAAAAAGATTGGTCACTCATTTAATAATTACTCCTGACACCAATTTTTCCTGCGATAAAGTGAATATATTTCGTAATACAAGTTTTGAGCTAAGAATTTTTCTCAGAGCAGAGGTGATTCAATAGTGATTAAAAAAATACATGATCAGGTAACATAAATCGTACTTTTAATACTTATCATTAATCTTTCAAATTTTTCTTGTTTATTTCTCGACAAAATTGGTTACTAAACCTAAATATCATCAGCTCACTGAAGATAGCAAATACAACACAAATTCGACTACTCACACTTATCTACTTTAGCAAACACAACAGTAGTTGGACTACTTACACTGATCAACATTATACGAGAGCAGGAAACAGTTGCTAGCAT